>JANAVB010002398.1:5481385-5661388 GCA_029216955.1 Iris pallida
GGTGTGGGTTGGCTTGGTTCGGTTTGGGATTGATCTTGGTTCATCATGAACCAAGGGATGAACCCTCTACCTACCACCACCACTACCATTTATTAACCCTTCTCCTTTCTCTCTCTTTATTTATCATCTTCTCCACCATTACTTCCTTACCTACTAAAGAGAGGGAGAGAGAGGTTTAGGCAAGTGCAACTTGCTTCCACAAGAGAGCCTATTTTTATTGTTCCATTAGCTTCTCCTCATGTTTCTAAGACACATTAGAACTTGTCATTTTCCATTTTAAGGCTTTAATTTTTGTAGATCTAGAAATTAGTTATTTTTGGATTTTGGTGGTTTTGATCTATCAAACTTCTTTGTTTTCAAGTTTTGATGGTTCCATGTTGTAGAGAATTTTATTCTACCCAATTTTGACCTTTGAAAAGTTGGATTTGGACTTATTTTGACCAAGTTATGGACTTTTGAAGCTTTGGGTTCAAACTATGGAGTTCTTGCTGATTTGGAGAAGACAGTGAGCAGTGTGCGCGAGCTTTTTAGCTTGCGCCACTGAGCTGCGCGCGCTCTTTAGCGCAGCACAGTCTGACTCATACGCTGCCTTTTGGGAGGCGTATGTCTTGCATACGCTGCCTTGGCAAGGAGTCGTATGGACCTCATACGCTGCCTTGATGAGAAGTCGTATGGACCTCATACGCTGCCTTGATGAGGAGTCATATGGACCTCATACGCTGCCTTTTTGGGAGGCGTATGTCTTGCATACGCTGCCTTGGCAAGGAGTCGTATGGACCTCATACGCTGCCTTGATGAGGAGTCGTATGGACCTCATACGCTGCCTTGATGAGGAGTCGTATGGACCTCGTACGCTGCCTTGATGAGGAGTCGTATGGACCTCATACGCTGCCTTGAAGAGGAGACGTATGGAGTACATACGCTGCCTTTTGGAAGCGTATGTCTTGCATACGCTGGCTTGAGCGTAGCCTGGCTTGAGCGTAGCCTGGCTTGAGCGTAGCCTGGCTTGAGCGTAGCCTGGCTTGAGCGTAGCCTGACTTGAGCGTAGCCTGGCTTGAGCGTAGCCTGCCTTGAGCGTAGCCTGACTTGAGCGCAGTCTGACTCAGGCGCAACCTGATATTTAGGTGCAACTGGACCTGACCCTACTTACCCTGGATCTTCTGTAGCCCTGTATATTAATATTTTATTAGATATTTAACGTCCATTTTATATCCTTACGCCTTTTGTCCTGAACTTGATAATCACGAATTTACTTGATATGTTTGGAATTGATAATTGTGCATGACGTGATAGTGACCCGTAGTGGTGCACTCCTGACATAATAACCTGACATGACCTGATAGTGGCCTGTCGTGGCGCACTCCTGACAAGTACACTTGGCATGATAACCTGACATGATTATCTCGAATAGCTGTTGCGACGGCTACCTGACATGACATGACCTGTATAATTAATCTGGACACCGTGGGCGATTGTGTTTGTATAAATAAACCAGTTCTGTCTTGCATCATGTCTAGGACAGGGACTCCTGAGTACCACGGTCAGGAGTACCTACTAAAATGGACTAAGGCTAATAACTAGATTAATACATTAGTCATGATGAGATTTCCCAGCTACAGGCAATCCCGTTACCTGGGCATGCCTTGGGATCTGTAGCCTGCCGTCGAGTAGGGCACATTTCTAGCACACTGTTGTAGGAACCCTAGAGGGGGGTGAATAGGGTCAAGCTAACTAATCAAGCACTTAGCACAAGCTAATTGGCAATTTAAAATTATAAGTGCAAGAGAAGGAGCAAACACAATACCGACACCCGATGTATCCTGGTATCCTCCCTAGAGGCAATCCAGTCCCGGAACTCTCTCCGGATTTAATCCACTATTTGAGCAAATAGTTACACACGAGTTTGGATCCGAAGAACTCGCCAACTTCTTACACAAGAGCTTTAATCCGAAGGGCTCTCCGACTTCAACCGAGAGTTTGGATACGAAGACTCCCCAACTTCAACCGAGAGTTTGGATACGAAGACTCTCCAACTTCAACCTTTCACAATAGGTTTTGATCTCCTTATACAATAGGATGAAGATCGCACTTTTCAACTCAATAACTCTAACACAATTTGTGAATGGCAAATGAAAGCTTTGTAGAGTTGTTTGTGGATAGGCTTTGGTGGTTTAGAAATTTTTAGGCTCAAAGCATCAACCTTGAATGAAGGGGTTCAAGGCTATTTATAACCAAAGCTTGAAAAGAAGCCAAAGGCAACTTTTCAGTCACGAACCGGCATACCGCCGGTATGATCCGGCATACCGGCGGTATACCGGTCTGGGTTAGCAACGGCTAGAAATATAGCCGTTGGGATCATTTAATGCTGGAAATCCGACCGTTGGAATTTCAACGTTACTGAACCGGTATACCGTCGGTATGATCCGGTATACTGTCGGTATGCCGATTTTGTGGACAGAAACTTTCTGTGAACAAAAATCGGTATACCGCCGGTATGCACCGGTATACCGCCGGTATGCCGGTTTGCATCCAAAAATGATCCTGGGCTGGTTTCTACCCTAGCTTTCGATTTTGCCATCCATTTCTTGTGTTTACAATTATTCCTAAGACTCATTATAGACTCCAGATATACTGTAGCAGGTGCAGGCTTCTTCAGAGTCTTGAAATGATGATGGCATGGCTTGGCTTCTTTCTTTGATAGGTGCTGGCTTTTTCCCTTGGCGGCAGCTATCCAAAGATATCCAATTTGTGAAAACTGAATACCTTTCGGGGGCTTTGCCCCCGAACCCCCGACGAGGGGCGCTGCCCTCTCGACTCCCGTCCGCTGACCGGACAGCGGAACCCCCGAGTGCGTGGCTCCGGAGAAGTCGTCGGGTGGTTCAGAGAAATCTTGTGGGATCCGTCGTCTTTGGCCTACCATGATTTCTTTAATGCATATGTCCACATTGATCTTGCTTATTGCTTTTCTGCATGTACATGTTAGACGAACAAAGCAATATACATAGTAGCAAGTATGATAAGTTTAATGCACATTAGGACAATGCTGAGTTTAAGTATGAGTGCTAAGGTGATAGCATAAATGTTAGTGATAACATAATGATTAAACTTAATTGAATGACCACAATCAAAAATATAGTTTTGATTTTGGCAACTCGATTAAATTTAAGATAGATAAGCTCATATCACTAAAATATAAACCAATAGGCATATATCACCAAAAGTATAAGTATAAGTAGAAATGCTATAGTGATAGTATAAAGATTAGTGATAATGAAATGCTAAACTTAATAGATTAACCATATGCAAAAAATATGATACAATCATTGGGCCAACAATCTCCCCATTTTTGATTATGGCAAATCGGTTAAGTTTAGTATGGACATATTAGATGCATGTATCACTAATTTACAAAAGATAAAATCAATATCACAAAAAGCATACTACTTAGATTACTTATAAAAACACACTTAAACTTACTTCTCCCCCTTTGACATGATCAAAAATAGGCTCCCCCGTACTAATAGATAAGAAATCAATCTTAAGTACATAAATCAGAGCATGAGGAAGGCATAGACAATCATGATCAAGAATATACTAATTGAGGAACAATAGGAGAAGTGTGTAAAGACAAGTGTATAAAACTACATACCAAATGTAGAGTACTAAATAGAAAATTGCTTGTCAAAACACAATAAAACTAAAAGTATTTGAAAAATAAGAAATAAGTAGTTTACCAACTTGAAATCCAAGAAATAAATCCAAAACACAATAGGATATGAAATATTGCTCTAGTTTTGGAAGAGAACTATGAAATAAAGGATTTCAAACAAAAGCCATGAGTAATAGATAATTACAACTAATAGATACCAATTGAGATATGAAATAAAATAAACTTGATACCAATTGAAAAGATGTAAACTTGAAACATTGATCAAAGAAACCATTAATAATCATAATTGTCCACAAATAAATAGTGGAACAAAATAGAAGAATGATCAATGTAAAATATTGCAATTGATATAAAGTAAACTCATTATTTGCAAAATCTATATGCTTATCCAAGTTCATGCATTTGAACTCAATTACCTTATCATGCTATATGAATACCCTTTAGATAAACATGAAGGTAAAGGAGAAAAATACTTGAGAAGGAGAAATTCAGTCGACTTGAATGCTCCCCCTCAAAGTACTACCAAAGTAGATAAAAATCATAAATTTTGGATAAGTCCTCAACAAGGAAAGCCAAATCAATTAAGCATGAAAGAAAAGCCAAATCAACGAAAGCATAATATTCATCAAGATAAGATCTGAAAGTTAATATTAGCAAGATGACATATTTAACCCATATAAAAGAGAGAGATAAGTTATAAAGACACTTGCATACGCTCTCAAAAATCTTTCACAAATAAAAGTATCATGACCTCATTCACTAAGATATGAAAAAGAAGAAAGTATGGGTCCATGATGAACTAGGTATACGACATATTTAAAGGTATAAATGAATTGAATCAATTAATTTGCTCCCCCTCAAAATATGCGTATCTAGTTCCAAAGCACTTATAGCATAAAATAAATAACTACAAGATCTAGGGGTAAATCAACTATGGATTTCTCCCCCTTGCTCGATGCATATAAGGCTACAATATCGTCAAAAGACGAATAAAATCATCTTTAGTCAAGAAGAGATAACCAATTAATAGCCACTAAAGATGAGAGATCAAAAGAATATCCCAATAAAGCACATATAATCAAAAGATGGCATACATTAGTCTATATAGAAGAATCTCATATTTAAATATGATAGTTCAATGTATGTTATCCTTTGAGAAAATGTCATCATGAAAAAGAATAAAGTCAATTAAGAACAATCATGATGATAGACAGAATATAGCTCAAAAATAAAATAAAAATAAAACTCAAACATCATGTCCATGATTATCTAATTAAGAAATAATCAACCAATTTATTGCTTTGCATGGACTAGATATGTTTTATCACATGTGTACCCATCAACCGGATAACATCCAAACTTTGCTACTTTTAAATGAAAGACCAATAAAGTTCAAATAGCAAATGTCATATGTGATAAACCATGAGTAGTCAAAGTAGAGCAATAAATTAACTTGACATTTACAAAATTAGATAGTTTAGGACTACTCAATCATTAGGATCATTCATAAAGAAAACAAATGAATAAATATGATCTAATGAATCTCATCAAGAAAAAAATTCAAAATCCATATTTATAAAGAATCTCATAAAACAATGAAAATATGGAAAAGAGTCATTCTCATTTAAATGATTGCAATCATAAACAAGAAGAGATGTAAATGATAATACGATAAAATCATGACTCAAAAAGTGAGAGAAAATTAAGAGAGACTTGCTAATGACTAGTTATGGAAGAGAGTAAAAACAAGGAATCACAAACCTCTAAGAGAAAACAAGATTTAATAAAAAATTTGTAAAACTAGTTTTAGAGATTAAGCATATCACAAATCTTGTTTTTGTAAACTAGCATATCATATATAGATTGAAGTATAGGAATATAGCTAGATGTGTGAAAGTGAGCCAAAATTATATAGCTTAATAATATATCACAAATAAGCAAACTATATAATCCAAATAAGATTAATGAGAGAAGCCATTAACAAGATAAATGTGCTCATTAATTCTTAAGTCACTAACACAAAAAAAAATACTTGCTTAAGCATAGAGTTCACAATTAAGGGAATACATTTTGAATGATCAAAATGATTTAGAGACTCTTTACTAAGCAAGGATAAGAGCATAAGATGATAAATAAATGAATTAGACTCTTATCAAGTAAAGGACAAAAGAAATGTTCATGAAAACACAATAAAATAAATCTCTTTGCCAAGTATTGAGATTAACCTAAGATAATGAAATGATAGATCAATCTAGAGAATGCAAAATACTATAGCCACATTAAAATAAGTGTATTCTCTAGAAGTGGAAAAATCTCAACACAAAAGCTCAAACCATAGTAGCTAAAGTCATGAGAAATATGATGTAACAATTACAGGTATTCTCATGTGCTACAAAAACATCATTGGGCAACAATAATTCAAAAAGAAGCATAAACCCAAGGAATGAGCAAAGAAAGATTATTAAGATCAAGAAAGCTAAATGTGCAAAAGATAGAAGAATCATATTTTACGAAAAAGCTGTCATAGTGCACTATAGAAATATATAGATGATATAGATTTAAAAATGTGCACTAAAAATGGAGGTTAATATGGAAACAAGACAAAGCACAAAACCTTGTGATTCTTAAAAGAACTTCCATGGATAGTCAAGTGCAATACATAACAAATATTTTCTCTCACCATCCCAACTTAATGATATAAAACAAATGAATATCAAAAGCTAGGAATCATTTATATATATGAAACTATATATATATCACGAATAGGCATACATGAAAAGATCAAAAATCCATTAAGAACATGTATCCATAAAGTCAACCAAAAAGCTAAAAAGACATCATTAAAGAAAGCTTTAAGGAAGAAGCATATTGATTCAAAAAGAGATACACAAATTTGATCAAAAGAATCAATAGCTAGAGTATGAGTTAAGCACAAGTTTAGAAGTAACAAGTATATTTAAATACTCTTCAAGTCAATATAAAACTTTAGCTTAACTCATATGCCCACGTAAAGATATTTATACAAAAAATATATAAACATAAGAAATACATGATCTACATGTAAATAGAAATTTAATGAATATAGTCATGTATCCTTAATGAATATTTGAAAAACTATCACAAATTCAAAAGCATGTATAAATAAACTTCATTAGGCAAAGACATAATTGATTCTCAAGAAGATAATCAAGATAAAGTATGAGAATCAATAATGAATATATTATGTAAGCACAGGATTAAAATGGAAGTATAAGTGTATACTTGTCAAGTGATAAGAAGCTTGTGCTAAACATATATATTCACAAATACCGATTTAAAGTAAATGCTACATATTAAAAACAAACCGACAAGAAGTAACTATTTCAAAAACTTTAAAGATGGAAAGTTAAAAACATATTAACTCAAATCAAAAACAAGCTCCTATGGACTAGAGTGATATGCTTGCTTTATAAATAGAGATTAAGAAAAACGAGCATGCATATATAAATGTGTCACACTAATAGAAAATGAGTGATAAACTACATAATGTGAACTAATCATTTAAGCCGAGTAACTAGTCATGCTAGATAAAAGAATTAATAAGAAAATTAACTAAGCATGCTAGAAATGTATCTCACATTGATTTATATAAAAGGCAACTAAAGGATATCAATGTGAGCTAGTAGCAAGACATCAAGAGAAACATGCTAGATTCTACAAATATAAACAATTTAAAGAGAAACGATTAGCATGTTACCAAAGTGGCTCTAGTGGCCACACTTGTGTTGGTACAATTGCTTAGAAGATGACCTTTGAGCTTTGCAACCACCAACACGCTCCTCGGTGCTATGTTCCGATACAAGAAGCTTCACCTACAACATTAGATGAAGACTTTGGTATCCAAATAAACTTGGATCCACATTTATTAGCTTTAGGGACCCATATAGCACTTACTCTAGCATTGGTAGTGAAGGTCCTACGAATAGGGCATGTAAAGCTCATGTGTCCAATGCGAGAGCAATAGAAGCATCTAATGCTAGTGTGTGCACATGTATCAGAATGAGCATGGTTATGAACATGTGACATACTAGAATGATGAATGTCTCTAGAGTGAGCATGCATGGATTTGGTCTTAAGAATATCATGTTCTAATATCAAATCATCATGCATACAAGTAAGAGAATCAAATTTAATATTTAAAGCATTATTTTCTTTTTCAAATAAAACAATTCTAGAAATAAAATCATCATTTTGTTTCTTTAAAGAGTCAATAGAAGAATCATGCAAATGATTTAACTCATGAGTTTGCCTCTTAAGATCTTCTATTGATGAGGAAAGAGATTTGATTTTCAAAATTAAAGCCTCATTCAAACTCTTTAAAGAGACACAAGATGAGTTTTGAGAATCAAGTCTAGATAATAAAACATTATTTTCATTTCTTAAAAACTCATTTGCTTCTTCTAAATGAATAACCTTTTCAGAAAGTTCTTCATTTGTAGAATGAAGGTTGTCAAGAATCTCTAAGGATTGTTTAGCCATGTCTTTCCACTTAGAGCATTTCTTGCATTTAGAAGAAACATGATTGTCTATGCTACTAGAAGTAAAACCCTCTTTATCGGAGGAGGAGTAGGAGGAATACGATGCCATAGAAAAATAACAAGGATCTACTCTAAGGATGTTAAGCCTAACAATAGAGTCCTTGCTCTGATACCAATTGTAGGAACCCTAGAGGGGGGTGAATAGGGTCAAGCTAACTAATCAAGCACTTAGCACAAGCTAATTGGCAATTTAAAATTATAAGTGCAAGAGAAGAAGCAAACACAATACCGACACCCGATGTATCCTGGTATCCTCCCTAGAGGCAATCCAGTCCCGGAACTCTCTCCGGATTTAATCCACTATTTGAGCAAATAGTTACACACGAGTTTGGATCCGAAGAACTCGCCAACTTCTTACACAAGAGCTTTAATCCGAAGGACTCTCCGACTTCAACCGAGAGTTTGGATACGAAGACTCCCCAACTTCAACCGAGAGTTTGGATACGAAGACTCTCCAACTTCAACCTTTCACAATAGGTTTTGATCTCCTTATACAATAGGATGAAGATCTCACTTTTCAACTCAATAACTCTAACACAATTTGTGAATGGCAAATGAAAGCTTTGTAGAGTTGTTTGTGGATAGGCTTTGGTGGTTTAGAAATTTTTAGGCTCAAAGCATCAACCTTGAATGAAGGAGTTCAAGGCTATTTATAACCAAAGCTTGAAAAGAAGCCAAATGCAACTTTTCAGTCACGAACCGGCATACCGCCGGTATGATCCGGCATACCGGCGGTATACCGGTCTGGGTTAGCAACGGCTAGAAATATAGCCGTTGGGATCATTTAATGCTGGAAATCCGACCGTTGGAATTTCAACGTTACTGAACCGGTATACCGTCGGTATGATCCGGTATACCGTCGGTATGCCGATTTTGTGGACAGAAACTTTCTGTGAACAAAAATCGGTATACCGTCGGTATGCACCGGTATACCGCCGGTATATCGGTTTGCATCCAAAAATGATCCTGGGCTGGTTTCTACCCTAGCTTTCGATTTTGCCATCCATTTCTTGTATTTACAATTATTTCTAAGACTCATTATAGACTCCAGATATACTGTAGCAGGTGCAGGCTTCTTCAGAGTCTTGAAATGATGATGGTATGGCTTGGCTTCTTTCTTTGATAGGTGCTGGCTTTTTTCCTTGGCGGCAGCTATCCAAAGATATCCAGTTTGTGAAAACTGAATATCTTTCGGGGGCTTTGCCCCCGAACCACCGACGAGGGGCGCTGCCCCCTCGACCCCCGTCCGCTGACCGGGCAGCGGAACCCCCGAGTGCGTGGCTCCGGAGAAGTCGTCGGGTGGTTCAGAGAAATCTTGTGGGATCCGTCGTCTTTGGCCCACCATGATTTCTTTAATGCATATGTCCACATTGATCTTGCTTATTGCTTTTCTGCATGTACATGTTAGACGAACAAAGCAATATACATAGTAGCAAGTATGATAAGTTTAATGCACATTAGGACAATGCTGAGTTTAAGTATGAGTGCTAAGGTGATAGCATAAATGTTAGTGATAACATAATGATTAAACTTAATTGAATGACCACAATCAAAAATATAGTTTTGATTTTGGCAACTCGATTAAATTTAAGATAGATAAGCTCATATCACTAAAATATAAACCAATAGGCATATATCACCAAAGGTATAAGTATAAGTAGAAATGCTATAGTGATAGTATAAAGATTAGTGATAATGAAATGCTAAACTTAATAGATTAACCATATGCAAAAAATATGATACAATAATTGGGCCAACAACTGTCATGTGTTGCACCCTTCAAGCTATCTAAGGGTACATTCGTTTCCTGGACGATGTACCCACCTGAATTCAACTCTAATCTTTTAACCCGGGTAACCTGGATGGTCTGCAGGGCTTGTGGCTGTAGAAAAATCTTACTGCATCTTGTTAGTAATTAGGCTTGTGACAACCCTAGTTAGTTAAAGTATCAAGCCGTAATTCTTGCTTGGCCGTGAAGTGATTGGACAGAGTCTAACCAGTCTAGTCTTGCACTGATCCTGTTCCAGATTATTGAATGACCAGAATGCTTGTATTTATTTTACCGATAAATGGTAAGAATTCCAAGTTCTGTTCAGACGAAGGGTTACAACCCCGGTCCTTGTTTGGTTTACGGGTTGTAACCTGGTTATCTGAATAGTTCCATGGTTATCTCGTTGTATATCATCCTGGTATATTTTCTTTATTTCCAGTTCTTACTTTATTTATATCTTATGCTGATTGCTGGTTTTAGTTCTTAAGTGAAGCCTCCTTTGTGGCACTTGCTCTTTCTGGGGTCTGACCCAGCTGGTTTTGTGTGGCCAGATTTCGGAGCAGCTCCAGAGGATCTACCGACCTTCCAGCTAGATGGTGGCCAATAGACGGAACCCTGGCAACGAGTGGGTTATTTTTGGCTCTCCTACTTTATTGTAAAAATATTCTTTTGAGGCGTTTAGCCGACGAGCACCTGTTTAGCTCGATTGCACTTACTTACTGTCTGCCTACGGACTGTAACATGATTAACAGATCCTAGGGTTGATCATGTATGACTAAACTCTTGCTAGTCCTGACATTTTGTAACGACTAGCTTCATGATCAACTGAATATGTAATGTTTGGGACGCCTTACTATTGTATATTTAATGATCATACATCTTGTGACTTTTACTTACTGGCTTGTGATTGAGACACTAGGCTTGTTCATGACCTTAAGAGACTGTTGGCTTATAGATAAACCCTCATGTATCTAGACAGCCGTGACCGTATAGCGAGATGGATTCCATTTCATATACGTAGCTGGCTATGTCTGCCCCCGCTCTCCAGTATTCTGGTTCTGGGGCGTGACACTCCAGCTAAGGACCTTAGGCAAGTGCACTTTCTGATTGCTTTCGATTCATAGTAGTCTTTTTATTTCATGTCTATACATATATCTTGCTGCTTGTTGACACGCTCGTCACACGGAGTAGTCGGGAGGGGAAATATCTTAGTAGACATGTGGACTACCCAGAACTATCCTCCGTGTCTTTCGTAGAGAATAGCAGCTGCACACGACACGTGCAGGGTGCCGGATTTACCCCCTAGCCGTTCACATGTCGAAACGGATATTTCACACCACATAGGTAGATGTCTTTTATTTTTCCTTTATTTCTCTATCGTGCTTTGTCATCAGTTATCTTCCAGTTTTTATCTCTCATATGTTATTTTCATGTCTTGTTAATTCTATTGTGTTTTCGTATTGCCGTTGATTTGTGTACTTGTTCCAATTCTGACTGGATAACCAACATTTTTCAGGTTTAGCCGCGATCACTCTTAGCATTGGGAAGACATCGGTATGTTGAGGCCAACCTAGATAGTGGAACTAGTTGTCATTTTTATTAATTGTGAGAACTTTATAATTTTCTTTAAATATAAATCTTGTAAATATTGTAATAAACTTAGAAATGTGAATGAGCAGCAATTATTATATTTTGTGATTTTGAGCATTTATTTCTTGCGGGCTTGACAGCGTTCTACTGCCGACTCTGCGGCGTAGGCTGGCTTGGACACATCTCGTATCCGAAAAGTGGGCGCAGGTCATGACAAGTTTTTGTGGTGGCCCATGCAGGTCCCTTTTCGCAAAAGATTGCGAACTCGTGATGGTACGTTAGTCGTACTATTGCGAGCCTGCGCTCAGGAAATGCTCATTCACAATTAGGATTGAAATAATTTAGGAGGATAACTAGGATCAGGGTCCCTATTAATTCGACTAATTGGGTAGTTAGAATTTTCTGATAGGCCATGCAAGTTAGATACATAATTGTTAAATTTAGATATCTCGCTAGGTCTCTATAGATACACTATTGCTTTTGATTTGACGATATGATCCGATGTGGATCCACTATTCACTGGTAATTTAAGCTTATCTATAATTAAGGCTTTAATCGTGATAACCTGCTCAATTTTCTTTTTGCTCTATTTAGATATAAACCTTATATCATAAATTAGAATTGCCTATTTAAATTCTATTTTGCTGTAAAGAATTGATTTATAATTACTGATTCTTTTATTTGTATAAAATCTCGAGGTAGATTGATTCGAGTTGTCCCTCAATCATTTCAAATATATATGAGATAAATGTTAGGATGTTCTTATTTTCCCTGTCTTCAGTTATTTTCTCCCCGGTCAACCTTTTTACCTTAAGGATTGAGACTCATAGGTAGATGTTTACGCTGTCTATCATAGTCAACATGTTGAAACTCTAGCAGCTCCTTGAAGTCCTTAGAAATATGATTAGAGTAATTAAATGACTGCGATGACTAGACAGCAGCGCACTGTCGCCAATTGTTTGAGAATGGATAGTGTGGGTTTACTACAGCCAGCAGCGCACTGGCGAGGCACAACCCATAGAAATAAAACCATTTTGAGGATCATAGGTTATAGAATATTACTAAAACTATGTCCTAGTTGACCTCTTAGATCTTGGATACCCTTGTGACAAAATAAGGTAGAATACCTGATAGCTTATCCCCTCTGAATCACGGAACCAAGAGTTTGCCACAGCCAGATTATATAGGCGAGGCATAATTCTCGGTAAAATGATTTCAGACGTGATTACAAGTTTAGGATACGATAGAGGATAGGGACTGCCCTGTATGACCCTAAGATCCAAAACCAATACTAGTGTAAGTTCTGCCAGTTGAATAGCGTGTCTCCCAACCTAGCATCCCGTAGTCCTTGTGATCTATTAACAAGGTAATTGAATGACAACAATAGGCTTATTCTGACTATAGAATTTAGAGTCCATAACCCACTAGTCGACCAAGGCCTTAGAGATAGGAAGATTATAGGAAGACTGTATAAGCAAGAACACCATGTAAGGTTTTGATTCTCTCAAAACTCGAATTACTTACTCCTTCCAAAAATCCTGCATGCTGGAATTTTGACTATTTTGACCAACGCTGCTATTACAGCCTAGCTTTGCAAGCTTACTCTTTTATCGAGCTTCATTCGAGACATATGTTTATTGGGGACGTCCGCTAACATACTGTCTAATCAGAATCATTGTATTACAGTCTGATCAGCCATGATGTATTTGGTTCGCTCTTCATCTAATTTTCTTACGTGAATTGAGATGTAGATGTCTCTAGGATCTCATTCACGACTGCTTTGACAATTTCTCTTGAATTATACATTCGCCTTTGAATCATGTAATTGTATTCAGTGACACCTCTCTTGAACTCTTTATTGTTATTGTCTTTCACTAATTGGAAAGACGAAAGCTCGTAATTGATAGATACAGATTATCCCCATGGCTATGATAGTTGTATACACAAGCATAACTATCCACGGCCAGCCAGTGACTGGAACCTTGCCTCGAGTTACTCGTCCTCCCTTCGACAATAAACCTACTACCTTGATCTTCCAGTCATTAGAGTCTAAGAATGATTAGGGTTTTACCCTCGGTCAAATGTCAACCTAGGAGACTACATATTCTCCAGAGACCAAATGTTGTGAATCTCTAATGATTTGCTTAAAGCTTGCTATTACTAGAACCCTTGTGACAATAGTCTGGCAGGTTTGACACAAATAGAAATTTATGACCCAGTTGTTAGAAACCTTTTGCCTTAGAGTTGGTTACCCCGTCCATAACTCTTGTATACTATGGATGTGTACGTTCCTCTATTTCATTGACCCGGTGTCATTGAACACACTCATTTTCCATTTATTGAGGAACGATCCTTGACTTGACTTATATCTACCGTATTCCGTTATGCAGTGCCTCATTCTTTATTAACAAGAGTCGAGGTACAGTACCCGGACTTTGGGAACCCTCTAACCCCATTATTCCTAAAACCCTGTCCTAGCTTCTAAGGTGGGTAGACTGTAAGCCTTCTAAAATTTTAGGATATACAAGGATTACCGAGTGAGTAGAATAAACTTTCATTAGGATGATGATTAGTGCCCATGGACTCCCACTTTCCATTTAGATCATTTTGTGTCTCCGGCCGTGTCATTAATATTTGGAGCACGAGGCCAGTTGTTATCTTCTAACAAATTTTACATACAAGATCTAGACGAGTCCACCTTCATCTAGGTATATCATGTCCCACTCAAACCCGTCCCCTTGTACTCTATTTTTGTGGTACAACTTTCAGGACAAAAGGACTAGCTATAACCCTTACCATAACGCCGGTACACTTTCCGACTTCCATTAGAGCCTCAACTTCGACTTAATTCCTTCGATCCAATATATGGTGGTGATCTACTCGAAGCCCACTACGCACATGCTACTAGTGTGCCACCCAATTGAGGCCTCATGTGCTACTTAAACACAAAAGTCGCTGAAGGCACATTTTTGGACTTTAGGAACCTAGCTAACCAACAGGACTGGCAACTAGCTCAACCACTTAGAAGGAATCCTATTCTAGGTTACCCTAACCTAGTAGACATAGTTTTATCTTTGGATCTTGTTCAGTCCATATAGATCGAGATCCAGGGTTCATCCAACCAACAATTGATGCCAGATAGGGAACCCAGTAAAACCCATCCAAACATACCACCATACTCGGACTAAAAAACCAAACTATTTGTAATAGGTCCATATACCTATTATGTAGTCTCTACCTCTTAGAATGAGAAGTCATTCGTAACCCTTATTCTGTCTACCTGGAAATTGCGATCTGACCTTGTATTGCAGCTATATCCCTTCCGCGTGTGTTTAAATAACCGCGGATAGATCACAATCTTGATTTCCCCAAATTTCGTTCTATTAGGGAACCTTGTTTAGAATTTCGAGAATGGAACTCTTGTATTACACGGACTGCAAGCCCCTCTAAGAATCGAAGAGTTCTTCGATTTAGCAGGTGACTGGACTAGAGTAGCTCATCTAGCAAATGAGTCGATACGGTTCATAAACTCTCTTTCTAATCCGTATCATTGGATACTCTACCGTTCTTGAAACTTCATATTGCTCCCGATTATTCTTCTTATCATCCTGCCCTTCTTCGTGCAGAGCGATGAATGGTTAGACTTATCAGAATTTATCAATATTCATAGCTACTTGTGTAAACTTGCTTGTTAAATTTTTTGGATTGCTTGATAGGTAGGAGAGGATTATAGATACCACGTGCAGTAGATAACTGTTGCTAGGATTGTTAGCAACCAGTTAGAAGATTTTAAGATCTTAGTTTTGAGGAGTGGCGTGACCAAATGTGGGTAGAAGTCCTTGATGATTCCTAGTTACGGAATGGCTAGGAGGAGGTATAAATATTCCTGAGAAATTAAATTTGAGAAGATTGTGGTAATAGTGGATTTATTCTTCTACTTTTAATTTTGAATTTTAGACATGTGTATAAGTTAGAATTTCGAGGACGAAATTATTTTTAAGGTGGGTAGATTTGTAGCTCTCCTTCCCGGAAATTTTTAAAAAACATTTTATTATTATTTATTTTATGTTGTGATTTTTAGATTTTTATAAATAATTAATTATTGGCTTATTGAAATTCATTATTATTTTATTGAGGTTATATAAAATTAATATTATTATTAGAGATATTCAGTAATTTTTGTACAAAATAGGTCCTCATATATTTTGGGATTTTAGACTGAACATAATGGTTTATACACACCATTATTAATTTATAGAATTTTATTATTATTATTATTATTGTTATTGTTATTTAATATTATTATTTTATTGGTTATATTATTGTCAAATAAATATTGTATAGGGGTGAATGTGAATGTATGAATAAATAAATATTATATATAAGTGTATTTGTATGTATATAAAAATATATATAATTAGTGTGTGTGTATGTGTATTTATATAAATGTATATTATATAGATGTATATATATTTATATATATAAAGGTATAAAATATGGGTGAATATATATGGGTGTATTATATATATTATATATATATATATATATATATATATATATATATATATATATATATATATATATATATATATATAAATATATATATATATATATATATTATATATATATATATATATATATATATATATATATATATATATATATATATATATATATAATATATATACACACACACACGTATACACTCGTATAATATATATTTCTTATATATTTTATATATATTTATATATATATATTTTTATATATGCACACGTATACACTCGTATAATATATATTTTATATATATTTTTTTTATATAATATATATATATATATATATATATATTATATATATATATATATATATATATATATATATATATATATATATATATATATATATATATATATATATATATATATATATATATATATATATATATATATATATATATATATATATATATCAAAAAAAAAAAAAAAAAAAAAAAAATATATATATATATATATATATATATATATATATATATATATATAAATATATATTTATATATATATATATATATATATATATGCAAAGGTGTATATATATAGATATACTAAGATAGAGTATGAAGGAGGAATAGGCAACAGCACCAGGCTTAGCCACAGCCCGACTACAGTAGGCACAGGCCCAACCTCGAGCAAATAGCAAGCACCTGGAACCCGACCCACTCCTCAGCCGAGTGTCGGGCTGTTTCGAAACCAATATATATATATATATATATATATATATATATATATATATATGCATATATATAACAGGAAGAGATCGACAACTCAAACTCTAGCAGCGCCGACCCCTTCCCGGGGCGCACCCCCACGCGGCGCGCGCCGCCGAGAGCCACCGCCGGTCGGCAGGAGGCACGGCGGACAGCAGTACGGGCGAGAATTGCAACAGCAACAGTTGTACTGAACGCACGACTTCGCGGATCCTTTTCTCCGCGCGTGTTTGATCGATATTCGATTCGTCTTCGCAGGTATAAACACAACCTATAAGCCTACAATTTTGTTCATCTAGTTTAAATTAGTACGGCCTAGATCGCCCGCAAAATCGACGCAAAGTCGACTAGAAATCTGTCCCGAACAGAACGAGATAACATTCCAAACGCTCGACTTGGGAGGCGATTTCTCGCCAATCTGTGGATCGATTAGAAAATCTATTTGAAGGTATTTATTGACAACATATAGGAGCTCAGAAATCATTTTGTGGATTCGAAGTTCATCAAATATGCACCGAGAAATCTGTTTTGGAAGTTTAGAAAAAATCATCAAAAACAGTTTTCAAAAACTAGAAAAATTGTTCCACACGACATGCGTCCCGCCAAACCGGGCGACGTGGTCGCGAACCGAAGGCATCGAAAGGTGCGTAACGGCTTCGTGGTCGTGTGGGCTTTGACGGAATTCAAATTAGTCGCGTGTGCGCGACGAATTTGATGCGTATCCGTCAAAATTCACCGTATCATGCACTTTGCAAATTCTCCAATTACTTTGTGCACGCTCGTCATATCGAGACGAATCTTACGCCAACAGGACTGTATCGTTTTTCTGGTCCTGTATGACAAGTTTGGTCCAATTCTGAGACAGTTGATAAAATCACCGTTTTGTGGGCCCCACGGTCCCACTCAACGGGCGATTTTGTGCACGGCCCGCCGAAATCCAACTCTGGACATACGGTTGGGTTCGTATCGAAAAACCGGATCCGTAGACATGTAGTTTGATGACTTTAGAGACCGTTGACTCTGGCATGCTTTTCGGTGCAAAGCGGATCCAACGGCGGACATCGTTTTTGCTCGAAATTACCGTTTTGCCCCTGTGTCCAGAATTGCATTTAAGGACAGACAATCCTAGCTAATTTGACTATTCTGAGAATGTTGGTACTATTTATTTTAGCATCTGGAGACTTCTGCATGTGTTGATTGGTTGTGGCTCATTGAGTGGTATAGTGTTATTGGTTTCTCCAGCTAAGGACCTCAGGCAAGTGCACTTTCTGATTGCTTTCGATTCATAGTAGTCTTTTTATTTCATGTTTATACATATATCTTGCTGCTTGTTGACACGCTCGTCACACGGAGTAGTCGGGAGGGGAAATATCTTCGTAGACATGTGGACTACCCAGAACTATCCTCCGTCTTTCGTGGAGAATAGCAGCTACACACGACACGTGCAGGGTGCCGGATTTACCCCCTAGCCGTTCACATGTCGAAACGGATATTTCACACCACATAGGTAGATGTCTTTTATTTTTCCTTTATTTCTCTATCGTGCTTTGTCATCAGTTATCTTCCAGTTTTTATCTCTCATATGTTATTTTCATGTCTTGTTAATTCTATTATATTTTTGTATTACCATCGGTTTGTGTACTTGTTCCAATCCTGACTGGATAACCAACATTTTTCAGGTTTAGCTGCGATCACTCTTAGCATTGGAAAGACATGGGTATGCTGAGGCCGACCTAGATAGTGGAACTAGTTGTCATTTTCATTAATTGTGAGAACTTTATAATTTTCTTTAAATATAAATCTTGTAAATGTTGTAATAAACTTAGAAATATGAATGAGCAGCAATTATTATATTTTGAGATTTTGATCATTTATTTCTTGCGGGCTTGACAGCGTTCTACCGGCGACTCTGTGGCGTAGGCTGGCTTGGACACGTCTCGTATCCGAAAAGCGGGTGCGGGTCGTGACAACTAGAAATCATGCCATACACTGTTAAACCCTAATTAACTCATGATATTTCATCTTTAGGTCTGTGACATCACTTTGAGCATCTATTTTCACTGATAGCTCAGGACCACAGGTGAGTACATTCACTGATAGTTTTCATTGTCTTGATATCTGCTATATCCGTTTCAGTTGTAGTGTCTTACTTGATTCCCGACACGATGGTTCGCGTACTAGTATATGTCGGATCCTGTCATGAGATGATATTCTTCGACTTTCCTGGTATATTGGTACATTGTTCGATCTTATTTTCCTTGTACTTGTATGGACACCGATTTGGGAGTGGACTGGCTCCCTGCTTTTAAATTTCGTGTCATGACGTGACATGTTCGGATCTATTATACTACTCGAAGATGGAAAGTTATTAGAGGTTATGTGATCAATACCCCTCATGTATTTCTGTTACTACTTGCATCATAGCTTTACCTTCGCCTCACGTAGGATAAAGCCTGACCTGTGATACTACTTGCACCATAGCTTTCCATTTTGGCCGGCCTGATCTCCAGGTTTACCTGCGCTTGTTCTTGCACCATAGCCGGTCAAATGGAAGAGCCTGATCTTGACCCAAGCCGATCACATAATGCTCTAATATCTCAAGGCACCGTTTATGTTTATATTATACATCAAATATTCCTATGTTGTTCTACATTCCAGTATTTTATATCCTGACATGATATCCAGTTTTACATATCATGTTTATATTCCAGTCTTGATATTTTATCTTGTATTTCATTATAATTGTCTCTTATAGAATTTGTCAATTCATATGGAACTGCTGTTAGTGTTTGTACTTGCTCATATCCTGACAGGATAAACCCGTTGATAATTACAGATGATTTAGAGGCCGATTGCTCGACCTTCTATGGCTATGACATAGATGGAGAGTATGACTTGGACATTCCCGTAGAGCCAGTGCTTATAGAGGATGCACCGTCTGCTTAGACTAGTTAGTTAGGCTTGACTGGAGTGCGATCCAGTTGGTACTTGAGACTTGTAGTATACTTATTATTTTGGGAACTTGTGTTATGTTTTGAACACTAACTTGTGTTGGGATCTTGCATCTATTTCCAGTTATTTCCTTCTATCATATCTTTCATATTTCGTGCTATATTCCTTAGATGTCTTGTGATTGAGTTATGACATTATATACCTCTGTGCGGAGATGACAGGTACCTTTATATTGTGTCTAGATGTTGCATGTTATAGACGACCTATACAGCGTTCTATCGTCGATTTTGCGGCATAGGCTGGACGTACCTACGTGCTCGTATCCCTACTTAGGGTGCGGGTCGTGACACATTTTTGTGGTGGCCTATGCAGGTCAGAAGTTATAATTAGTGCGATGTCGTAGTGGTACTTGACTTAGAGTGATGCCACGAGCCTGCTATAGGTTTAGAAGATATAGGCTATAGGCTAAGGATACTCAACCACAGTTAGGACTTCTTAAGAAGATTCCAGGGACGACTCTTGAGAATCTCATAAAAACTATCTCAAAATTTGATTCCAACTGTTTTTGTCTGTTCTTCCTTGTTCGTGGTTGAATTTGATTCTTGGTGTTTATTGATTTTCTACCAGGATAAACCTTTGGACTAATTTGCCTCGGTTAAGGAATCTAGCATCTTCCACAGCCATATTAGCAGGCATAGCGAAGACATAGGGTCTGATTTTGGATATATTTTTTGGGTTGTATGAATTTATGGTTTTTGCAGCCAAGTATGCAACAATGCAAAAATGTTAGATACCATGATCTTAGAGGTATGTACCTTAGTTGCAGATCCTATGGTTTATTGCAGCCGTACTTACTAGCGTGACGAGGATTCTGATAACATGATACTGGGTAGACAGGTACGGTTATCAGATTACAGAATAGATACCCTATAGAGGGTACCCTAGTATAATGGAATAGGTATCAGTGGAGATGTTACTTGGGTATTTGGGAGAAGAGAGTGGGAGCTAGGCCAACTGTGGCTGTGGTGCAGCATTATGCCCCGCACCAGCAGTAGGATATACCCCACCAGGACAGGGCTTTTGCGATGACGGTCGAGGAGACAACACTGCAGGTGATGGGCTAGGAGGTTAGGTCATGTTCTTTCCTTCTTCCTGTTTCATTGATTGCTTGATTGATTTCTTAGTACCTTTAGCTTGCATATGTGATTTTCATGCTAGATTCATAGTAAACCCCAATGGAGAATACAATAACATGATACTATAGAGACTTAAACCATGCATGTTTGTTCCTATTCCATAGAATTGCATGTTGTATAACTTTGGATAGAATTTTATAGACTTTAATTGTTGGGGGCTTGACAAAGAGAAGAGTACAACCAACTTAAATTTCGATGACAAAAATTTTCTAAGGGGGGTAGGATTGTAACTGTCTATTTTCAAAAATGAGGGTAAATTTGTTATTTTTTATATTCCTATATTTTTGTAAATATTTATTTATTATTATTGTATTTTGGGGATTTGTTTATTCGGGTTAGAGTTTCGTCTAGTTTTGACTTGTGTTAGTGGTCCGGGTAGTTTAGACTCTAGTTGGGACCCAAAGATTAGATAGGCATGGCCCACAAACTCATCTCATTAGGCTAGTGGATTTAGACTAAACCCACATGACAATTTTAGTCATTTAAAGATTAGAAACTTGACCCTTTTGACCCCAAACCTTTGCATGACTTAGATTAACCAAAGGGGACCTATTAGGGGCATATAAGACATTTCCCATTGGCCTAAACCTAACCCTTATGGCAGCCATGAGAGGGTTCCATCTCCTTTTCATTTGCAAAGTAGCCTCCATTCCCATTTTAGTGTTCTTCCTAATCTTGAGAGCAAATCCCATTGATTCATCTCTCAAATATTCTCTTTTTTCCACCAAATTTTTTCATTCTTGCAAGGAGAGGGAGCTACAAGTGTTATGGAGCCAAGAGAAAGAAGGGGCATTTATTTGCTAGAAGAGTCCGTGTCGGAATCGTGTCATTTGGGTTGTTCATTGGGAATCAACTCCCAATAGGTATCTCTTTCTCTAAACATTCTTTATTTTATCTTTTCCTTGCATATTTATTAGTTTTGAACCCATAGGAACCACCCCCATTATTGAACCACCATTAGGAATATTTTAGAGGCTCTTTTGAGTCCTCTTTAGGAGTTTAGGATAGCCGATAGGTTTGGTGTCCCCCATGGAGAGATTCCAAAGGGGGCACACCACGTGTTTGTATTTTTGCCCCATAGGCTTATTTGTCTTCTAATTTCAGATTTTCATGTGTTAGAGAGTAGATTAACCATGGTTAGGATGTTTAGGTTTGTTCTCATTTGGATACCAATGTTTGAATCTATGTATTATGTCCTACAAGCCCGATTTTTATGTAAAAATATCAAATATTGTTATATTTATGGATGTGGACTGATTTGGAAGTTTTGTATATATATATATTGATATGTGTCTTATGTGTATATGATAGAGTGTGGGTGTGTTAGTGTTAAGTTAGTGAGTTAAATAATCTAGTTAGTAACTTAGATAATATAGTTAGTATGTGTTTCTTTTGTCCAAAACAACCCAAATTCGTCATAATTTTCATTCACGTTTTTAGTACCTAGAGCAACTTAAAAATGCCATAACTCCTAGCTTAAGACTCCGATTAATCTTCCATTTTTTTTAAAGAACCGTATCGAAGTTAGATTTCCAAATATATATTAATAGGACAAATTCATTCTAGAACTTTCTGTAAAACTTTTTGAGTGTCAGCTGACCGAAAGACGAACGTGTTTCGGTGTTTTTGCGATTCCGGAAGCTTTCGGACACGAAAATGCGATCCGTTTGAAGTTTCGAAAATCTAATACGAAGGGCTACGAAATACTTTAATCCTAGAATTTAGTGAATAGGTCTAATAGGTGCAATATTGATTTTAAGTAGAAAATTGACTATACGACATGGACATTTTGTGTATCCTATGAGCCTATGTAGTATGGATATCATGTGAATATAGGTATCATAGGTTGTCAAAAATATGTATGATATAGTACACACACACACACACACACACACACACACACACACACACATATATATATATATATATATATATATATATATATATATATATATATATTATTGTTAGGTAATATATGTTAGTATAGTGTGTGTGTGTTTGAATGAGATAAGGATGTGTGTGGTTAGTAGAGAGAAGTAAGATTGATAGAGGATATGTGCTAGTGTGTGTTTGATGTTGTATAGATGGTAGTGTAGTATGTGTGTTGTGAAGGTGAAAGAGTTGGCAGGATCATCCTATCCTGTTTGACTTGAGGCTAGTGTGGTTTGTTGAATGATTTGTGTTTTGGTTGAGTGGTAGTGTGTTTGTATATAGATGTGTGTGGGTGTGTTAGAAGAGAGGGGGTGAATTTGGTATATGTGCTTGTGTGTGTGTTAGTGTTGGAGTGGAGATGAATTTAGATGTTGTATATATGGATATGTTAGTATGTTAGTGGTTATATTAGAATCTATGTAGAGGTTAGAGGTATTTTAGAATTTAGATAGCGGTATCTTGTATAAGTTAGATAGTTAGTTGTGTTAGTCTATGTTATTGTTAGTTAGAGATGACATATGTTAGTTGGTTAGAGTTAGAGATTGATATATATATACATATATGTTATGGTTAGATATTAGTTAGTGGATGTTAGTTGTGTTAGATTTCTAAGTTAGAATAGATGGTTAGAAGTTATATGTTAGAGTTGGTTAGTATCTTGTATTAGAGATATAAGTTAGGATATAGAGTGATATCTTGAGATACCATAGTGGTATCTTAGGATATTTTGGGTATTTGCCTATTACCTTAAGGTAATGTATTTACCTACAAGGTAAATGGGACTTACCTACAAGGTAGAGGGGGTTTACTTTATACTAAGGTATTAGATACTAAGGTATTGTCTATCTAATATTTTAGGATGGATGGTTAGAGGCTAGATATTTAAAGTATTAGTATTAGAGGTTAAGGTATTAGTTTCCAACCCAGGTAATGGTTTACCTTACCTTAAGGTAATAGGTTTACCTTATTACAAGGTAAGGTATTGGGTTTACCTAGGTAACTAAGGTTAGATATCTAAGTTATTGGTTAGCTAGTAGTTTAGGATAGATATTAGATATCTAAGATTGGTATCTTGGTAGTTAAGGTATTTATACCTAGACTAAGGTATTAGGTTTACAACTAAGGTATTGGTATTAGGATATCAACATGGCTAAGGTATATGGTATCGTGGTGTAGGATATAGATTGGTATCTTACTAGTATCTAGTATCTACGTTAGTGTCGTAGGATGTAGATGAGTAGGTATCCTAAGATACAAATCAGTATCTTAGAGGGTAAATTAGTAGGCTAAGGTAATGTCTAAGGTATTGACAAGGTAATGGGGATTACCTATAGTCTAAGGATAAGGTATTGGTAGGATATTGAGATAGATGGTTAGATACTAGTCTAAAGTATTAGTAGGATCTATTAGCCTAGGTTAGTGAGTTATCTACTAACCTAAGGTAATATATATTACTAAGGTAAGGGTATTACCTAGTATCTAAGGTATTGGGTTATCTTGGTAGGTAATGGTTAGACTTGGGTTATCTTGATAGGTAATGATTAGAAGTGGGTTATCTTGGTAGATAATGGTTAGACTTGGGTTATCTTGGTAGGTAATGGTTAGAAGTGGGTTATCTTGGTAGGTAATGGTTAGACTTGGGTTGTCTTGGTAGGTAATAGTTAAAAGTAGGTTATCTTGGTTGGTAATGGTTGGAAGTCGGTTATCTTGATAGGTAATGGTTAGAAGTGTGTTATCTGGATAGGTAATGGTTAGAAGTGGGTTATCTTGGTAGGTAATGGTTAGAAGTGGGTTATCTTGACAGGTAATGGTTAGAAGTGAGTTATCTTTGTAGGTAAAGGTTAGGAATAGGATACTTGACTTAGATTTACTTATATTGACTTAGCATGACCTAATTTGATCTAGTTTAACTTTGTTAGAGCTAGTATGACTTAGTTTGATTTAGTTCGACTTAGTTGACTTGGTGTGACTTAGTTTGACTGAGTTTGACCTAGATTTGCATAGCATATACTAGAAATCATGTCATACACTGTTAAACCCTAATTAACTCATGATATCTCATCTTTAGGTCTGTGACATCACTCTGAGCATCTATTCTTACTGACAGCTCAGGACCACAGGCGAGTACATTCACTGATAGTTTTTATTGTCTTGATATCTGCTATATCCGATTCAGTTGTAGTGTCATACTTGATTCCCGACACGATGGTTCACGGACTAGTATACGTCGGATCCTTTTATGAGATGTTATTCCTGGACTTTTCTGGTATATTGGTACATTATTCGATCTTATTTTTCTTGTACTTGTATAGATACCGATTTGGGAGTAGGCTGACCCCCTGCTTTTGAATCCCGTGTCATGACGTGACATATTCGAATCCATTATACTACTCGGAGATGGGGAGTTATTAGAGGTTATGTGATCAATATCCCTAATATATTTCCATTACTACTTACATCGTAGCTTTACCCTCGCCTCACGTAGGGTAAAGCCTGACCTGTGATACTACTTGCACCATATCTTTCCATTTTGGCCGGCCTGATCTCCAGGTTTACCTGCGCTTATTCTTGCACCATAGCCGGTCAAATGGAAGAGCCTGATCTTGACCCAAGCCGATCACACAATGCTCTAATATCTCAAGACACCGTTTATGTTTACATTATACATCAGATATTCATTTATTATTCTACATTCCAGTATTTTATACCCTGACATGATATCCAGTTTTACATATCCTGTTTATATTCCAGTCTTGATATTTCATCTTATATTTTATTATAATTGTCTCTTATAGAATTTGTCAATTCACATAGAACTGCTGTTAGCGTTTGTACTTGCTCATATCCTGACAGGATAACCCCATTGATATTTACAGATGATTTAGAGGCTGATTGCTCGACCTTATATGGCTAAGACATAGATGGCGAGTATGACTTGGACATTCTTGTGGAGCCAGTGCTTATAGAGGACGCACCGTCTGCTTAGACTAGTTAGTTAGGTTTGACTGGACTGCGATCTAGCTAGTACTTGAGACTTGTAGTATACTTATTATTTTGGGATCTTGTGTTATGTTTTGAACTCTAACTTATGTTGGGATCTTGCATCTATTTCCAGTTATTTTCTTCTATCATATCTTTCATATTTCGTGCTATATTCCTTAGATGTCTTGTGATTGAGTTGTGATATTATATACCTCCGTACGGAGATAACAGGTACCTTTATATTGTGTCTTGATGTTGTAGGTTATAGACGACCTATACAGCATTCTACTGCCGATTCTACGGCGTAGGCTGGACGTACCCACGTGCTCGTACCCCTACTTAGGGTACGGGTCGTGACAAACATGGCAACAAGCTCAAGGCGATGAGCAGCGCATTGGCTGCCTGGAGTAGGGAAGTTTATGGCAACATCTTTCAGGCCACGAGGGACGCAGAAGACACGGTGGACCGTACGGAGCTTTCCTTCGATGCGCAGAGGACTGAAGCCAATTGAAGGACTTTGTAAGAGGCACATAAGGCGCTGAAGATTAGAGTGAGTACGGAGACAGAATTTTGGAGGCAGAAGACGAGAGTTAGATGGGACATCGAGGGTGATAAAAATTCCAAGTATTTTTATGCTTGCATCCGGATTAAGAGGAGCAATTTATTCATCCACTAGATTCGGTCCCCAAGTGGCACCGCCCTGACGTCTCCCGACGACATCCGGCTCGCGACGGTAGATTTTTACTCGAATCTGTTTAGCAAAGAAGCAGCTAGCTCCAACGAGGATCTCTTGGATGCCATTCCCCATCTGATTACTGAGGATGACTACAGAGAACATACGGCGCTCGTGTCAGAGGCAGAGATCTGGGGTATGATCAAGGTGCTCGACCAGGAGAGCACGACGGGGCCGAATGGTTTCAATGGCAGATTTTATCGGTCCTGCTTGGTGATTATCAAACAGGATATGGTCGTAGTGGTTCGTACGTCCCCTGGAGGCCTCCAATATTCGAATGACATCTCGAGCACCCTTTTCATCCTTCTCCCTAAAGTTCCCAACCCGACTGGCTTTGTGGAGTTCCGTACGATCAGCTTGTGTAATTTTTTTAACAAAGTTATATCCAAGCTTATCGTGTCGAGGCTTGCAGCAGTCCTGCCCAAGCTGATATCATTGGAGCAAAGTGGATTCATCCGCAGTAGGGAGATCGTTGACAACATCATTTTGGCTCGTAAACTTGTTGCCAGCATGAAGGCTCCTCCTAATCACGGGGGTAACATTGCCATTAAGCTAGATTTGGAGAAGGCGTTCGACAGGTTTGATTGGCAAGTTTTATTTGGATTATGCGGTGACTTGGATTCTCGGAAGCATGGATAGATATTATGTGGAGATCGGTAGGCAACGTCTAGATCACCAAGGATATCAACAGGATTATTACTCGGTCCTTCCACAGTCATCGGGGGGTGAGGCATGGAGATCCTTTATCGCCGTCACTATTTGTCCTTGTTGCTAAACTTTTTAACCGTAACCTTAGAAAGATGGGAGATAATCACCCCAACCAGCGCTTTAGAGCTACCAGTAGTTTCCCGTTGATTTCTCACCTAGCTTACGCTGACGATGTCCTCATCTTCGCCAACGGCGACATTCGGGTGGTGAGAAGGATCGGAAGTCTCCTTCGGAAATATGAAGCTGTGTCAGGGAAGAAGGTTAGTAGTAGTAAAAGTCATATTTTGTCCCAGACTTTTTATGTCCTTCGAGCATTGCTGCATTGAGCCTGGCCTCTGGTTTTGAGGTTAAATTGCCTCCTTTTAAGTATTTGGGATGCCCAACGGGCTGCAGAAAGAGAAAGGCTATCCTTTTTAAGCCGCTTATCGAACGGATACGAAAAAAAAATGCAGGGTGACACAATAATCTACTTTCCCTCATCGACAAATTCGTTCTTCTAAAGTACGTCCTGTCTTCGATCCCAATGTATACTTTGGCTGCTTACAACCCGCCAAAGAAAGTGTTGACGGTCCTCGAAAAGCTGTTCGTTAGTTTTTTCTGGGGGAAGGCAGTAGCAGAATCGTGCAGAATTTGGGCGGGGTGGAAGACAATTGCTAAGCCAGTAGAGGAAGGGGGAATGGGAATCCGCCGCTTAACGGGTATATTGGACTCCTTCTCCATCAAATTGTGGTGGAGATTGTGCACGACCGAGTCGCTTTGGGCAGGTACCTGAAGACGAGATATTACCCTCACTTGCGCCCGAAAGATGCGAGCACTAACAACACCGCGTCCTACATCTGGCGGAGGATGCTCAGAGGTAGAGACCTAGCCGAGCAGCACATTTGGATGGAGGTCGGGGATGGAGGGTCCAAGGTGGCCGACGAATAATGGCTGCTTGGAGGAAGATTATGGGCTAGGGAGTATGCCAGTGAGGACTTGTGCATCGATGACTTGTAGGTGGAGGGGCACGGGGATTTCAGATTGATCAGAAGAATGTTCGGAGCGTAAGCGGAGGATGAGGCAAGGAACTCGCGAATTACGTTATCGGAGGAGGCGGACCGAGAAACTGAACAACAATACTACTCTGCTTCGCTCTCTAATGGCGATCATCAACTACTTCTTCACTGGTTGGTTCCTCTTCCTCCCCTTCCTCCATTAATCTGCTTTTCTCCACTAATCTGCTTTTCTTAGTTCATATTCTCTTCTCTTTTATTCTCTATCTCTCCCTCTCCTCCTATAATTCTCATATGGATAATCCATCATCTTCATATGATGATTCCCTCGCCAAACTCTCCTTGTTACTGTCGTCAATATCCTTTAATTCCTACAAAAACACCAAACATTCATCAAGCAACCCACAGGCTGATTGGCATTTGTATCTATTTTTCAAAATCTTATCTACGAAATGCTATCCTACCCATATTATTTCCTCTACTATACCAAAGATCTGGAAATGCAAGGACTCTGTTAAGGTATCAGAGTATCACAATGATTCATTTTCTGCGAAATTCAACAGCTTGGAAGACTTGGATTATGTTGTTGCTAATGGTCCATGGAAAATCAACAATCATATGTTGATCATTGAGCGATGTCATCCCAACAAGCTTCCAAGCGATTACAAGTTCACTGAGAATAAATTTTGGATCCAACTTCATGGGCTCCCAGTCAATCTTCTCACCATTGATTTCGTCTCTGCGGTTGCTACTCGAATAGGTACTCTTCAACCTCCTTCTGTTGAGCTTGCTTGTAAATGGATGATTTTTGCTAGGATCAAGATTAAGGTTGACATCACTAAACCTCTTCTACGAAGTATAATAGTGGATATGGGAAATAATATGGATTGTACTGTGTCATTGAAATATGAAAGACTTTCCAAATTCTGTCAGTTTTGTGGTCGTTTAGGCCATGGAATCAAGAAGTGCAATTCTCATCAAGAATTCAAAATGTTGGTGAATGACAATTGGACCACAGACCAGAAGAGGGAGTATCAGATCCTACTTGATAGACGTCTTGATAGATCTATTTGTGTTAATCATGCTGATAGATACAAACTCAACACCCAGAGCAAGCCCAAGCATACCTCTGCTTCTCCTCATATTCTTGAGTTTACAAATGAATCAGATAATACTTCTCATCAACCCAATCCTTCATCTCTCCTGCATCAACAAATGTCAAGTATCATTACCTCAATGTCAATTGACACTCCCCCTATCGACACCATTGCCATTATTCCTGTCACTGGATACCACACCTCCGGCGATTCTCCGACTACAGTTACAAAAACGGTTATGAATATATCCGAAAAAAGCTCTAATCAGTTATCATCCACTACCTCCACATACTCGGATACAGTTATTTCTCATCCATCATTAACTGTCAGTCCATTTACTCTAGTCATTCAGGATAACCAACTTCCTCATATATCGGATACCTCCATCCCTGAACCTATCATTTCCATTCCTGATCCAACCATACATAACACTGATCCCACCATATCCATTCCTGATCTCACCAAACCCATATCTGATCCCACCATACCCATAACTGATCTTCCCAACCCTTATCTGATCCCACCATATCCATATCTGAACCCACCATACCCATTCATGTTCCTACTATACTCACCTCTGAACCTACCATACACAACCCTGATCCTACCATACCCATCCCTGAACCTACCACATCTAACCTGGATTCCCATGATATGATCCACATAATTCCACACTCTAATAAGATCAATTCCTCTGTTTTGGATGGTACTTTAAACTCACATTATCAGATACATTCCACTACTACTCCCTCCATACCAATACTTCCTGTCACCTCTATTAACATATCCTGTCCAGTATCCACTATTACATCCCTACAAAATCCAATCCATTCTCCTAAATCTATTTCTCCAGAACCTGAATTCCAGTCTAATAATTCTTCACCTAATGTAGTCCATACTACCAGTTCAGTTGCATCAACCTTCACATCTCTTTTACACTCACTCACTCCCCTGCATCCCTCTTCTGTTCCATCACATTTACCTTCTATATCTGTTACTCCCCAACCTACTATGACTACTACTAAAACAGCTCTCAAGAGGTCCAGATCACCAAGTCGAGAGAATGATACTGAGATTTATCATGACAGGCCATTTAAACGTATCACTCGCTCAATTGAAGACAACATAGGCGTGGCTGGCCTTCAACAGCCTCCAAAACCATGATTTTATTATGGAATTGTAGGGGCTTGAGGAATGACCCTACAATTCGTACTATCAAATCGTTCCTCCGTGCATCTAGTCCTAAAATTCTATTTCTTTCTGAAACTAGATGTTCGTCAACAGCTGCGGTTTCTATTTCCACAAGTTTAGGATTTGATAATCATTTCTCTGTTCCATTAATTGGTACCTCATGTGGTTTGCTCCTTTGTTGGGATTCTAATATTACTTTATCAATCATTTCTTCTTCTCCAAATTGCATTCATTCATCCCTGCTTTATCCGGGATACTCTCAACCATGGCACCTATTCTGTCTATATGGTCCACCAGCAGTTCATGAGAGACAATCTTTCTGGCAACATCTTGAGAATACTGTTAATTCAATATCAGACCCATGGATATGTATTGGGGACTGCAATGGCATCTTATCTGCTAATGAAAAATATGGAGGAAATGGTTTCAACTACTCACATCACAAACATTTCATCAAGTGGTTTGACAGAGTAGCGGCTATGGATGTTGGATATCATGGCCCTGCTTACACTTGGAATAATCATAGGCGACCTATACATCACATTGCTGAACGTTTGGATAGAGCTATGGTTGACATTCAGTGGTGTTCTATTCATCCTAAGGCCGGCCTGCTCCATCTTCCATGCATTAACAGTGATCATTGTCCCATTCCCCTACTACCAAACATCTCTTCCAGAAGAAAACGAACTATATATCGTTTTGAGGCTGCTTGGGCGCTTGAGGAAGATTTTCATAAAGTAATTACTGATGAGTGGAATAATTGCCAGTCTTCTGATGTTCAAAATAAACTTAAGTTACTGCCATCTCGTCTTCATCGTTGGGGAAATTCCAGGATAAGGAAATTGAACAATGACATTAAGAATCATGAGACAAGATTGTTGCATTTATAGTCCCAAGCTCCAACTGATAACATTCTTACTGAAGAAAAGAATGTTCAGATTCTACTCAACAAATTACATTTTCAAAAGGAGGTTTACTGGAAACAGCGCTCTAACATTTCCTGGCTTAAAGAGGGTGATAAAAATACCAAATTTTTTTACTTGGCAGCTACTTCACGAAGACAAAAGAATGTGATTCATAGTATTACTACTGAGGATGGTGTACATATTTCAGATTTGAATAATATTTCTGTCACATTTATTAATCATTTCAAAGATCTGTTTCAAGAAGTTGATACTTTCCATGTACCTGAACATATCCTGGCAGATCTTCCAAGCATATCAGTTTCAGATAATGAGTCCTTACATTCAGTCCCTCAAGAGGATGAAATCAGATCAATTATCAAGGGTATGGGATCATACAAATCTCCTGGTCCAGATGGATATCCAGCTCTATTTTACCAAAAACACTGGGATCTTGTAGGCTCTGAGGTATCTTCTCTTGTTCAAAATTTCTTCATAACAGGAATCATGCCAACCCGTCTGAATCGTACTCATATTGTTTTAATTCCCAAAGTGAAAAATCCTACAAAGCCTATTCACTATAGACCGATTGCCTTGTGTAATGTTCTATACAAAGTCATATCTAAATTACTTGCTAATAGGCTTCGTCCGTTCTTACATAAGCTTTTTGGTCCACACCAGAATGCCTTTGTTCCAAGTAGATACATAGGTGACAATGTAGTCATTGCACAGGAGCTTTTTTATTCCATTTCTAAAAATTCTCCACAAAATAGTGCCTTTGCCCTTAAAGTGGATATGTCTAAGGCTTATGACAGATTAGGTTGGGCTATAATTGGTCAAGCCCTTCATGGGATGGGTATTGTTGGAAAATCACATAGTCTAATCATGCAATGTGTTACTTCTACCTCTTATGCTATACTCATCAATGGAGAACCTTCAAATTCATTCTGTTCTGGTAGGGGACTTAGACAAGGATGTCCTCTTTCTCCATACTTGTTCATATTATGTATGGAAATTTTATCAACTTTAATCAATATCATGGTTAGGAATTCCTTGTATGACAGTGTCACCATTCGCCCTTCGCCATATCCGTATTCTCACCTTGCTTTTGCAGATGATCTTTTCATCTTTGGAAAATCCTTCCTCCACAACATTCATCAAGTCAAAATCATTTTAAAAACCTTCGAAGATTGGTCTGGCCTAAGCATAAACTATAAAAAATCCTCTATATTCTTTTCAAAGAAAACTGATCCTATCATGAGAGAATTATACATTCACTTGTTCGGGGTCCAATTGATGAATTCCAAAGACAAATATCTGGGTCATCATCTTCTTCAGTCCAAAAACAGAACTAGTACATTCACTGATCTTCTTAATTCCTGTTCCTCAAGGCTTCAAGGCTGGAAATGCAAATGTCTATCACATGCTGGCCGCACCACACTCATTAAATCCACCCTTTCATCTCTACCTACTTATTACCTTTCAGCCTATCTCATTCCTAAAAAGATCACAAATACTCTATCTAGAAATTAGTGTAACTTTTGGTGGGATTCTTTGGATAAGAGGAAAATCCATTACACATCATGGAGTTCGTCCACTAAGCCTAAATATCAAGGTGGTCTTGGTATCAGAGATCCGCATGTCTCTAACCTTAGTCTCCTTCTCAAACTGACATGGAGATTCCTCACTCAACCAAAGTCATTATGGGCAACTTTACTTAGCAGTAAATATTTACAGTCACACTCATTCTGGACAGCAGTACCTATCAACACTTCCTCATGCATTTGGAACAGTATTCTGAGCAGTAGAGATTTTCTTTTGGGTAATGTAATCTGGTCTGTAGGGGATGGTTCTCTTATTAACATATGGCATAATCCTTGGGTCCCTACTCTTCCTAATTTCAAAGTGCAAGGATACACATTTAGTCATCAGTGGGCTAATAAAGTCTGTGATCTTATCAATAATAAAACATTTTCCTGGAAATCACATCTCATTCATATACTATTCCCTCCATACGAAGCAGCTGCTATCTTGAAGATACCTTTATCGGCTAACTGTACAACTGACGAGCTTAAGTGGATCCATACTTCTACTGGTGTTTTAACTACTAAATCAGCTTATCGAGCCATTCATGAGAAGCTTTTTCCGGTCGAGAACAACTCTCATCTGTCTGATTTTCATAATTGGAGGAAGTACTGGTCTCTTACTCATATCAGCCCGAGAGTATTGATGTTTGGGTGGCGAGCTATTACTAACGCTATTCCTACAAATGAAAATATCCATCGTCGCCTCAATCATATAGATGATTCATGCCCTCTATGTCAGGTACACTCTGAAACTACTACTCACCTTCTGCTTCATTGCCCCTCCACAGGTATTTCATGGCAATTCTACCCAGAGATACTTCCTCTCATTCAAGAGGGCTTAACTCTTTCATCAATTTTTACTACTTTGCTTAAGGAAGGAGACAAAGATAAAACATCATCTTTTTTCTATCATCTCTGGAGCATCTGGAAAGCAAGGAACAAATTTGTTTTTGATCATCATCAGATTGATGGAAGACGAATCTATGAAGATGCACAATGTCTTCAGAAGAAGTTTGACAATTGCCTTCTTAACCTTCCTGCTATGAACCATGATCCAATTATGTCTGACTTTACTGCTACTTGGAAACCTCCTCCACCCAATCAATGGAAGATTAACTTCGACGGCACTTACTTAGATGGGAAAATGTCTGCAGGAGCTCTTCTACGTGATTATCATGGTAACTTCCAATTAGCTGTTGTCAAGACTGAACTTGGAGGATCTTCCCTTGAAGCAGAGGCAATGGGCATCCGCTTGGCACTTAATATATGCAACAATTAGTCTCTAATAGATATTACTATTGAAGGAGATTGTAAGCCTCTTATTGAGGCAATCAATCTTGTTGATACATTCCCTCTTTGGAGAGCTCGCCATACCATTGAAGATGCTAGAAAATCTTTGATCTCTGATCTTAATATAAGTTATGCTTTCATTCCAAGAAGCACTAACAAGTGTGCTCACCAGTTAGCTTCTTTTGCTTTACTTTCTAATTGTTCTACTTTATTATCTTCGTTTGAAGATCTTCCCTCTTGTATTATTCCCCATGTCATTCATGACATGAACTCTTATTCGTAATGTTAATGACAGTGAGTATTTACTTCAAAAAAAAGAGGAGGCGGACCGGCTGACATAGCGTCCGGGTGTAGGTGGGCAGTTCTCGACTACATTTGCGTGGTGGGAGGTGCGGTGCAGGCACCTTCTTTTGTGGCAGATCATTAAGAGGAAGCTTTCGAATGACGTGTATTGCGATAAATCGGGTTTGCCATTGCGTCCAGGTGTTGGTGCTACGAGGAGAGGGACTGCGAGTCCATTTCCTATATGTTCTGGGATGGCACTTCGGCGAAGGAGATGTGGGGCGACATCCGGCAGCAGCATGGGAACACAGAGCTATTTTTTATCATTCAGACGGCCTTGACGAGCGAGGGTGGACAGAAGTTTTCGTTCTAGCCGATGCAAATCATTGCGGCCACGATCTGGGTCATTTGGAAGAACAAAAATAAAACTAGATACGAAGGTTGGGCCTTCTCATTACGGCATCGACTGATCGACGTGGAGAGCCAGCTCCTCAAGCTTTCTCCGATTGATCATTCGACTGGGCGGGATTTGGTGTATATCTTATGACTTGTTTGGCCATCCGGGGCGTGCTTCCCATTCTCTTCTCTTCCTTGCTTTCTCTTCTCTTCCTTGCTTTCTTTTCTCTTGTTGCTTGGTTTTAGGCTTTGCCTCCAGTATACGTTTTGTAAAGAGTATACTTTTTATGTTTACGGGGAAGCGTCCTTCTGATTGCGGTTGGTCGTACCTTTGCGACTTGTTGTCTTTCTGGTGACTGATTCGCAATAAAGTGCTCTTTTTAATTATATATATATATATATATATATATATATATATATATATATATATATATATATAATTAAAAAGAGCACTTTATTGCGAATCAGTCACCAGAAAGACAACAAGTCGGGAGCCCGTGTCCCAAAGACACACACACACACACACACACACACACACACACATATATATATATATATATATATATAATTAAAAAGAGCACTTTATTAAAAGGAGCCCGTGTCCTAAAAAAAAAAAAAAAATATATATATATATATATATATATATATATATATATATATATATATATACGCCAATGGGCTTGTTGCCTAGTGGCTAAGTCCGTTGGCACGTTGGGGGTGGTTGTGGGATCGAGCCCCAACAGGGACGACTGGGTGGATTTATTCCACGGCCTCTACAGGGGGCGGCTGGGTGTCTTTGGGACACGGGCTCCCGACTTGTTGTCTTTCTGGTGACTGATTCACAATAAAGTACTCTTTTTAATTATATATATATATATATATATATATATATATATATATATATATATATATATATATACGCCAATGGGCTTGTTGCCTAGTGGCTAAGTCCGTTGGCACGTTGGGGGGTGGTTGGGGGATTGTGCCCCAACAGGGGCAGCTGGGTGGATTTATTCCACGGCCTCTACAGGGGGCAGCTAGGTGTCTTTGGGACACAGGCTCCTGGGCCTAAGTCGGCTGGGTATCTTTGACACGGACTTGGTTATATATATATAAATATATATATATATATATATATATATATATATATATATATATATATATATATATATACATATATATATATATATATATATAAAAGCAAACGATCATCCCATATATATGATTGTAAAGGCGCAAAATGCTACATGCCTGTACAGGTAAGCACCTGCCAAAAAAGAAAATGGGTGGGGAGAGCAAAAAGTAAACACCCGCTCTGAGGCCTGACACCGCACACCCAAAACTCTAAACTCTAAATTCTACACCAAATATCACAATGAGGACCAGAAGTCCATCTCGACATGTTTGCACCTTCGAGTAGCCTTATGGATCTGCCTTTTGACCTCAGCAATCAATTGTGCGCTGTTGTACCTATTCCCTTCGTACCTGTGTTTGTTGCAGTTTTTCCAGATGATCCAAGTGATGGCTGTAGCAACAATCTGGTGGCCGTGAGAAGCGTTGCCCCAGATGGACAAAAGGTCGGCAAAGCGTCTGCTCTCCGAGTTAGGAAGGCAAGAAGTCTTGAACCGATGCCACACCTTAGCTGCTAGATCGCCCGATGATAGGATGTGGTCACTACTAAAATATCATCTAATAGCGACGTAATTTAGCGACGGCAAGAAATACCGTCGCTAGTTATGAAATGTAGCGACAGCTTTATATACACGTCGCAAAACGTCGCTGCCTAGCGACGTTCCGCGACAGGAGTTTACTACATCGCTGACTAGCGACGTTCAGCGACATATTATTAGCATATGTTGCCAATTTTGCGACGTTTAGCGACTGCAACACTTGACGTCGCTAATTTTTTTTACTTAGGGCACATCGTTTCCTTCTTTCCCCCTCACTCTCGCTCGAAAATTCTAATTTTCCCCCAACCCCCCCCGGCGACTCCCTCCCCCTCTGTCAGTGCCCTCCCACCCCCGGCGACCCCCTCCACCCCCGGCGACTCCCACCCCCTCCGGCGAGCCCCTCCTCCTCGAGATCCTCCTCCTCGAGCTCCTCCTCCCCCAATCCCGAGCTCCTCCTCCTCTTCCTCAGGTAAACCCTAACCTAACTCCTCTCCCTCCTCCTCCTCTCCCACGGACACCCACGGACACACGGACACACATCGTGTCCCCAAAGACTCGTGTCTATTGGATTCGTGTCCCCAAAGACTCGTGCCTATTGAATTCGTGTCCAGTTTTGGATGTGTTGAGTTTGGTTTGTTTTTGGACACATTGTGTCGAGTATTTGGACACGAGTTTGGTTTGGGAGACACGTACACACATGACACTTGTATATGCACACTTGACACTATACACTCTCTATCTCTCTAGTATATAAATGCATAACTTGTTGAATGTATATATTGTGTCCCCTTGGTTATAGCCTAGTATATGTAAATATCTTAACCTATATATGTATGCATATATATATATATATATATATATATATATATATAGTAAATATATAGGTAGTTGTGTGAATATCTTAACCTATATATGTAAATATCTTAACCTTGGTTATAGCCTAGGATATTAGGATATGGGCTAGAAGTTAGTACCCTAAGTTAGTACCCTAAGTTAGTATCTTGGTTATAGCCTAGGATATAGTATATGTAAATATCTTAACCTATATATGTGTCCCCTTGGTTATAGCCTAGGATATTAGGATATGTAAATATCTTAACCTATATATGTGTCCCCTTGGTTATAGCCTAGGATATTAGGATATGGGCTAGAAGTTAGTACCCTAAGTTAGTATCTTGGTTATAGCCTAGGATAGTATATGTAAATATCTTAACCTATATATGTGTCCCCTTGGTTATAGCTTAGGATATTAGGATATGTAAATATCTTAACCTATATATGTGTCCCCTTGGTTATAGCCTAGGATATTAGGATATGGGCTAGAAGTTAGTACCCTAAGTTAGTACCCTAAGTTAGTATCTTGGTTATAGCCTAGGATATAGTATATGTAAATATCTTAACCTATATATGTGTCCCCTTGGTTATAGCCTAGGATATTAGGATATGTAAATATCTTAACCTATATATGTGTCCCCTTGGTTATAGCCTAGGATATTAGGATATGGGCTAGAAGTTAGTACCCTAAGTTAGTATTTTGGTTATAGCCTAGGATATAGTATATGTAAATATCTTAACCTATATATGTGTCCCCTTGGTTATAGCCTAGGATATTAGGATATGGGCTAGAAGTTAGTACCCTAAGTTAGTATCTTGGCTAGAATTTGGTATCCTAGGATAGTTAGATATCCTAGTATCTTAAGAGTGTCCTAGATTATTCTATGGTAATAGGATACCCTATAGGGGGGAGGGGGCAGGGGTAGGAGGGAGGGGGCAGGGGACAGGACCCTAACCCTATTTCGGGCACGACTCTGTAACACAGGACACACACACACAATACATACATATATACCTATATATATAAATACACATATCTACATATATACATGTATATATATATACTCACACACTTACATACACACACAAATACATATATAAATATATATGTATACAATGTATATACACACAAATACACATATATATACAATCAAAAATCCATTTGAAATTCATTTTAAGAATCTGAAATGTTGACGATATATACCCAAGGTTCACAATATCGGTATCGGAATCGGTATCGGACTATTCCTATGAGTATTGGTATCGGCGATATCGGTAGTATCGGCGGTATCGTATCGGAGTATCGAACTTTGGTATCGAAAAACAAATAATTATTAATAAATTATTTACATTTAAAAATATATATTTTATAAATTTAGGCATAATTTTAAGTATTTCAGCGTTATTTCTTAGTTATTTTTATAAACCGTGATATGTTAAATGCCTGCAGCTGCATCGTAGCTCAGGGATATGACTGAGAGGGTGACATGGTTATCACATTAAGGGTCTTTGAGGAGGTGACATATTGTGAACAAATATATCCTTATAGTTCTCCTACGTAATGTTAAAGAAAATTTGTAGGAGAACTATATATAAGGATATATCTTTTCGCAATATGTCATCTTGTCAAAGACCCTTAATGTACCAACCATGTTACCGCGGTATTGGTATTGGGATACCAATAGCGATAAGGTAAAGGGTACCAATAACGATAAGGTAAAGGGTACCAACTTAAGGTATTGGTATTGGGATACCAATAGCGATAAGGTAAAGGGTACCTTGGTAGGTATTGACTAGAAATAGGATATTTGACTTAGATTTGATCTTGTTTGACCAAGGTTGACTAAAAGTCAAAGTAGAGTCAACATCTGACCTAGATTGGACTAAGAGTTGACAAAGTCAACTATAGGTCAACCCTTGACCTAGTTTGACCTTGTTTGACTTTGTTTGACTTAGCTTGACCTTGTTTGACTTTGTTTGACTTAGTACAACCTAGTTTGACCTAGATTGCATATCATTGTTATTAGTAACTGTCCGCTACTAATGTGTGTCCCATAATAAGACATAATATACGAATTTGTGCCTGTTGGATAATGTGTGTCCATCTTTGCAGAATTATTTCCAAATGGATATGAATTACTACTTGCGAAATCGTTCATGGATGTACAATCGTCGTCCTGATGATATGTGTGGTGTGCAAGATGAATACATAGTGGGAGTAGAGCAGTTCCTGCAGTTTGCTAAGGCGTTCCCTCAGTACATGGACGGCACCAAAATTAAGTGTCCGTGTGTGAAATGTCATAACGTGAAATATTATCCAGAAGTGGAAGTGACATATCATTTGTACTCGAGGGGTTTCACGCCTAATTACTATAAGTGGACCGTACACGAAGAACTTGTGTCTTTAGCATCAGAGCCGGAGCCTTATGTTGAGCCGTATATGCGTGCGGGACCTAATTGTTTTTCAGATAATCATGCATACGACGACGGGTGCGTGAACATGATTTTCGACGCTGCGGGGCCTAGTTTCGTTCACGATGCACCTGAGGAGGCACCAAACGCCGATGCTGCACAGTTCATGGAGTTGCTAGAGAATGCAAGGACTCCATTGTATCCTGGTTGTGAGGATAATTCACCGTTGGAGGTGGTTACAAGACTGTTGAGTATTAAGTCAGATTTTAACATATCGCAAGAATGCTACAACCGAGTGTTGGAGTTGATTATAGAGATCTTGTCGGCGGGTGCTAAGTTGCCTAAAGACTTCTACCAGTCTAAGAGGATGGTGAGATCGCTCTGGATGGGATACGAGAAAATCGATTATTGTCACAATGGGTGCATGCTGTACTACAAAGACGATAAGGATGCAGATGTGTGCAGATTTTGTGGTGCTGATCGCTATAAGACAACTAGTACAGGAAGGTCTACCGGTGCAAGAAGACCGACCGATTCAATGCACTACTTGCCTTTAACGCCGCGGTTGCAAAGATTATTTATGGTGAAAGAGACGGCCGAAAATATGAGTTGGCACATGCGAGAACAGATTGAAGGAGTGTTGGATCACCCATCCGATGGAGAAGCGTGGAAGCACTTTGATCGAGTGTATCCTGATTTTGCTTCAGATCCGCGAAATATCAGGTTGGGACTATCTTCTGACGGTTTTACTCCTTTTGGTCTTTCGGGATCCCAGTATTCGTGCTGGCCTGTGATTGTCACTCCGTATAACCTACCGCCTTGGATGTGCATGAAGACTCAGTACATGTTTCTAACCGTTATAATTCCTGGTCCGAACAATCCCAAGAGGAACATTGATGTGTACTTACAGCCTTTGATAGATGAGTTGAATCAGTTATGGGAAGTAGGCGCTAACACGTACGATGTTTCGAGGAAGCAGAATTTTCAGATGAAGGCAACCCTTATGTGGACCATCAATGACTTTCTGGCCTATGGAATATTATCTGGATGGAGCACTCATGGCCGTCTCTCATGTCCGTATTGCACGGACCGTAGTAAGGCTTTTCGCTTGAAACACGGAGGAAAACCGTATTTCTTTGATTGTCATCGGCAATTTCTGCCAAAAGATCATCCGTTCAGAAGGAACATGAATGCATTCCGTGCCGGCGTTGTAGAGAAGGGTGATCCACCGCCAAGGTGGTGCGGATCCACGATATGGGAGGAGGTTAAAGATTTTCTAAGTGCTATCGAAGATCCTACAACTGGGTACAAGTGCGATGGATTTAGTAGAGATCATAACTGGACAAAGAGGAGCATATTCTGGGATCTGCCATACTGGAGTACCAATCTGATCAGACATAATCTTGATGTCATGCATATTGAGAAGAATATGTTTGATAACATAATTAATACTGTGATGGACGTAAAGGGAAAAATGAAAGACAATTCTAAGGCCAGGTTGGACTTAGAAGAAATATGCAAACGCCCTGCGTTGCATTTGATAGAGCAGAATGGAAAATAGTTCCTGCCGAAGTCAATTTTCTCGCTGGACAAGGAGGATAAAGTGAGACTTTGTCGGTGGATCCAGGGCCTAAAATTTCCAGACGGATATGTGTCAAATCTGAGAAGATGTGTCGATCCGAAGGAAAACAAATTGACGGGTATGAAGAGCCACGACTGTCATGTATTCATGGAGAGGTTAATTCCGATTGCATTTCGAGAATTCTTACCGCAGGCAGTTTGGGATCCATTGACGGAGCTTAGTATATTCTTCAGGGATCTTTGTTCTAAGAAATTGCTCGTTGATCGTCTAGAAAAGCAAGAGAAGGACATTGCGGTAACACTGTACAAGCTAGAGAGGGTGTTTCCTCCTGAATTTTTCGACTCTATGGAGCATTTGCCGATTCATCTATCCTATGAGGCACGTGTTGGTGGACCCATCGAATATCGATGGATGTACCCGTTCGAGCGATATTTGAATCACCTAAAAAGAAAGGTGAAAAATAAGGCACGGGTCGAGGGTTCTATTTGTGAAGCCTATGTTCTCGAAGAGATTACAAACTTTTGTTCGATGTATTTCAAGCCTCATGTTACAACTAATAGAATGAGAGCTTCCAGAAACGACGATGGAGATCATGAAAGTAATGATACAATACTGAAGGTATTCAATGCTCCAGGAAAGCCATCGGGTAAAATAAAGAAGAGATATCTGAACGATGATGAGCTAAGGGCTACTCAGGTGTATGTATTACTCAACTGCGACGAGGAGGAAGTAGAGAAACTGGAGGGGTAAGTAATTAATACGTCTACATTATTTTAATAGTCTTGATTATTATACTATTATATTAATTGAACGATGTTGTTTTCAGCATATTTAATGATGATGTGAGGTCAGGTAGGCCACACATAACAGAAGAAGAACAAGAACAAGAAATGAGGCATTATTTTCCATCATGGTTGAGTGCATATGTAAGACTTGAGAACTCTGTAATTACCTTTCTGTATATGCACTTGATTGAGAATGAGCTTAGTTGCTTCTTTCGTGGTATTTAGGTCGATCGTCCATACGCAAGACTTGAGAATGAGTCTATTAGAACGCTAGCCAAGGGACCAATTTATGCTGCAAAAATATGGCCAAGCTACTGTGTTAATGGGTTTAGGTTCAAGTCAACAACTTGCCCGATCAGAGACAACTTTGTGGATCTCGATTCCACCAAAAACAGTTGTTTGTGTATCAGATCTTCGAACTACAAAGATGTTGATACGGGCAACGATTTCTATGGCGTGCTACGGGAGATCGTGAAGCTGACATATAGTTATGGAATAGAGCCTGCTAAGATTGTGTTATTCAGGTATGATTGGTTCGATCCGATTGAAGGTCAAGGTTGGAAAGTAGACAAGCATGGTCTTGTTGATATAAACTATCGGCGTCGATATCAAGCCTATGAACCATTTGTCCTATCAAGTCAGGCTCAGCTCGTGTACTTCACAAGTTATCCTAAACGGGGAACAACAAGGTCGGACTGGTGGGTGTTTGCAAAAACAAAAGTATGAAACTTTATTGATACAAACTTTGTAAAGATTACAAGAATTCTGGGAAAGGTACAACTGTAGGAATCCAATCTAGCAGACGATTGCTTTATCCCTTGGACGATGTGAACTTTGAAGACAGTAGCCTTGGAAGTTGACTTGAAGGAAAAAGCCTCGGAGAATTGAAGGCAAAAGCCTCGGAAGAATGCAACAGCACTTGGGCAAGAACTCCTGAACTCTCTGATAATTCTGAACTTTAATGTCTGATCTCTCTCTCTGATCCCCTTGAATGAAGACTTGAAACTCTATTTATAGAGTTCTGGAAATAACTAATTTTTAGTTATTCTGGATGGCGCAAGTTGGATTGCCAGGAACTGGATTGCGCAGCATCAGACTGCGCAGGCAGTTGTCTGGTCGTGGGCTGACTGTCTTGGACAAATAGCATCATTTGATTGAAATGCGCATGATCGTGCATAGACGGATGCCACGTAGTGAGGAATTAATGGCATGAATGCCATGTGTACTTTTGTCAATTATCATGATGAAGTGCGCCACCTGAATTGCGCTGACTTTGTATTGCGCTGACATAGATTGCGCAGGCACTAGATTGCGCAGGCACTGGATTGTGCTGCATGTACAGCTGTCCTCGAGCGCTGTGCGGCACAATAAACGAACAGTCTTCTCGTTCTTTGTGCTGTCAGTTGTCAGAAAGATTTGATTTTTTCAGATAATGATGACATTGCCACGTCAGCCTGCGCAGTTAAAAGTGTGCGCAGTCCGGTATGCACAATCAAAATGATGCACAATCTGATGTCTGCGCAGTTCATTTGAAAGTTGTATTTCTTGATTTTTTGACTTTGTTGATAGGTGCAACTTGATTTTTTAGGACCTACAAGACCCCCTTCAAAGTTTTCGAAAGTTGAATTTATTCAAAGTTTCGAAATACTTTGAATTTCAAAATTTAAAATCAAGTTGCGCATGAGCTGTCTGCACAATCGGATGAGTCGATCCAACTTTTTCGGCACAGTCAGAGGCAGCCGTTACTCTTTGAAAAACTATAAATAGTTCTCTTCAATATTCTTTTTCATTCTTTACTTTGCTTTTGTGATTTAAGAGAGAAGTCTCGAGCCTATTCCTCCTTTCTTCTCCATCGAATCTTCATGGCTCCCAAGCGTTCTTCCGCCGCTGCCAAGGGCAAGGCCCCGGCCGAACCTTCGGCTAGGGTTGCACGACGTCCTTCTCGACATGAGACTGTACATCCTGCTTTGTAAGGTAGATGACCCAATCGAAAACCCTTTTTAGGTTTTTTCGACTTCACTGATTTTCAGAATCTATCTCTTTTTAGAGATGTGATCATACTACGCCACCCTTTTTAGGGTTTTGGTTTGCACGAAACAGTTTATTCTTTATTTTTATAAATAATAACTTCTTGCGTAATCGGTTGAACTGTGCTGGCAAAAGTCAGTGCAATCTGTTGATTCGTGCAAGATTGCCAGTGCAATCTGATGCTGCACAAACTGATGGTTGTGCAATTTGATGGTTGCGCAATCTGATGACAGAATTTTTTGACTTTGACTTGTACTAAATCTACTTTCTTCTGTTGGATGCAGTTGACACCAGAGAAGATCCTGGGTATGAGAACTTTGTAGGGACTCTTTCAGAATCGGAATTCAAAGAGGACCTGTCCTATGTGCACTTTCCACAATATGATCTGCCAGCTTCCCGCCAAGCTATCTTGGTAACCCAAGATAATGAAACCCTGTTATGTCTGATGAATGGGCAACCTTTGGAGTCGACAGATGCCATCATTCACAAGAAGCCCCTATTTCTGTTTGGTAAAGCTTTTGAGAAGAGCTCTCAGCCGAAGCCACGGATGGAAGAACGGATTGTCCAACAGAAAGACAAGACAATTTTGATACCAAATGTCTCCCGCTGTCTCCCTTTATCTCGATATGCTCATGCAAGCTATCCGAGGAAAATAGAATAGAATCTCACACCTTTTCAGGATGCCCGTCCAGGAAAGATTTATGAGAAGAAGGGGCCTAACAAGAAAGACATGTTCTACAGTTCTTCAGAATAATACAGTGTCTTGCTCAGAGGTTTAAAGCCCGGTTGTATTCCGCCGGAAAATTCTTCTTTGTTATTGCCCGTGAGAGTTCCAATATTCGCGAATGAGTTCGCAAAAGTCGAAGGGAGGTATCTAGATCAAGACCTCAGATTAACTGGACTGGTGAACCCAGACTATAAGAGATGGAGTTGTATAGTAAACTGGATTTTGACTAAGTTTGAAGACAAACTTCAGCAGATTAACTTGTATCAAGAAGTGCATGCCACTGTTTACGGTTTCGCCCCCAATCCGCATCTATTTCTGGCTCTAGCAGAAAGATACAACTACAGGACAGGGACTTTTATGACTCCCTGCGGAGAGATCGGGTTTGCCCTTCACGAGATGCAGTACATCTCTTACCTGCCGATGGGGGATGCCCCGTATGAGGAATTTGTCCCAACTAATGATGAGTTGGACAAACATAGAAAAGAGAATGCAACCATGGTAGCAGTCTTCGAAGAACTGTTGTGTCATTATAAAATCTGCTCTCTGTTTTACAAAAGTGGTACATCTGGTACCTGCTATTCATCCAAATAGTTGCCTTATCTGTTCCTCAACCATATTAAAGAAAAGAAGACCAAGGAATATGACAACTGCTATCCCGACTTCTTTAAACCACTGAGCAGCACTGAAGTGGTGAAGTTGATAGAGGAAAGTGGGGACTTGGATACCAAGATCAAGGACGATCATCAATGTCCTCCTCTAAAGAAAGGAGACATTCTCGAGAGTTATATGAGAGTGGGATATCGATTTATGTCAAAAGAAGCCCAACTGGCAGTTTTTTTGACATACTGGCTTCGTCGATTCGTCGTTCCCGGAGCAAGTGCCGTAGACCGCTTCCATCGCGATGTTCTTTTTGCTACCGTTCGATTAGTCTTCGGCTACAAGATGGATCTCTTATCGGCGATGACTTGTAGAATGAACGCCAGTCTCCGCCTGTACGTCGAATTGATGCTGAAAGCTAAGGGCGAGAAAGAGTTTCCTCGGCCAGAATTGCCGTATACTTATCTGTTCTGGTGGTTGCTTCTACACCATCCTACTTTGATGGACCCCGACATGGGACCAGTCAGTGGCAGCTTTTTGCAGAGATTCTCCCACGGTAAGTGGAAATACACTTCCTTGAGAGATTGTAGATATGCTTTGAACCTTGGCAAAGGATGGAACTTCTATTGCACTCCTCCTCCTGCCGGATATGAACAGATGCCGACCAACATGATTGACTCAAAGATGCAACCTTTGAGCCGTACAGCTTTTGATTGGTTGAAGACAATTCGATCATCCCACTTGGTGTATCGGTTTGAAGAAGAATGCTACTTGGAGCCATATCTTCCCAGCCGGTTTGCTCGGCAGTTTGGATATGACCAATTTCACATAGGTAATGCTATCTCACGCCTACAAGAAAAGGTTTCTTGATAGATGGAGCTCGAGCTTGGGCTTATTACAACGTTCGAGATACAAAAGCAACATTCTCGATGCCGGTAAATAGTAATCATGGCCCTCGTATGCTATTCACATATTCGGTGTTTTATACATCATCGAACATTTTTGCCGAGAACTTCAATCTTGCGGATAGCTTCGCATCTGCAACGAGATTAAAGAAGGAAGGAGTCATCATGTCACTTCCAGGTAATGATGAGGTGCACGTGCCAGTGGATGCACCCTTAGAAGTTTCGAGGGACGTTATGTTCCCTGAAGAGATTAACGTGCCACTGCGTGTTTCTTTAAAGGTTGCTAAATCTCCGGCCAGGAAGTGAAGGAGAGAGGAGCCTTCCGTCCCAGCTGCGAAGAAGAAATAGATCTTGGATCATTCTTCAGAAAAGATTACTACCAGATCTCAATCTCGGCAGCTGACCGAGACAATCCAACAGGAAGAAGCTGCCACACCGACCTCTGTTCAAAAATAAGTCGAGGCAATAAACGTAGAGAGTCCTGAGAGACCTCTGTATAGAAAGAAAAGGTTGGTCCGCATAAGAGATTTAACAGTCTCTCCTCCTAGACAAACTTTGTCTTCGGTAGTAGCGAACGTTGTAGTTGGGCTCACTATGTCATCTCCAACTCCTGTTTCCGAAGCTGGACATAAAACTCCTAGTCCAGAACAGAGGGAGGATATTGAGGAGAGAGAAGAGATCAACCGGAGAGATGAGGCCATAGAGCCTAGAGACAATATTGCAGAAACAGAGTATGAACCTTTGTAATCTCCATTGCCAACAGCAGCAGAAACTCATCTTCCTGCCACACTGGGAGCAACCCTTGCGGAAGAAGATCGTTTGATGATCGAAGCTTTATATGGCTGTGACTTCGGTTATCAAGAAGAAGCTGATCATGCTGCTGATGCTGCTAGTGAAGAGGCTCTCGAGGACAGCGAAAACGAGAAGAGCACCCCATCAGAAGCTGCTGAGGAAACACAAAATCCGGAAGAGAATGTTGAGATCCAAACATCTCCTCGAGACACTCGGACTCCTAAAAAGGAGGCTGAGGTGCCGAGATCTCCGGAGAAGATTGCTGTTGAAGAGGTGGATTTGGAGGAAACTCCAGTTGCTGCTCCCGAAGGTATTGTAATAAAATTAGCGATCTTCTTTTAATAAGTAGTTTGATAGCTAACATCGTTACTTTTATTCATACAGAACCCGGATCTCCTCCCGCTCCTCCAACATGTATGGACATAGTACTGGCGACGACAATTGCTAGTAGTAGTCGTCATTTATCTTGTGGCTCTGAAGCAGGAAGTAGCCAGGCCATAGTGTCTGAGGCTACTTCTGCTCAGCTAAAGTCTGTTCCTACAGATGATAAGCTTATTGCTGGATCCACCCATGGTAAGACTGTTTTCACTTTTGATTCTCTTTATCAATAGCAAATGACAGGCAAAGTGACAGTATTTGATTTTGCAAAGGAACAACCAGGAGGAGCAACCAGCTCCACTTTGGTTCCCTTATTCAAAGAGCCTGCTATTCAGATACGAGAAATTGAGCGTCCTGCTGCTTCGTCATCAACAGGAGTAGCTGCGACTCCTGGTGCTCTAGCGATTAATCAGCTTGTCATCCAATCATTCACCAAATGCTTCTTCGAGTCCTTGGGACCTCTGATCAATAGAATGATGGACAAAGAAGATGCTAATTTTTACATGGTTAGAGGTCCGACCTCTTTCTTGGTGAAGGCCATCCGAGAGCAAGGTGATGAGGCTCAGGCCACTTTCCTTGACCATGTATTGAATGAGCTGAAAATCTCCATAAAGAACTATAAAGATCTCAACAAAGGGGAAGTGGAACCTTTAGTGCATGCAGCGTTTGAACAAATGGCTCAGGCAGCTGCAATTGAAAGAGTGAATCTCTAGAACCTCTTGGACGCCTATACTACTAAATATGCTGAATATAATTCCAAGTTGGAATCGGTGATCTCAACTGCTGAGAGAAGAGAGAGAAGGATTGCCGAGCTGAGAGTGGAGATTGCTCGTCTCGAAGAGGAACTGGAAAATGAAGTTACAGAGCATTAGACTGCAGTCCAACAAATTAATGCTCTAACTCAGGAAAGAAACGAGTATGTAGCAGCTCATGATGCGGAAATCACTCGCCGAATGGTAACCATGCCCATTTTTAATGAAGAATCTGGGATGGAAGAGGCCAGGAGGAGAGTGATGGCATATCGCGAAGAACGGTTGCAGATTTTGAAACAACAGATTGCTAATCTGATGATGCCTCCGTCTCAGTAGAAAGAACATCTTGTATCTTTTTGTCTTTCTTTATGCTATGCATGTAATGTCTTAAATTTTGATCAATAAAAGACATTTTGTTGTGGCTCTATTATTTCTTGCATATCTTGTTCAGATACAAATAATAGAGATAGAAAATATATTCAGAGGTATAAAATATAATATATTTTTTGATCTTGGAAAATAATCATATTCAAATATATCTGCTCAGAGGTAATATGGACGTGGCAAATGTATGTTGAATATCATTATTTCAATAGACAACTTAATCGATAATGACAAGTTGCTGGTGTGGATGAACGAAATAAATCGTCAAAATGTTTGAACGAAGTGAATCATCAGGATGAACGGATGAACCGTCAAATGAGTGGAATGAACGAACGAATCGTCAAATTGATTGAATGAACGGGTGAACCGTCGAGTGATGATGATGAATGAACGGGTAAACCGTCGGATGAATGTGAATGAACGGATGAACCGTCGGATGAATTAATGAACCGGTGAACCGTCAGATGATGATGAACGGATGAACCGTCAGATGAATGTGTCGTTTCGTTGTCTTGAGAATCTCTGCCTATAAATAGAACAAAAATCTAGAAGGAATGATCATTTCCACTTTTCAACATAAAGATGTCGTCCGAAGATGCATCCAAGAAGGCTGATGTCACCCCAAAGGTTGAAGCGGGCACTGAAGATCGTCCTGCCGATCTAGTTCAGCCAAAACAGGCAGAAGTAGGCGAAGGTTCGTCTGCACCCAAACCACCGCAGGATATCCTGGACTTTCTGCTTGAACCAGGGAAGACTGAAGAGGAAGAAGCCATAAGGATGGCTGCTTGCAAGTTCCTGGTGGGTTCCAGCAAGGATATTATCGGCTCTTTTGCTGATTATGACTTTGATAAGGACGGCAGTGGTCCGCGTCCCAATGTCGAGAAGGATGATAATGACCTTCCTTGATATTATGTAATATCGTTTATGATGAAATAGAAATCAAACTTTATTTATGAGCTGTCTGATCTTTTTACATAAAATCTCTGTTACATTTATACATAATATTTCTTGAGGAATTTGCCATTGATGGGCATCATTGCAACTCGACCGTCTAACTCTGAAAGTTGATAGGCTCTATTTGAAAAGACTTTGCTAACAATGTAAGGACCTTCCCACTTCGCATCGAACTTGCCTTTGCTCGAGTGAGTCATTGTCATAGGACGTCTTACTGTTAGAACAAGTTCTCCTTGCTAAAAAGCTCTGACTTTAACTTTGCGGTTGAAAGTCTTCGAGATGCGGGCTTGATATAACTCAATATGTTGTTGAGCCAATAGCCATTTTTCGTCGAGCGCTTCTAATTCTTGAAGTCGAAGAAGATCATTGTTCTCTGTAGTGATTTCATTAGCAATGGCAATCCTTAAAGAAGGAATTTGAAGTTCCAGAGGAAGAACTGCTTCACAGCCGTACACCAAAGAAAAAGGTGTAAAGCCTGTGGGATTGCAGACCGTAGTTCGATAGGCCTAAAGACATTCTCTAAGCTTTTCACTCCAGTTTTGTTTGTTAGTAGATACAAACTTCTTGAGGAGCTTAATGATAGTTTTGTTGAAGGCTTCAGCCAAGCCATTAGCAGCAGGATTGTAGGCTGTAGAAGCAACATTGTCAATCCGATGATCATCGTAGAATCTTGTGAACTTCTGACTGATGAATTGTGGTCCATTATCATGGATGATCCTTCGAGGTACACCAAATCGATAGATGACATGGTGTTTGACGAAGTTGATGACGCTGCTGGTCTTGACTTCAGCCAGAGGTATAGCTTCAGCCCACTTGGAGAAGTAGTCGGTTATTGCTAATATGAACCGATGTCCTCTAGAAGAAGGAGGATTGATGGAACCAATGATGTCCATGCCCCAAGCTTCGAAAGGCCAGGAGGCAGCCGTCGGATGCAAAAATTCTGAAGGTTGATGAATAAAATCTGCGTGGATTTAACAAGCTTGACATTTCCTCGCATATTCGATGGCATCAGAAACCATAGAGGGCCAGTAGTAACCCATGTGTCGGATACGATCCTGTAGCTTAGGACCGGGTTGATGTGCTCCGCAAACACCGTCGTGAGCTTCACGCAACACTTGCTTCGCTTCATCACCAGCGAGACAGCGCAAGAGAAGACCGTCATAAGTCCGCCGATAGAGAGTTTTAGTGGTCTGATTGTAATAGAATCTGAGAGACCGCCGACGAATACTCGTAGCTTCCTTGGGATCTTCGGGGAGTATGTCATGAACCACAAAGTCGATAAAAGGAGTTCTCTAATCTTCATTGATAACATTGACTTCAGTAAGATTACTGAACTCAATATTACGATTGTTTTCGATGCAGAACAATTCCCGATTAGAGATGACCACCACCTGTTATCTTTTGATAGGGATGGCTAAGACTGCTGCAAGATTAGCCAAAGCATCTGCCTCAGTATTGCAAGCTCGACGTACATATTCAATGAAGAAGGCTTTGAATGATGTAGCCAAGTTGATTGCCGCTTCAAAGTAAGGCACTAGATCTTGATGGCGAACTTCATAAGTCCCTCTAACCTGGTTAACAACCAGCTTAGAGTCACCATAGACTTCAAGATACTCGATGTTAAGTTGTTTGGCTAGCTGAAGGCCAATGAGTAGAGCATTGTATTCTGCCACGTTGTTGGAGCAAGGCTCATCTAGGGAGTATGCTCTTTGGATAGTCGATCCGTCTGGAGAAACAAGGATGACTCCAACTCCTGCGACAATGGCACCATTAGGTCCGATACTGGATGCACCGTCAAAGAATATACGCCAAGTAAGAAATTCTTCAGAGATCATATTTGATTCTAATGTCTCATCTGGAATTTCATCATAGAGTTTGGATGTCTCTGGAATAGGATGAGCTGCTAGGAAATCTGCCAGTGCTTGACCTTTGACAGATTTTTGAGGAACATATACCATGTTATATTGGGCTAGCAGGATGGCCCATGTAGCCAGCCGAGAATTGAGTGTACTGGGCTTCTTCATCAATACCCGAAGATGATTAACTCGGGATATGACATGAATAGTTTGGCCAATAATATAATGCCTTATCTTTTGAACAACAAACATGAGAGCTAGGCATTCTTTTTCGACTGGACTATAACGGTGTTCAGCACCAATCATAGTACGACTGAGATAATAGATGGCCTGTTCATGGCCTTCTTTGTTCTTTTGGGCAAGTAAAGCACCCAATGAATGATCCATAGCACGGACATACATTAAGAATGGTATGCCCGAGATTGGTGGCACCAAGACTGGTAGGTTCATGAGGTACCGTTTGATGTCGTCGAATGCCCGTTGATATTCTTCGGTCCAAATGAAAGATACACCCTTCTTCATGAGTTGAGTGAATGGTCTGCAGCGTCCAGATAAATTTGAAATAAACCTCCTGATGTATGCAAGACGACCTTGGAATCCTCGTAGCTCTTTTAGGTTGCGTGGAGGACGCATCTCTTGAATGGCTTTGATCTTCTCGGGATTCACGTGTATACCCTTAGAGGTAATGATGAAGCCGAGAAACTTGCCACTAGAGACACCCAAGAATGACTTGGTGGAATTCATTTTGAGTTGATGTTGGCGTATGAGATTGAAGATAGTTCTCAAGTCTTGGATGTGATCTTCCTTTTGACGACTTTTGACAGCAATATCATCAACGTAGCATTCGACAGTCTTGCACAGATGATCTCGAAAGATGGTACTCATTGCTCGTTGGTATGTTACACCAGCGTTCTTGAGACCAAATGGCATCACAGTATAGCAGTAGACTCCGCGAGGAGTGCGGAATGAAGTATGCTTCTCATCTTCAGGATGTATCCGAATCTGATTGTATCCGGAGAATCCGTCCATAAAAGATATTCTTTCGAACCCACAGGTGTTGTCGATCATGACGTCCGTGATAGGGAGAGGAAATTCATCTTTTGGACATACTTCATTAAGATCCCGGAAGTCGATACAGACTCAAACTTTGCCGGTTTTCTTCAGAACTGGGACGACATTGGCTACCCAATCAGGATGTTGCTCTTCTCGAATAAAACCACAAGCGATGAGCTTCTTGATTCATCGTCGATTGCATCCATCATTTCTGGCTCAAAATGCCGTTGTTGTTGTTTGACCGGTTTTGCATTCGGTAGGATATTCAGTTTATGAGTAGCAACTTTAGGATTTAGACCTGGCATGTCTTCATAACTCCAAGCAAAGACATCAATGTATTCTTTAATCAGAAGAATCAGTTCTTGCTTATCTGCCTCTGGAAGATTCTTGCTAATGAATATTGGACGAGGTGATCCGCTCTCCCCTACATCAATTTGAACTAATTGATCTTCGATAGGAGGTTCTCTTTGTTCGAATCGGAGTTTCCACTGGGTATCCATTCGCTGAGCCCAAGGATCTGTTTCAGAACTTTCTTCAACATCCTCGTCATAGCCTTCTGAAAGTTCGACGGAGACCATGTTAGAAGATACAGTCAACCGATGAACTTGACCGATGCTGGTGTCAGAATTCCATGATCTGGAATCAAAAGAATTAGAACGCTCCTCACTATCAGAGTCGGAGGCTGCTGGGGATAATAATGGGGGAGAAGCATATCCGAGACCTCTTTTGGTCCTGCTGTAATACATCTCTGATTTTTCTTTCGAGACAGCCGTACGGAGAGGAGTCTTTCTACCCTTACCGTAGTTGAGGCCACTCTTGAAGTCGTAACCCATCTTTCGAATGATGTCTTTTGATTGTTGACTTTAACGACGGAATTGAAGATGCCCCGTGTCGTTAACTTTGCTATCATCCGTATAACTGAATTGTTGTTCCGGTCCTTTACTAAAAAGTATTGGATTTTCGCCTTTCTTACGAGCGAGAACAATACGATATGAATCCTTTGGGTGTTCACATGAAACTTCTGTTTGAAGAGATTGCACAACTCCCATTGTAAATGACTAATAGCTATCTAACATATCCAAATAGCATTTAGCATGATAAATGACATCAGTATACTGGAAAGTAGATGCTTTTTTATTGATATGTACATTGGTATTTACAGCAGGACCTTTAGCCTTAGCAGGCTTGGTCAGATTGATTACAAGAGGGGGGGAAGAAGAACGTGGAGGAGGATTGACTTTGCTACGACGGAGGTCGATAACAAGCGGCTCAGAGGAGGTGAGCTCCTTTTTGTCCTTGTTATGAGATAGATCGATAACAAGGGGCTCAGAAGAGGTGAGCTGCCTTTTTTCCTTGTTACGACGGAGGTCGATAACAAGCGGCTCAGAAGAGGTGAGCTCCCTTTTGTCTTGATCATCAATTGATTGTTTCTGGACTGGCAAGTGAATAGCCAGTGGCTTGGAAGATTGAAGACGGAAAACACGCCCTTTGACAGGAATGATGAGGGTATCATTAGGCACTGTTTCTTGCTTTTCTTCAGTGTCCAGAGATAGGACAACCTTCATGAATTTGTCCTTGTACATACGTGCATTATTGCAGTATGCTTCAATGCCTTTGAAAGGATAGAGATCAGCAACCTCCTTTTGCACCTCTCCATTGTCATCAACATATTTAAAACATTGATGGAGAGTCGAAGGGACAATGCTATGCTCGTACAGAAATGGTCTTTCCAGCAAAGCATTGTAAGAACAACCGTGGTTGTCAATGATATAGAAGGTAACCTTTGTACGAAGATTCCCTATTTGGAGTTTTAGGCGAATCTTGCCCAGAGGCTCACTCCTTCCCTAGTTAAACCCAAGAATAGTGGTGATTGTACTGGAGAGACTATGCACTGGGATCTTTAGTGCATCCAACATTGTCTTCGGCATATTGCTGAGGGCAGACCCTGGATCTATCAGAATACGATCGACTTTCATCGAGTCGACATATCCTGTATAGTAGAGAGGACGATCGTGTCTGTTGTCTTCCATCAACATGTCATCTTGTGTGAAAGTTATGTTTGGAATTAACTCCAACACACTATGACAATGAAGGCAAGAGACTGGTTCTGCTTCCGGCTTCTTAAGCAGGGTTAGACAGGTTTTTGCTTGCATAAGAGCCTCACTCAGAGTTTCCCGAGTCTCTTTAGAGAGGCGCAAGAGCTCGAAGATGGACAGCCGGGCCGGTGTATTGGCCAACTGAGCTAAGATGTCAAAGTTATAAGGCTTTTCAAGTCCAGAAGGAGATGTCTTCTTCAAGGGCTTGTCAAAGCGGACTTGTTGTTTGCCTTTGTCAGCGACCGTCTGCTTGGGAGGAATAGACACTACAACCGGTGAAGATGCAGTAGGGATATCCTCATTTGAAGTAGGCTGTACTAGAGCAGGCTCAGAAGAAGAAGAAGCAGGATTCTCTTGGGTTTCGGGGTAATCCTTCAGATAGGCTTTCCCTGATCTGGTGCCCAGCAAAATTTCTTCATCAACTATGGGTTCAAACGACACCATATTACAAATCTTTGTCTTGCCTTTGGAACGATCTTTCTTCTTGGAGGAAGAGGGAACTTTGAATTCTGAAGCAAGATCCGGATGAATCTACATAATCTCGCCGTTGTCACGAAACAAAGGGACAAGACCTTCACTTCATGGAGGAGGGAGATTCTCAATCTCAAGAGTAGCTTTGGGAATAGGAATGACGCCATGCTGCACCATCTGTGAAGGAAAATCACCAAATTGAACTGAGATCATGTTTGCAGTCACAGTCTTCTCGTCTTGCTGTAAAGTGACCATGCCAGCATTGACCAGCTCCTAGATTTTGCCTTTGAGCATATAACATGCTCGAGTGGGATGTCCGATGAACCTGTAATAAACACAATACTTAGGATGATCAGTCTTACCGACTTCATCGGGCTTCTTAGGATCTGGAAGTTAGATTTTGTTGCTTTTGATCAAGCAATCAAAGATGCTAGCAGTATCATTCTCGTCAAAGGAATATTCTACTTTAGGACGAGGTTCCCTTGGTGGAGGTGCAGAAGGAGTGGAAGTGGACGTAGGGGGAGTGACGTTGACCGCCAGAGATTCTTTGTTCTTGTTCAAATTGATGTTCAAAGTTTCTTTTGGTTTGCGGTTGTTCTGGCGATTGCCACTACCTGATGTTTGATGTTCATCCCGGTCGGGGTTAGACATTTGTACCCCTAGCTGCTTGAATTTGTCGGCGCTAACTTCAGCTGCCTTAGCGTTGACAATGAAGGATGGCCAGTCTTGGAATTGAGTAGACCCTGTCCACATGCTGATGATGGACAATAGATTTGCCTTACAAGTGTCTATGGTGACAGCAGCCGGAGTCCCAGGAGGCATCTTCAAGGCTTCTCGGTGGAACCGTTCGATGAAACTTTCAGCGGTTTCATTGTGTTTCTGTTTGATTTTATTGAGGGCTGACATAGTCATGTCATTGATCCCCTCGTAAAATCGTTCCAAGAAGATTTGCTTTATGCCAGAGAAGGAGGTGATACAACCATCGGGCAAGCTTCTGTACCAATCGTATGCTACGCCAGCTAAACAGCCGACGAATACTCTGGTAAGAAGAGCGTCATTTGGTTGAAGTTGGACAGTCATAACCTTAAAATGGTTAATGAACTGACTGGGAGATGTGCTGCCATCAAACAGCGAGATGGTTGGGATCTTGTACTTCGGAGGAAATAGAACTTCTTTCCATTCAACTGGGTAGGGCTGCTTGATTCCCAACCTTTGCAAGTTGTCTTTCTCCTTGAAAGCTTCGAACTGAGTTCGCAGGAGCTTGACAGCTTCATTGGCATCTTCTACTGATGTAGAAGGAGCAGGCTGAACCACGATATTAGGAGGAGGAACAGCATGATAAGCACTACCCCCAGCACCTAACTGACTGGGTATAGGTTGGACTTGTACAGGAGGTACTTGAGGAGCTGCTACCCCCAGCCCTGCATTAACAGGCACCGATGATGCTATGATCTCCGGACTTACAGCAGGTACAGTCGGTGGTGTAGTATGTTGTGCCACAATAATAGAATGCATACTGACGACCATTTCAGCCATGGTCTTCAGCTTGTCTTCTAGTGCAGCAATTCTTTGTTCTTGGCTGGCTGAACTAGAAGCGTCGGGATCTTCATTGACAACATAAGCTATCACTTTCCTGGGTACAGTAGAAGACACCGTCTGTTCTGAGCTTTCGCTGTATGCATCGTAGTCGGAGAAAGAATCATCTCCTGAGTGAGAAGGAAGAAAATGACCCGAAGGATCTTGAAGATTCCTTTGACCGATTGTATCTCGGCTTCGGGATCGGGTATGTCGAAATACTCCTTCAGAAGATTTCTGGAGTAAATCTAAATACCGTTGACTAGGACGGCGAGGCTTGCCGTGCTTAGAGCACTTCCTACCCCCAGTGTCTCGAGAGGTCATGTTAACAGAAGCGTATAACACTTCGTCTTCATCTTCTGACTTAGGTCCAGGGTTTGCAAAGTTCAGACGATCAAAGACAGATCGTTTTGTTGTTTGACAACAGCACTGGATTATGACTTTATGATTGCAATGATGATCAGATGATTGAACTGGAGCTGTCGAGACATTATCCCGCTTTTGCCTGAGATGTTCCCGGAGATCAAAAGATTGAGGGATCTGTTCTTTGACAATATTCGGAATATGATTCTGATTTTTCAAATGTTTTGTCCTTTGAGTATACAGGGAAGTGCTCACTTCATTGGCATAGGTGTCGGGATTTTTGACCCTGGAAGTTTGCTTCTGATGATGTTTGGTCTTCGGCATTGGCTGTTTGCTTTTTGCCGAAGTTGGTCTGTTGAGATAAGTTCTTAGATCAGCAAATTCACCCCCAGGGGTTTCTGTTTGAGACACCAACAATTTTCTCTGTCTTGAACGGGAGATCTGAAGAGTTGGGAGATCTTGGAACTCTGCTACCGGAGTAGGCAGAATACCTCTCTGATCAGTACACTTCCCTTTAGCAAGGAGAGAAGAAGAATCCTTGTGAGAAAGGGTTCTTGTACTGACTGATGCCGGAGCACGTTCAGGTTGATCTTCTACGGTAAAAATCGAGGAAGATTGAGAAAAGACTAAAGGGCCTTTTCCTTTGTTTTGGGAAGAAGGGTTAGCTAAAGAGCGTTTCCTTCTATTGTCTTCTAAGTCATGAGACAGAAGTTTGAGAAAAGACCAAAGGGCCTTTTCCTTTGTTCTGAGGAGGATGAGGAATAGCCAAAAGACTACCCCCAGTGGATTGTGCTGGAACAGCAGAGTGCTTGAGAGGAGGAACTGAGCCTTTGCCTTTGTTGTGAGAGGAAGAGAGATTAGCCAAAGGGCTGTCTCTTTTGGATTGCGCAGACATGGTTTGCGCATGGGTGGATGGCGCACTAGCATGTTGCGCATGAGTAACTCTGGCAGAGGGTGCACTGGTTCTGGCCACAAAGATTATGGTTTGTGCATCAGGAGTTCTTGCCTCAGAGTGTTTAGGATGCACACTAGTTGCTGGAATATTGGTTTGCGTAGGAAGAATTGCTGCTAACTGCACCAAGGGCATAGGAGTCTTATACTTTGACAAGGCAGCATAAGAAGTAGCAGACTGAGCATGAGTAGTTGAGACAGACTGTACAACAGTTGAAACAGCAGACTGTGCACCAAGCTTGGTGGAAGGATGGACAGACTGCGCAACAGTCTTGCTGGCAGACTGTGAAACAGTCTTTGAAGCAAACTGTGCCATAGATTGCACAGCAGCCTTGGTGGCAGAACTGCCAGACTGTGCAGCAGTCTTGGGGACCCACACTGGGCGCACTTTGCTCATGGCAGAAGTTGTTGTAGTGCGGGGGGTGGTCTTGGAATTGATCATGGCTTCGTAGGCCGTCTGGTTGACCTTCACAACCAGAGTCTTCTGCGTCTTTCCGATAGACGCTATGTCACATTGAGTTGTCACTTCCTCGTCGGAGGAGAAAGTCGTCCCCAGCAGAGTCGTCATTTTGTTTTTGCAAACAATGGTGACTCTGCTGGGGAACCATTTAAATATGTTGATGACAATGGAGAGGTACAAAAGAGGTTGCTAATCTCTATCCTTTTAAAGGCATTGAAGCATACTGCAATGATGCGCGTATGTACAAGGACGAATTCATAAAAGTTGTCCTATCTCTGACACTGAAGAAGAGCAAGAAACAGTGCCTAATGACACCCTCTTCATTCCTGTCAAAGGGCGTGTTTCCCGTCCTCAATCCTCTAAACCACTGGCTATTCACTTGCCAGTCCATAAGCAATCTATTGATGATGATCAGGACAAAAGGGAGCTCACCTCTTCTGAGCCACTTGTTATCGACCTTCGTCGTAACAAGGATAAAAAGCAGCTCACCTCTTCTGAGCCACTTGTTATTAATCTATCTCATAACAAGGAGAAAAGGGAGCTCACCTCCTCTGAGCCGCTTGTTATCGACCTCCGTCGTAACAAAGCCAATCCTCCTCCACGTTCTTCTTCTCCCCCTCTTGTAATCAATCTGACCAAGTCTGTTAAGGCTGAAGGTCCTGCTGTAAATACCAATGTACAAATCAATGAAAAAGCACCTACTTTCCAGTATGCTGATGTCATTTATCATGCTAAATGCTATTTGGATATGTTAGATAGCTATCAGTCATTTACAATGAGAGTTGTGCAATCTCTTCAAACAAAAGTTTCATGTGAACACCCAAAGGATTCATATCGTATTGTTCCCGCTCGTAAGAAAGGCAAAAATCCAATACTTTTTAGTAAAGGACCGGAACAACAATTCAGTTATACGGATGATAGCAAAGTCAACGACACGGGGCATCTTCAATTCCGTCGTTACAGTCAGCAATCAAAAGACATCATCCGAAAGATGGGTTACGACTTCAAGAGTGGCCTCAACTACGGTAAGGGTAGAAAAACTCCTCTCCGTACGGCTGTTCCGAAAGGAAAGTCAGAGATGTATTACAGCAGGACCAAAAGAGGGCTTGGATATGTTTTTCCTCCAATGTTATCCCCAGCAGGCTCTGAATCTGATAGCGAGGAGCGTTCTAACTCTTCTGATTCCAGATCGTGGGATTCTGACACCAGCATTGGTCAAGTTCATCGGCTGACTTTATCTTCTAACATGGTCTCCATCGAACTTCCAGAAGGCTATGACGAGGATATTGAAGAAAGTTCTGAAACAGATCTGGGATGATCAGTCTTACCGACTTCATCGGGCTTCTTGAGATCTGGAAGTTGGATTTTATTGCTTTTGATCAAGCAATCAAAGATACTAGCAGTATCATTCTCATCAAAGGAATATTCTACTTTAGGATGAGGTTCCCTTGGTGGAGGTGCAGAAGGAGTGGAAGTTGACGTAGGGGGAGCGACGTTGACCGCCAGAGATTCTTTGTTCTTGTTCAAATTGATGTTCAAAGTTTCTTTTGGTTTGCGGTTGTTCTGGCGATTGCCACTACCTGATGTTTGATGTTCATCCTGGTCGGGGTTAGACATTTGTACCCCTAGCTGCTTGAATTTGTCGGCGCTAACTTCATCTGCCTTAGCGTTAACAATGAAGGATGGCCAGTCTTAGAATTGAGTAGACCCTATCCACATGCTGATGATGGGCAATAGATTTGCCTTGCAAGTGTCTATGGTGACAGCAGCCGGAGTCCCATGAGGCATCTTCAAGGCTTCTCGGCAGAACCGTTCGATGAAACTTTCAGCAGTTTCATTGTGTTTCTGTTTAATTTTATTGAGGGCTGACATAGTCATGTCATTGATCCCCTTGTAAAATCATTCCAAGAAGATTTGCTTTAAGCCAGAGAAGTAGGTGATACAACCATCGGGCAAGCTTCTGTAGCAATCGTATGCTACGCCAGCTAAACAGCCGACGAATACTCTGGGAAGTTTCAAAGAATTTCTGGCGGTCAACGCAGCTCCTCCTACGTCCACTTCTACTCCTTCAGCACCTCCATCGAGGGAACCTCGTCCTAAAGTAGAATACTCCTTCGACGAGAATAACACTGCAAGCATCTTTGATTGTTTAATCAAAAGCAATAAGATCCAACTCCCAGGCCCAAAGAAGCCTGATGAAGTCGGTAAGACTGATCATCCTAAGTACTGTGTTTATCACAGGTTCATCGGACATCCTACTCGAGCATGTTATGTGCTCAAAGGCAAAATCCAGGAGCTGGTCAATACAGGTGTTGTCACTTTACAGCAAGACGAGAAGACCGTTACCGCAAATATGGTCTCAGTTCAATTTGGTGACTTCCCACCCCAGATGGTACAACATGGCATCATTCCTATTCCCAAAGCTACTCTCGAGATTGAGAATCTCCCTCCTCCACGAAGTGAAGGTCTCGTCCCCTTGTCTCTTGACAATGGCGAGATTATGTGGATTCATCCGGATCTTGCTTCAGAGTTCGAAGTACCCTCTTCCTCCAAGAAGAAAGATCGTTCTAAAGGCAAGACAAAGATTTGCAATATGGTGTCTTTTGACCCCATAATTGATGAAGAAATCCTGCTGGGCACAAGATCAGAGAAAGTCTATCTGAAGGATTACCCCAAAACCCAAAAGAATCCTGCTTCTTCTTCTTCTGAGCCTGATCCAGTGCAGCCTGCTTCAAATGAGGATATCCCTACTGCATCCTCACCAGTTGTAGTACCCATTCCTCCCAAACCGACGGTCGCTGACAAAGACAAACAGCAAGTCCGCTTCGACAAACCTTTGAAGAAGACATCTCCTTCCGGCATTGAGAAGCCTTACAACTTTGACATCTTAGCCCAGTTGGCCAATACACCGGCCCGGTTGTCCATCTTCGAGCTCTTGCGCCTCTCTAAAGAGACTCGGGAAACTCTGAATGAGGCTCTTATGCAAGCAGAAACCTGTCTAACCCTGCTTAAGAAGCCGGAAGCAGAACTAGTCTCTTGCCTTCATTGTCATAGTGTGTTGGAGTTAATTCCAAACATAACTTTCACATAAGATGACATGTTGATGGAAGACAACAGGCACGATCGTCCTCTCTACTATACAGGATATGTCGACTCGATGAAAGTTGATCGTATTCTGATAGATCCAGGGTCTGCCCTCAGCATTATGCCAAAGACAATGTTGGATGCACTAAAGATCCCAGTGCATAGTCTCTCCAGTACAATCACCACTATTCTTGGGTTTAACCATGGAAGGATTGAGCCTCTGGACAAGATTCGCCTAAAACTCCAAATAGGCAATCTTCGTACGAAGGTTACCTTCTACATCATTGACAACCACGGTTGTTCTTACAATGCTTTGCTGGGAAGACCATTTCTGCACGAGCATAACATTGTCCCTTCGTCTCTCCATCAATGTTTTAAATATGTTGATGACAATGGAGAGGTGCAAAAGGAGGTTGCTGATCTCTATCCTTTTAAAGGCATTGAAGCATACTGCAATGATGCGCGTATGTACAAGGACGAATTCATGAAAGTTGTCCTATCTCTGGACACTGAAGAAAAGCAAGAAACAGTGCCTAATGACACCCTCATCATTCCAGTCAAAGGGCGTGTTTCCCGTCCTCAATCCTCTAAACCACTGGCTATTCACTTGCCAGTCCATAAGCAATCTATTGATGATGATCAGGACAAAAGGGAGCTCACCTCTTCTGAGCCACTTGTTATCGACCTCCGTCGTAACAAGGATAAAAACCAGCTCACCTCTTCTGAGCCACTTGTTATTAATCTATCTCATAACAAGGAGAAAAGAGAGCTCACCTCCTCTGAGCCGCTTGTTATCGACCTCCGTCGTAACAAAGCCAATCCTTCTCCACGTTCTTCTTCTCCCCCTCTTGTAATCAATCTGACCAAGTCTGTTAAGGCTGAAGGTCCTGCTGTAAATACCAATGTACAAATCAATGAAAAAGTACCTACTTTCCAGTATGCTGATGTCATTTATCATGCTAAATGCTATTTGGATATGTTAGATAGCTATCAGTCATTTACAATGGGAGTTGTGCAATCTCTTCAAACAGAAGTTTCATGTGAACACCCAAAGGATTCATATCATATTGTTCCCGCTCGTAAGAACGGCAAAAATCCAATACTTTTTAGTTAAGGACCGGAACAACAATTCAGTTATACGGATGATAGCAAAGTCAACAACACGGGGCATCTTCAATTCCGTCGTTACAGTCAGCAATCAAAAGACATCATCCAAAAGATGGGTTACGACTTCAAGAGTGGCCTCAACTACGGTAAGGGTAGAAAAACTCCTCTCCATACGGCTGTTCCGAAAGGAAAGTCAGAGATGTATTACAGCAGGACCAAAAGAGGGCTTGGATATGCTTCTCCTCCAATGTTATCCCCAGCAGGCTCTGAATCTGATAGCGATGAGCGTTCTAACTCTTCTGATTCCAAATCGTGGGATTCTGACACCAGCATTGGTCAAGTTCATCGACTGACTTTATCTTCTAACATGGTCTCCGTCGAACTTCCAGAAGGCTATGACGAGGATGTTGAAGAAAGTTCTGAAACAGATCCTTGGGCTCAGCGAATGGATACCCAGTGGGAACTCCGATTCGAACAAAGAGAACCTCCTACCGAAGATCAATTAGTTCAAATTGATGTAGGGGAGAGCGGGTCACTTCGTCCAATATTCATTAGCAAGAATCTCTCAGAGACAGATAAGCAAGAACTGATTCTTCTGATTAAAGAATACATTGATGTCTTTGCCTAGAGTTATGAAGACATGCCAGGTCTAGATCCTAAAGTTGCTACTCATAAACTAAATATCCTACCGAATGCAAAATCGGTCAAACAACAACAACGGCGTTTCAAGCCAAAAATGATGGATGCAATCGATGATGAAGTCAAGAAGCTCATCGCTTGTGGCTTTATTCGAGAAGAGCAACATCCTGATTGGGTAGCCAATGTCGCCCAGTTCTAAAGAAAACTGGCAAAGTTTGAGTCTACATCGACTTCAGGGATCTTAATGAAGCATGTTCAAAAGACGAATTTCCTCTTCCTATTACAGACGTCATAATCGACAACACCTGTGGGTTCGAAAGAATATCTTTCATGGACGGATTCTCCGGATACAATCAGATTCGGATGCATCTTGAAGATGAGAAGCATACTTTATTCTGCACTCCTCGCGGAGTCTACTGCTATACTGTAATGCCGTTTGGTCTCAAGAACGCTGGTGCAACATACCAACGAGCAATGAGTACTATGTTTCGAGATCATCTGCGCAAGACTGTCGAATGCTACGTTGATGATATTGCTGCTAAAAGTCGTCAAAAGGAAGATCACATCCAAGACTTGAGAACTATCTTCAATCTCATGCGCCAACATCAACTCAAAATGAATCCCACCAAGTCATTCTTGGGTGTCTCTAGTGGCAAATTTCTCGGCTTCGTCATTACCTCTAAGGGTATACACGTGGATCCCGAGAAGATCAAAGCCATTCAAGAGATGCGTCCTCCACGCAACCTGAAAGAGCTACGAGGATTTCAAGGGTGTATCTTTCATTTGGACGTTGCAGACCGTTCACTCAACTCATGAAGAAGGGTGTATCTTTCATTTGGACAGAAGAATGTCAAAAAGCATTCGACGACATCAAACGGTACCTCATGAACCCATCAGTCTTGGTGCCACCAATCTCTGGCATACCATTCTTAATGTATGTCCGTGCTATGGATCATTCATTGGGTGCTTTACTCGCCCAAAAGAACAAAGAAGGCCACGAACAAGCCATCTATTATCTCAGTCGTACTATGATTGGTGCTGAACACCGTTATAATCCGGTTGAAAAGGAGTGCCTAGCTCTTATGTTCGTTGTTCAAAAGACGAGACATTACATCATTGGTCAAACTATTCATGTCATATCCCGAGTTAATCCTCTTCGGGTACTTATGAAAAAGTCTAGCACACTCAATTCTCGGCTGGCTACATGGGCCATCCTGCTAGCCCAATATGATATGGTATATGTTCCTCAAAAATCTATCAAAGGTCAAGCCCTGGCAGATTTCTTAGCGGCTCATCCTGTGTCAGAAATATCCAAACTCTATGATGAAATTCCAGATGAGACATTAGAATCAAATATGATCTCTGAAGAATTTTCTACTTGGCGTCTATTCTTTGACGGTGCATCCAGGATCGGACCAAATGGTGCCATTGTAGCAGGAGTCGGAGTTGTTCTCATTTCTCCAGATGGGTCAACTATTCAAAGAGCTTACTCTCTAGATGAACCATGCTCCAACAATGTAGCAGAGTACAACGCTTTACTGATCGGCCTTCAGTTAGCTAGACAACTGGATGTTGAATATCTCGAAGTCTACGGCGACTCTAAGCTGGTTGTTAACCAGGTTAGAGGGACTTATGAAGTTCGCCATCAAGATCTAGTGCCTTACTTTGAAGCGACAATCAACTTGGCTACATCATTCAAAGCCTTCTTCATTGAATATGTACGTCGGGCTTGCAATACTGAGGCAGATGCTTTGGCTAATCTTGCAGCAGTCTTAGCCATCCCTATCAAACCTTTGGAGTCGGCAGATGCCATCATTCATAAGAAGCTCCTATTTCTGTTTGGTGAAGCTTTTGAGAAGAGCTCTCAGCCGAAGCCACGGATGGAAGAACGGATTGTCCAACAGAAAGATAAGACAATCTCGATACCAAATGTCTTCCGCTGTCTCCCTTTATCTCGATATGCTCATGCAAGCTATCCGAGGAAAATGTAATGGAATCTCACACCTTTTCAGGATGCCCGTCCAGGAAAGATTTATGTAAAGAAGGGGCCTAACAAGAAAGACATGTTCTACAGTTCTTCGGAACAATACAGTCTCTTGCTCAGAGGTTTAAAGCCCGGTTGTATTCTACCGGAAAATTCTTCTTTGTTATTGCCCGTGAGAGTTCCAATATTCGCGAATGAGTTCGCGAAGGTCGAAGGGAGGTATCCAGATCAAGACCTCAGATTAACTGGAATGGTGAACCCAGACTATAAGAGATGGAGTATGCACTGCTTGATACAAGTTAATCTGCTCCTGAGTGAGAAGGAAGAAAATGACCCGAAGGATCTTGAAGATTCCTTTGACCGATTGTATCTCGGCTTCGGGATCGGGTATGTCGAAATACACCTTCAGAAGATTCCTGGAGTAAATCTAAATACCGTTGACTAGGAATTGATCATGGCTTCGTACCAATCATTCATGATCTTACTGAAGTCAATGTTAAGTTGTTTAGCTGGCGTAGCATACGATTGGTACAGAAGCTTGCCCGATGGTTGTATCACCTCCTTCTCTGGTCTTGGAATTGATTACATGAATAGTTTCATTCTTATTATTGCATACGATTGCTACATTGATGATATTGCTATCAAAAGTCATCAAAAGGAAGATCACATCTAAGACTTGAGAACTATCTTCAATCTCATGCGCCAACATCAACTCAAAATGAATCCCACCAAGTCATTCTTGGGTGTCTCTAGTGGCAAGTTTCTTGGCTTCGTCACTACCTCTAAGGGTATACACGTGGATCCCGAGAAGATCAAAGCCATTCAAGAGATGCGTCCTCCACGCAACCTAAAAGAGCTACGAGGATTCCAAGGTCGTCTTGCGTACATCAGGAGGTTCATTTTGAATTTGTCTGGACGCTGCAGACCATTCACTCAACTCATGAAGAACGGTGTATCTTTCATTTGGACCGAAGAATGTCAACGGGCATTCGATGACATCAAACGGTACCTCATGAACCCACCAGTCTTGGTGCCACCAATCTCGGGCATACCATTCTTAATGTATGTCCGTGCTATCATTCATTGGGTGCTTTACTTGCCCAAAAGAACAAAGAAGGCCATGAACAGGCCATCTACTATCTCAGTCGTACTATGATTGGTGCTGAACACCGTTATAGTCCAGTCGAAAAAGAATGCCTAGCTCTCATGTTTGCTTTTCAAAAGACAAGGCATTACATCATTGGCCAAACTATTTATGTCATATCCCAAGTTAATCCTCTTCGGGTATTGATGAAGAAGCCCAGTACACTCAATTCTCGGTTGGCTACATGGGCCATCCTGCTAGCCCAATATGACATGGTATATGTTCCTAAAAAATCTGTCAAAGGTCAAGCACTGGCGGATTTCCTAGCAGCCCATCCTGTTCCAGAGACATCCAAACTTTACGATGAAATTCCAGATGAGACTTTGGAATCTAATGCGATCTCTGAAGAATTTCCTACTTGGCGACTATTCTTTGATGGTGCATCCAGAATTGGACCCAATGGTGCCATTGTAGCAGGAGTCGGAGTTGTCCTTGTTTCTCCAGACGGGTCAGCAATCCAATGAGCCTACTCCTTAGATAAGCCTTGCTCCAACTACGTGGCAGAATACAATGCTCTACTCATCGGCCTCCAGCTTGCCAAACAACTTGACATCGAGTATCTTGAAGTCTATGGCGATTCCAAGTTGGTTGTTAATCAAGTTAGAGGATCCTATGAAGTTCGCCATCAAGATCTAGTGCCTTACTTTGAAGCGGCAATCAACTTGGCTACATCATTCAAAGCCTTCTTCATTGAATATGTACGTCGAACTTGTAATACTGAGGCAGATGCTTTGGCCAATCTTGTAGCAGTCTTAGCCATCCCTATTAGGAGACAACAAGTGGTGGTCATCTCTAATCAAGAATTATTCTGCGTCAAAAATAATCGTAATATTGAGTTCAGTAATCTTACTGAAGTCAATGTTATCGATGAAGATGGGAGAACTCCTTTTATCGACTTCGTAGTTCATGACATACTCCCCGAAGATCCCAAGGAGGCTAAGAGTATTCGTCGACGGTCTCTCCGATTCTATTACAATCAGATTACCAAGACTCTTTATCGGCGGACTTATGACGGCCTACTCTTACGCTGTCTAGCTGGTGATGAAGCAAAACAAGTATTGTGTGAAGCTCACGACGGTGTCTGCAAAGAACATCAACCTGGTCCTATACAACATGATCGTATCTGACGCATGGGTTACTACTGGCCCTCTATGGTATCAGATGCCATCGAATATGCAAGAAAATGTCGTGCTTGTCAAATCCGTGCCGATTTCATTCATCAGCCTTCAGAATTCCTGCATCCGACGGATGCCTCATGGCCTTTTGAAGCTTGGGGTATGGACATCATCGGTCCCATCAATCATCCTTCTTCTAAGGGACATCGGTTCATATTAGCAATAACTGACTACTTCTCAAAGTGGGCTGAAGCTATACCTCTGGCTGAAGTCAAGACCAACAGCATCATCAACTTCGTCAAACACCATGTCATTTATCGATTTGGTGTACCTCGAAGGATCATCCACGACAATGGACCACAATTCATCAGTCAAAAGTTTACAAGATTCTGCGATGATCATCGGATTGACAATATTGCTTCTACAGCCTACAATCCTGCTGCTAATGGCTTGGCTGAAGCCTTCAACAAAACTATCATTAAGCTCCTCAAGAAGTTTGTATCTACTAACAAAGAAAACTGGAGTGAAAAGCTTGGTGAATGTCTTTGGGCCTATCGAACTACGGTCCACAATCCCACAGGCTTTACACCTTTCTCTTTGGTATACGGCTGTGAAGCAGTTCTTCCTCTGGAACTTCAAATTCCTTCTTTAAGGATTGCCATTGCTAATGAACTCACTACAGAGAACAATGATCTTCTTCGACTTCAAGAATTAGAAGCACTCGACGAAAAACGGCTATTGGCTCAACAACATATTGAGTTATACCAAGCCCGCATATCGAAGACTTTCAACCGCAAAGTTAAAGTCAGAGCTTTTCAGCAAGGAGAACTTGTTCTAACAGTAAGACGTCCTATGACAATGACTCACTCGAGCAAAGGCAAGTTCGATGCAAAGTGGGAAGGACCTTATGTTGTCAGCAAAGTCTTTTCAAACGGAGCCTATCAACTTTCAGAGTTGGACGGTCAAGTTGCAATGATGCCTATCAATGGCAAATTCCTCAAGAAATACTATGTATAAGTGTAACAGAGATTTTATGTAAATAAAATCAGACAGTTCATAAATAAAGTTTGATTTTTATTTCATCATAAATGATGTTACATGATATCAAGGAAGGTCACTATCATCCTTCTCAACATTGGGACGCGGACCACTGCCATCCTTATCAAAGACATAATTAGCAAAAGAGTCGAGGACATCCTTGCTCGAGCCTACCAAGAACTTGCAAGCGGCCATCCTTATGGTCTCCTCCTCTTTTGTCTTTTCTGGTTCAAGCAGAAAGTCTAAGATATCCCACGGTGGTTTGGGTGCAGACGAACCTTCGCCTACTTCCGTCTGCTTTGGCTGGACTGGTTCGGCAGGACATTCTTCAGTGCCCGCTTCAACCTTTGGGGTGACTTCAGCCTTCTTGGATGCATCTCTGGACGACATCTTTATGTTGAAAAGTGGAAATGATCATTCCTTCCAGATTTCTGTTCTATTTATAGGCAGAGATTCTCAATACAACGAAACGACATAATCATCATCATCTGACGGTTCGCCCGTTCATTATCATTCATTAATATCAGACGGTTCATCCATTCAATATCATCATCTGACGGTTCGCCCGTTCGTTCATTATTATCAGACGGTTCATCCGTTCATTATCATCATCTGACGGTTCGCCCGTTCGTTCATTATTATCAGACGGTTCATCCGTTCATTATCATCATCTGGCGGTTTGCCCGTTCGTTCATCATTATCAGACGGTTCATCCGTTCATTATCATCATCTGACGGTTCGTCCGTTCATTATCATTATCTGACGGTTCGCCCGTTCACTAATTCATCCGACGGTTCATCCGTTCATCATCATTTGACGGTTCATCCGTTCATTAATTCATCAGACGGTTCATCCGTTCATCAGACGGTTCATTCGTTCATTCACATTCGTCCGACGGTTCACCCGTTCATTCAATTCATTTAACGGTCCATCCGTTCATCCTGACGATTAATTTCATTCATTTATTTCATTCACACCTTTTTTATTGTCCATATCAGCAACTTGTCGTCTTCGATTAAGTTGTCTATTTTGAAGTAATAATATTCAATAAATTATATTCTGCCACGTCCATATTACCTCTGAGCAGATATAATGAATATAATTATTTTCTATAAAATCATCAAGAAATATATCATGTCATGTACCTCTAAATATATTTTCTATCGCTATTATTTGTATCTGAACAAGATATGCAAGAAATAATAGAGCCACAACAAAATGTCTTTTATTGATCAAAATTTAAGATATTACATGTATAGCATAAAGAAAGACAAAAAGATACAAGATGTTCTTTCTACTGAGACGGAGGCATCATCAGATTAGCAATCTGTTGTTTCAAAATCTGCAACCGTTCTTCGCGAGATGCCATCACTCTCCTTCTGGCCTCTTCCATCCCAGATTCTTCATTAAAAACGAGCATGGTTACCATTCGGCGAGTGATTTCCGTATCATGAGATGCTACATACTCGTTTCTTTCCTGAGTTAGAGCATCAATTTGTTGGACTGCAGTCTGATGCTCTGTAACTTTATTTTCCAGTTTCTCTTCGAGACGAGCAATCTCCACTCTCAGCTCGGCAATCCTTCTCTCTCTTCTCTCAGCAGTTGAGATCACCGATTCCAACTTGGAATTATATTCAGCAGATTTAGTAGTATAGGCGTCCAAGAGGTTCTGGAGATTTACTCTTTCAATTGCAGCTGCCTGAGCCATTTGTTCAAACTCTGCCTGCACTAAAGGTTCCACTTCCCCTTTTTTGAGATCTTTATAGTTCTTTATGGAGATTTCCAGCTCATTCAATACATGGTCAAGGAAAGTGGCCTGAGCCTCATCACCTTGCTCCCGGATGGCCTTCACCAAGAAAGAGGTCGGACCTCTAACTATGTAAAAATCAGCGTCTTCTTTGTCCATCATTCTATTGATCAGAGGTCCCAAGGACTCGAAGAAGCATTTGGTGAATGATTGGATGACAAGCTGATTAATCTAAATACCGTTGATGAATAGAAGATCAGTTTCTTCTTCGCAGCTGGGACGGAAGGCTCCTCTCTCCTTCTCTTCTTGGCCGGAGATTTAGCAAACTTCAAAGAAACATGCAGTGGCGTGTTAATCTCTTCAGGGAACATAGCATCCCTCGAAACTTCTAAGGGTGCATCCACTGGCTTGTGCACCTCATCATTACCTGGAAGTGACATGATGACTCCTCCCTTCTTCAATCTCGTTGCAGACGCGAAGCTATCCGCAAGATTGAAGTTCTCGGCAAAAGTGTTCGATGATGTATAAAACACCGAATATGTGAACATCATACGAGGGCCATTATTACTATTTACCGGCATCGAGAACGTTACTTTCGTATCTCGAGCGTTGTAATAAGCCCAAGCTCGGGCTCTATCTATCAAGAAACCTTTTCTTTGTAGGCATGAGATAGCATTACCTACGTGGAATTGGTCATATCTAAACTGCCGAGTAAACCGGCTGGGAAGATATGGCTCCAAGAAACATTCTTCTTCAAACCGATATACTAAGTGGGATGGTCGAATTGTCTTCAACCAATCAAAAGCTGTACGGCTCAAAGGTTGCATCTTTGAGTCAATCATGTTGGTCGGTATCTTTTCATATCCGGCAGGAGGAGGAGTGCAATAGAAGTTCCATCCTTTGCCGAGGTTCAAAGCATATCTGCAATCTCTCAAAGAAGTGTATTTCCACTTACCGTGGGAGAATCTCCGCAAAAAGCTGCCACTGACAGGTCCCATGTCGGGGTCCATCAAAGTAGGATGGTGTAGAAGCAACCACCCGAACAGATAAGTATACGGCAATTCTAGCCGAGGAAACTCTTTCTCGCCCTTAGCTTTCAGCATCAATTCGACGTACAGACGGAGACTGGCGTTCATTCTACAAGTCATCGCCGATAAGAGATCCATCTTGTAGCCAAAGACTAATCGAACGGCAGCAAAAAGTATACCGCGATGGAAGCGGTCTACGGCACATGCTCCGGGAACGACGAATCGGCGAAGCCAATATGTCAAAAAACCTGCCAGTTGGGCTTCTTTTGACATAAATCGATATCCCACTCTCATATAACTCTCGAGAATGTCTCCTTTCTTTAGAGGAGGACATTGATGATCGTCCTTGATCTTGACATCCAAGTCACCACTTCTCTCTATTAACTTCACCACCTCAGTGCTGCTCAGTGGTTTAAAGAAGTCGGGATAGCATTTGTCATATTCTTTGGTCTTCTTTTCTTCAATATGGTTGAAGAACAGATAAGGCAACCATTTGGATGAATAGCAGGTACCAGATGTACCACTTTTGTAAAACAAAGAGCAGATTTTATAATGACACAGCAGTTCTTCGAAAACTTCTACCATGGCTGCGTTCTCTTTTTGAAGTTTGTCCAACTCATCATTAGTTGGAACAAATTCCTCATACGGGGCATCCCCCAGCAGAGTCGCCATTTTGTTTGCAAAAACAAAAGTATGAAACTTTATTGATACAAACTTTGTAAAGATTACAAGAATTCTGGGAAAGGTACAACTGTAGGAATCCAATCTAGCAGACGATTGCTTTAACCCTTGGACGATGTGAACTTTGAAGAGGTAGCCTTGGAAGTTGACTTGAAGGCAAAAGCCTCGGAGAATTGAAGACAAAAGCCTCGGAAGAATGCAGCAGCACTTGGGCAAGAACTCCTGAACTCTCTGATAATTCTGAACTTTAATGTCTGATCTCTCTCTCTGATCCCCTTGAATGAAGACTTGAAACTCTATTTATAGAGTTCTGGAAATAACTAATTTTTAGTTATTCTGGATGGCGCAAGTTGGATTGCGCAGGAACTGGATTACGCAGCATCAGACTGCGCAGGCAGTTGTCTGGTCATGGGCTAACTGTCTTGGATACATAGCATCATTTGATTGAAATGCGCATGATCGTGCATAGACGGTTACCACATAGTGAAGGAATTGATGGCATAAATGCCACGTGTACTTTTGTCAATTATCATGATGAAGTGCGCCACCTGAATTGTGCTGACTTCAGATTGCGCTGACATAGATTGCGCAGGCACTAGATTGCGCAGGCACTGGATTGTGCTGCATGTACAGCTGTCCTCGAGCGCTGTGCGGCACAATAAACGAACAGTCTCCTCATTCTTTGTGCTGTCAGTTGTCAGAAAGATTTGATTTTTTCAGATAATGATGACATTGCCACGTCAGCCTGCGCAGTTAAAAGTGTGCGCAGTCCGGTGTGCGCAATCGAAATGATACGCAATCTGATGTCTGCACAGTTCATTTGAAAGTTGTATTTCTTGATTTTTTGACTTTGTTGATAGGTGCAACTTGATTTTTTAGGACCTATAGTGGGCAGTATGCAAGACCAAAGCTAGAAATACCTTTGAGGTTGAAGATATAGCTTATCAAGAGGATAAACTACCTCTTGTAACAAATATTATAGAAGTGGACACGACGGAAGTTACTCATTACACATCTAATTGTGTAGAAAAAGTAGAATTATCTGAAGAGGAAGATGCAGTTGAAGTGAAGATGTAGAGGAGGAAGAAGAAGAAGAAAAAGAAGAAGAAGTAGATGAGCTAAACGAACTAGATAAATTTTCAGAAGAGGATTAAATCTGTACGTTTGTTTTATCATCATATTTGACATTTTAGTGACACTTCTATCATATAAATCTGTGACACTTCATTGACACACTTTATTGACACTTTTATCTGTGACTATGATATTTTTTAAAAATTCGTGATGTCTATCATATAAATATGTTTTTTTTGTTTTATTGTCATATGTTATTATCAGGTATGACTAGACCATCTGGACGACGCGAAGGATTTTATATTAGGCAGTCCCGTCAGCCTCGGGCTGGGGATGGAGATTCTGTACCCTCATCCTCATCTCCGAGTACGCCATTGTACCATTCTGTTCCCGGTCCATTACCGGGACAGGGCAGTTCCAGCAGGTTGGCGACTCCTTCCTCGTCGTCTAGCCTTCCTGATCCTGCGTCCAGCATCCCTGATCCTCCATCCAGTATTCCTCCTGCCGACGGCTCCATGGGGGGAGTCGACGCCGAGCATATGGAGGACGACGATCAGACTGATCCTGCCCAGGCAGGAGGTGAGAGCGACACTCCATGCGCTCCCCCGGGCGAGACGCGTATGGAGATTTGGACGGACGGGCCTATGAAGTAAGTTAATTAATTAAATATATATTTCTCAAATGATTATATGTACATATATATTCATGAAAAATTATTATTGTATAGATATCGGCCTTCTACAGTACAGAGACAGCTGGGGGTATTTCTGAGGCAGAACTATGGTGGGCCTTGGATTAACTACTCAGATGCTCCCGCAGATAGGAAGGCCTTTTGGTTCGCCCATTTCAAGGTAAAACATTTATTTATTTTTAAATTTTAATAATTATTTGTGTATATTATACAACTTTTGTATTTTACTTCTTGTAGAGGACCTATTTCTATCCACCACACCGGGCGGCGAGGATCGAGGGCCAATTTTCTGCCGTCGCAGCCAAGCTCATCCGTGATGCGATCCACGTCCAGAAGTCTCGTGATCGCTCCGGACAGCCTATCCATGGTTGGATCACGCCAGAGCAGTGGGCTGCGATGAAGGCTAGATTCAGCGAGCCCAAGTACCAGGAGCGGTCTGACAAGGCCAAGGTGGCACGGTCGAGCGCCGGTAAGTGGTATGGTGGCTCCATTCCGGTGACGGAGCATTTTTATCGTCTGGTACGTTTCCTATGACGGACATTAATTTATATATAGTTCGATAGAATGTTTAATACTAATAATAGATAATATATTTTAACAGGTAAAAAAGGGTGAGGACCCGAACATGGTGACCGTCTTCCTGGTCACCCATCGGAGGGCTAGGGAGTTCATTGACGAGAGGGCGACGCAGGTATATGTACGTTCTATTCTTTATATTAATTTACTATAATTTAGAAAACAGGAAAATAGATATCAATATAGACTTTAGGAAATACTTACACGTTAGCAAACATGTTCTAGGCCGAGTTTGTTCGGCTACAGGAGGAGGCGACTGCTGCTGCTAGTACGCAAGCAGAGGGAGGGGCTGGTACTTCCTCCCAGCCGCCTACAGCTCCATCGCCGGACGAGCTCTGGATGACCGCCGTTGGCGGTCTTCAGAAGGGTACGTACTACGGTACGGGATCCTACGACGCGTATTTGGCTTCGGAGTCATCCCGGGCCCCCTCTGTCAGTGCGCAATCTCCGGCTTCGCAGGCGTCGTCACGAGCTGAGGATATTCGTCGTCAGATCGAGAAGCTGCGTCGCGAGTTACAGCAGCAGATTTCTGATGCGGTCGAGCGACGATCCGACCCTCCGATCGTCACTGGACGATTTGATGCGGTAGAGCGCAGTATACAGGAGCTGATGAGTCTGCATCAGGCTACAGCTGCCAGCTTGCACACGCTCTCCGAGTCTACACAGCGTACAGAGCGTAGACAGGTCGAGCTGGAGGGATCACAGAGGAGCATGTCTGCCTCACTCACTCAGGTTTCGGCTTCGCTTGAGGCGAGTACTGAGAGGGTGGGGAGTACCCTTGCCAGTTATGGTGAGCGACTGCGAGAGCTGGAGCAGATACGTCCTCCCGGTCCATCGACGGCGCCGACTCCAGACTTTATACTGCCTCCTACTGCCCCTATAATGCAGCTCACCCAGGAGCAGTATGACTATATTCTATCCCAGATGCGCGACAGGGGTCCTCAGTGATCCAGTATATTTTTTTTATCATCTTTGTATTTATTGGCCCTATGGGCCCATTGACCGTTCTGTACACTGATTTTCATTATTATTTGACTCTGTTGGACATGTACGTTTGTTGGACATGTATGTTTGTGATATTTAATTTGTTGGTATTTTCCTTGAGTACATGTATGATATTTAGTTGTAGACTGTTATGATGCATGGGAGACTGTTATTCATCTATTAGTTATAGACTGTTATGATGGGAGACTGTTAATTATGATGATATCTGCGACGGGGATGACAAATATACCTACGCTGGGTTATAAGCGATGATCTGATATACAAAGGAGGTGCTGCCAAAATTTTAAAAAAATATAATGTGTATTTTTGTGATGATGTGTGTCTGTAAACACAGACACTCTAAACACAGACACACAACATAAAAAAATACCAAATATTTTTTTTAACATCTGCGACGTATAGCGATGTTCTGCGACGTTCTGTGACGTCCTGTACACGTCGCTATACGTCGTACAATAGTGACGTAACGTCGCTATCCGTCGCTATAATGCTGACGTGTATATGACCACCTGAGAGCCAACGTCGCTAACGTTGTCGCTAGGCGTTGCTAATATGCTGACGTGGCTGCCATGCCATGTCATCATATGTAAAGTTTACGGCATCGCTAAGGGGTCGCCCTACGTCGCTATACTGGCGACGTATGTTGACGTCGCTATCTGTCGCTAATATTAGCGACGTCTAGCGACACTAGAAGGGACGTCGCAACTAGCGACGAATTGCGACCAAATTGTAATCTGCGACAAGCCTATAAGCGACATCCATTTTTCGTCGCTACATACGTCGCTAATAGAAATTAGCGACGGATTTGCCCTTTTTAGCGACGTACTTTGACGTCGCTAAAAGGGGTTATTTTAGTAGTGGGTCCACATTTTCGGATTGGTGCTCCTTGCAACAATGGCAAGCCGACGCTAAGCTGAAGACGATGGTGACAAGGGCATCGTCGGTGGGAAGTTTATGGTAGAATGCTCTCTATAACAAAATGCTCCACTTCAAAGGGATGCAAGACTGCCAGTAAGGGGCGATGATGGGGGATGCCGGACCGTGCATCGAACCACATGCCGCATCGACGCGATGGAAAGACTTCCATTGGCAGTCAGAGTCCACCACAGGGAATCGGGGTCCGACCCGACCACCGTGTCTGAAATAACTAAGGCTACGACAGCCTTCACGTTTAGCCATGTCCTCGCCCGTCTCCAGTTCAAAGCTCCGTCGAAATCACACAGGTCCCTAATGGTGCTGTTCTTGGGACAGTCGGAGATGAGAGAAGAAGGTCGTCACCCAGCCACCGCTCGAATAAGAGAGAGGATCGCCCGATCCAGGGCGGAGACGAAACAGGGTTTCAGCAAGCCGTCTGCCGGAGAGGATGCGACGCTAAGAAGCAGAGGATCTGATGTTGTGATTGGCGACCGTAGGATGAGAATGCTTGAAATACCTGACCTTCATAAAGCGAGCCCAAAGGATGCGGTTCTCTCTTAATTTCCACCATATTTTCATCGAGCAGGTGTCGACGATGTGCGCCAACCTGCAGAACCCCATTCCTCCCTCGGATGTGGGATGCGCTATAGTGTCCTAGCTGGCCCAATGACGTTTATCTTTACCATCGCAATGTCACCAAAAGAAGTTGGCAAAAATATTTTCAATGTTGGAGAGGACTTTCTTAGGGAGAGAGTAGGCAGAATATGCTTAATGAGAATCATCTTCCCATCGGAAGAGAGGGCAGCATTGTGCCACCCCTCCACCTTCTTTCTAATCTTGCCCAAAAGATCGACAAAAAGCCCCGAGTTAGATCTTCCGTACCAACGGGCAACCTAATTATGTGAATGGAGGACTCGAAACAGAGAAGGATGTGATATTGGTTAACAGCGCAATATGGTCCGAGTCCGTAGAGTAGTGGGCGTAGATGACGTTTTTGTTGGGATCAATGTGCTGACCGGAGCATCTGGTATATCTCTGCAACGTGTTATTAACCACCTCAACAGACCGGGCATCGCCGGAAGAGAAGATAAGGATTGTCATCGGCATAGGCGAGGTGGGTGATAATCGAACAGCCGCTCACGGTGTGGTAGTTTTAGAAACGAGGGCTATGAGCCATATAGTTTAGATTCCTGGTTAGCGCTTCCGCAGAAATGATGAAGATAGTGTACGATAATGGGTCTCCTATTCTCACATTGTGAGTTGATTTGAAGAACCCGTCAGCTTGACCGTTAACTACGGTAGAGAACCACGAGTTACTTATCGATCTATAAATGATGTCGATCCAAGCCTCTAAAAAATCGAAAGCCCTAAACACCCAGATCATGAATTGCCAATGTAGCATGTCGTATGCCTTTTCTATGTCCAACTGGATGGCAATGTTACCCCCCTGCCCAGGAATTTCAAGCAACTGATCATCTCTTGCGCCAGCAAGATGTTGTCTAATATATTGCGACCGCGGATGAACTCTCTTTGTTCTTCAGATATATTTTTGGGGAGTAAACCTATCATACGGTTAGGAATAATCTTCGAGATAATTTTGTTAGTGAAAGTGCACATACTCAGTGGGCAAAAATTCCTGAAAGTCTCCGGGTTGTTCTTCTTGGGGATCAAAATTATGTTGGCACATGATATCGACTTGGGGTACCTAGATATTTGGAAGAAGACGAGCACCGCTTCATGAATGTCCGTCTTGATGATGTCCTAGCAGGATCTGAAGAAAGTGCCAGAGAAGCCATCTGGACCTGGGGTGCTATTGTTATTGAGTGACCAGACGACATCTTTAACCTCGAATTATGAAGGCTGGCGCTGCAGCTAGATGTTGTCGTCGTCTATGATCAAACGAGGGAGGGCCACTAATAATGTCTCGTCCTTGTGAATGATATCTTAAGAAAACAACTTGGAGTAACAGGAGAAAGCCACCAACTGGATGTCCTGTTGGTCTTTAAGAGTATTGTCGTGCTCGTCGAGAATCTGATGGAGAAGGAGGTGTTGCCTTCATCCTTTTATGCACGACTGGAAGTACTTGGTTGTCACTCCCCGTTCCCAGAATAAGTATCGTGTACGTGTACTTCTTGAATGTATTTATTCAATATTTATCATGTATTTCTTCTGTATTTAAATTCTTCAATTTTGCGCTTATTAATTTTTTCTGTATTTTATTTTTCTGCTTTATCTTGGCTCTTGGTTCATTTCGGTTCATGGTAAACCAACTTGGTGTGGTTTGGTTCAACATGGAAGGGAATGGATGGCTTGGATTTGGTGGAGAGAATGAATGGTGGAGATCCACTTGACCTTGATATAAAACTTCTTCTTTCATTCTCTTTCTTCATTCATTCACATTTACTCCTCCACCAAAACCATAACCCACTTGTGAGAGGCAAGTACATCTTGCACACCATGAGGGATTTCATGCATCCCTATTTATTTTTAGTCCATGTTGTTCATCTTCTCTTCCTCTACAAGTTTAGGTCTTGAAGTTCTTGATTTCCATGGATGGTTGGGTGTAGATCTAAGTTTTAAGTTTTGGTTTTCATATGAATTTTAGGGTTTTGATCTATCAAACATTGCTGTTCCCGAAAATAAGTGGTTCCATGTTGTAGAGAATTTAATTCTACTAAAGTTTGGATTTTGAAAATTTGGATTTTGATTTATTTTGTGGAAGTTATGGCTAAAAGTATTTTTTTTCGTTTCTATATTCATCTGCAGCATATGGTGTCGCGCATGAGCCGCATGAGGAGCATGTCGCAGTAGGCGCATATGGTCTCGCAGTTGAGCCGCGTAAGGCGCATGTCGCAGTAGGCACATATGGTGTCGCGCATGAGCCGCATGAGGAGCATGTCGCAGTTGGCGCATATGATGTCGCGAATGAGCAGCATAAGACGCATGTCGCAGTAGGGGCATATGGTGTCGCGCATGAGCCGCATGAGGAGCATGTCGTAGTAGGCGCATATGGTGTCGCAGTTGAGCCGTATGAGGCGCATGTCGCAGTAGGCGCATAGGGTGTCGCAGTTGAGCCGCATGAGGAGCATGTCGCAGTAGGCGCATATGGTGTCGCAGTTGAGCCGCATGAGGCGCATGTCGCAGTAGGCGCATATGGTGTCACAGTTGAGCCGCATGAGGCGCATGTCGCAGTAGACGTATATGGTGTCGCAGTTGAGCTGCATGAGGCGCATGTCGCAGTAGGCGCATATGGTGTCGCGAATGAGCCGCATGAGGCGCATGTCGCAGTTGAGCCGCATATGGTATCGCAGTTGGGCCGCATATGCCGTATGAGCCGCATGTCATAGTTAGTCCGCATGCATGTCGCAGAATAGGCCGCATAATGCCTATTTTGGTTGTTTCTGACTGTTATATGTCCTAATTGACGAAATTGTGGCTAGAATTTCTTCCAACTCCCAACATGAAATTTGTAGATCTTTTCCTTGGCTTCAAGAATATGTTACCAACTATTTTATACTAGTTATGGACTCGACCATGCTTAATACTAATTTGACTTTTATGCCTCGTCACGAATTGACCCCGACTGTTACTTGACTAATAATTGATCATGCGTTCCTAGTTGGAACTAAGAGACTGGCTGGTCGTCTTATTAAATTGAATGAATGAGACACGTTCATATTAACTATGAACTATTATAATCGATTGGCCGATCCCGAATATTGACATACAGGTACACATACAGGCTTCAATTTATTTATTTATTTTTCTACCAAAGCAGCATGTGTACTTGATGGTCAAGGCATGATTATTCCGTGGTTAGTTTTGATTGTTGCATTACGCTATGTAAGACCTACAACCTAACCGCACGGGTATCATTGTAGAGTTGGGCATATCGTACTTGTACGGAAGTACTCATTTGAATGACCATGATCCACGGCATGGGATTTCACTCAACGTAGAGACGATTAAGTTAAATAAAATAATGATTGCATGGAGAGAATGGATTCTCGAGTTCTTACTTGGCAGCCCTCTTGGGACTAGTAGTGCCCGACAGGCCGGTTGGTCCCCACAGATACTGCAAATCTGCCACACGGGCAGGGAGCGGTATCTGGTTATATTATCTATTATATATTGTATATTGATGACGGGCGTCCCGCTGGGACTCGTCTAATTCATGATTGGCGCAATTGATTGACTGGATAAACTAGCCTTGCTTGTACATAGTAAGAACTGAGGAATCCTTTATTGCATAATTCCAGGATAACTGGGAACTCACAGTAGCAAGCCGTAGTAGTTGCATGGCCGTTTAAATTGATTTGTTTGTGTACTGTACCTACTCTGTTACCTAACTGAGATGATCAGAATGTCAGGGCATGACGGGCCAACTTCTGTCCTTGTTTGGTTGGGAGGTTGGTTCGAAGTGTCGTGATGTTATGTGAATCCCCGTGGCAAGCAGAGATCTACTTATCATATTCTCTTATTACTGGTTTTAATTCCTCATATCGTGCTTCCTTGTGGTACTTGCTATTGGAGGTCTAACCTCTCTGGTTTTGCATGACCAAATTTAGAGCCGGTTCCCGAGGACTCAGCTTACTTCCACCTCCAAGATGGTCAATACTAGAGGGATGATCGCAGGAGGACTCGAGTGGGTTCCTTACTTCCCCACTCGTATTGTTATTTACTTAATACCTTGCCGTTTGGCACCGACATGTTAGTCGGATTGTCTTGTACTTACTTTTACATAATTGTAATTAAGTCAGACTGCAGCTGATAACAATTGTGTACACTTGCTACATCATCTGGCTATGTTAACATTTTGACTGAGCGTTTGGGACGCCTTACTGCTTTATCTTACATGTTCTCTATTTCTGTTTCTTATTTGAATGATTAAGACAATAGATATGAATGACCCTAGTGAGACTTTCATGTAGTATGTTCTTCCTCGTCTTTTAGACAGTATTGATCGTATTATACGGTATTCATCTACCCGTAATACGTAGCTGGCTGAGTCATTCCCCCGCTCTCCAGTATTCTGGTTCTGGGGCGTGACAAGGTTTTAGTGGTGGCCCATGCAGGTCTGATTTCAGACTTGTGGGGTATTTTAATTTATAGGATGTCTCAATCACACAAGTTCCCCCTTGATCTCATGATTCGTTACTCTCGACTCTAGCTTGACATTCCGGTATCCTTTGACTTCATTGATCTTTTCTGTCCGATCGTTTGATTGTTCTTTTGTCCCTTTTCTTAGGGGCACTTCGTCCGCATCTGCCAGGACTGGACAACAACAACAAGAGAAACACGGACAACCTGACCATGTTGGTCAGCAACAAGGGCCGGTACTAAATCAAGAGACTATCCAAGAAGAAGTAATAGTGGAAGCAGCAGCTGGATCACAGTATCCGGAGGTTCCACCACCACCAACTGTTCCACCTACCCCTGCAAAAATGGACACACCGGCTCTTCTGGAGATCATGAGAGGGATGATGGCTACTCAGCAACATCAGATGTTAGCCCTGTAGGAACGAAATAGTAAAGCGTAATACTCTAGAGGGGGGGTGAATAGAGTTGGCAGCGGAATAATGCTAATTAAAAAATGTTAGCAGCACAATCACAGAATATTAATCACAACTAAAATAATGTAAAGGCAAAGTTAAGAGAGCAAACGCAAAGACAGCGATGTATACTGGTATCCCTCTGTTGAGGACTAATCCAGTCGGTAGAACTCTTGCTACCAGTTGAATCCACTATTGGAAAAACTGCAAGTTTTCTTACGAAGTCCTTGCAACTTTTACAACGCGAGCTTTGATACGAAGAACTCGTCCAACTTCAAATGTGAAGAGGTATTCTTCAATCAAGCCTTCTGATTACAATCTCTCAGAAACTTCTTGACCGCACCGCACTAGCAAATCGACTAGAGGATTGTAACTGGCTTGGGATCTGAAATTGAAAGCTCTAGAAAACTCTTTGGAAGACTGAAAGCTTTAGATAGAGAGAAGATTGAAAGTGAATGAGTGAGTTGAAATGATCGAAATCCTTCTCTATTTATAGGAATTCCAAAGACAGACTTCTGACAGAATTCGGGCAGAATTCGGACAGAACTCTATGAGCAAATCTCGGTCAAAAATGCAACTGCAGGAGGACCAAGTAACAAGGATTCAAAATCACAATGGCCACCAACTGAACTCTGGCCGAACTCTGGCCGAACTCGGCCCGAGTTCTGTCAGGGTTTAGTTAGGGTTTTAAAAAGCTTTTTGGTGATTTTTGAAAACCTTTTTGTAAACCTTTTTGAGAGGTCATTTTAAAAACATTTTGAACTCATTTAAGGGTAGCCTATTTGCCAGTACGACTCGGTGTACAACATATTCCTAGACTCAAATAAAATAAAAAATACATTGTATAAGGAATTACAGACTCGAACAGGCAAACAGATCTTCGATCTTGAATTCAGTAGATAGCCATTCTTGATCATGTCCAAGAATCCGAGATGTCCCGACTAGCTTCGTATATATATCCAGACAGAGTTTGATCAATTATTAAAATCAGGTTGACCATATGACCAATGGGCCAACAATCTTCCCCATTTTGATAATTGACAAACTATGAATGATATAACATTAAGCTTGTTCAAAATATCAAAAAGTAGAACTGTTCATATCCTGTATTATCTCAAAAAAATGTTAGATCTTTAATTTTCTCCCCCTTTGTCACTTAGCAAAATAATTACAAAAGAGAAGGCTCCCCCGCAATCAATGCATAAGTAACAAATAGTGAGAAAACACATAAAAGAAATAAGGCATAAAACTAGAGAAATATCACAGGCATGTATTGTCTCAGAACAGAAAAGCATAGTATCATAGGCAAGTTATTTCACAGGCAGTTTTAATGAAAGAAGCAATATAAAGAGATAGTGATATCATAAACTGAAACTGAAACATAGTGCTAAAAATAAACTGGAATGCCATAAACTACGCATAATCATGTCCATAAAAAATAACAGAGTACTAAAGCAAACTAAAAAGTGCTGATAATAATCAAAAAGTACTGATAATAACTTGGAATGTTGGAGCATTTCCAAGTGTACAATAAAATATCACTCAAAATCATATAGTCACATCTCCTCATCATCATCCTCATCATCATCATCAGCTCGACCAGCATGTCCTGAAGGACCAGCTCCAGAGGTACCAGCGCCAGAAGGATGAGGAGGGGCGCCAGCATAGAACTCACCAACAAAGTCACGAGGTGGAGCACGATCAGGACGGTACCAATCATAGGCGTTACCGGGCTGGAAGTAGGCATGAACAGCCTTATTCTCACAGCTGTAACCAGAGAAAGCTGGATCTCTAGGGATGGCACCTACTGAATGACCAGTCTGGGCGAAACGAAGATCAGCTAAAGAGTTTGCCATTGCCTGATAACGGGTGACGTCGCGGAACTCATGCTCGCGAGCCATGTCCGTCATCGAGACGTGTAAAGCAGATAAATGCTGATGTATGCCCTCAAATGTCATAGCATACTAATGAGGTGGTGGAGGAGGTGCATAGGAGGAGCAGAAGATGGAGCTGAAGCAGTCATGCTACGACGAGATAACTGAAGAAACTTGGGCTCAGGGTCCTGAGTACAAGTCGACAGATCGATATCGAATCGCTGAAAGATGCGTGGGAGAATCATTATGTAAGAGAGATTTCTATCTCTTGCACGACAATGTCCCATCATCTGAATCATGGTCTTAGGGGCAGAAAATGGAATCCCCTTAAGAATGTGGTACATGGCGGACAGTTCAAGAGAAGTCACATTATCCTTGGAAGTGGATTTTGGAAGGATAGTAGAATAGATGATACGATGCAATTCATAGTTAAACAAGTTCAAGTTATTAGCCTTGAACTTTCCAGAGCGTACTCTATCAGGTGCACAGAGTTCCGCTTTGAAACTTGCGAGTGTCGTGTCTTCGGGGAAATCAAATTCAGTAATATTGACTAGCGGTTCACCTTCGTTAGGGATACCAAGGATCTCCGCTAAGAGGTCAACATCGAAATTGATATCAATACCTCCAACACGAGTGTTCACATCAAAAATGTTTAATATGAGATTGCAATAAAATAATCTAATGGCATTAGTTGCTATAGGGAAACAGAGTTTAACAAAAAGATGTAACCCTAATGCCTCAAAGAAATGATGATGATCAGGAAATACAGTCCATTTGACTGGAGCGCCTGTGCATATGGATCTCATGGAGAAGTCTCCATACCACAGTAGGGCTTGGTCTAGGGTTTGGAAGAAAAACCCGTCGAACGCACCGTCGCTCATTTGGACCGGCGAGAAGAGGGAATCCGTATGCGGATGCGAAGATGACTCTTCCTCACTGGGGGTCGTCTTCTTCCTCTTTGAAGGATTAAATTTGGGTGCCATTTGTGCAAATTGAAGTAAAAATGCACTAATTGAAAAGTGGAGAAGGATGTGGTTATACCTCCCGAAATCAAAGTATGTCGAAGAGAACGAAGAACACCGCACGAATCCAAATTTTGGAATGATTTCACCACTTGGATTGGAAGATAGAAGATGGTGAAGAACTAGGGTTCGGGGCTCCTTCGCGGCTGCTGCTGCTGTTATGATGTAGTTTGGAAGCAATAAAGAAGAAAGGCTCTCGGGCTCTGGCTATATAACCTGAAACCCTCAACCGAACTCGGGCCGAATTCGGTCAGAGCTCTGGCCGAATTCGCCTAGGGTTCTTTATAGTTGATTTTTGCCATTCTTTTTCATTGTCTCATTTCAAATATTAAATTTAAAGATTAGTTATTTTAGCCTTCAATTAACATAATTAATATTATTTTATGAATTAAATGTCGTTACACAGCGACTGTCTCAGATTAGCTGTAGGAGTATTGTCCCAGCTGGCGGAGGTTCACCGGGGAACTCTTAAGTGCCGCTTCGCTTCAACCGTAGTTGTGGTGACAGACAGACTCTTTGTTGGCTTGTCTCTAACACAGTTTTTGCGTATTGAGATATAATCATAAAATAAAATTAATTAATATTATTGACGTCCAAAATTCCTAATTCTCGACGTAAATAATTGAAACGATCTTCCGCTAGAGGTTTAGTGAAGATGTCAGCTAGTTGATTTTCAGTATCTATGTACACAAGGTCTATATCTCCATTTTGATGATGATCTCTAAGAAAATGATGTCGAATCTTGATATGTTTAGTACGAGAGTGACATACTGGATTCTTAGTCAAATTAATAGTGCTCGTGTTATCACAGAAAATGGAAATATGTGTGTAAAATAAATCATAGTCTTCTAGGGTTTGTTTCATCCACAAAATCTGAGCACAACAACGTCCTGCGACGATATATTCAGCCTCTGTTGTTGATAGGGCTACAGAATTTTGCTTTTTACTAAACCATGAGACTAAAGCCTTGCCTAAGAAATGACATGTGCCACTGGTACTTTTTCTATCAACCTTGTATCCGGCAAAATCTGTATCCGAATAACCAGTAAGGTCAAAGGACTTAGTTTTGGGATACCACAAGGCAACAGAAGAAGTGCCCTTAAGGTATCGAAAGATACGCTTAACTGCGCACAAATGTGATTCCTTTGGGTTAGCTTGAAAACATGCACACAGGCAGACACTAAACATTATATCTAGACGACTAGCAGTTAAATAAAGTAAACTACCAATCATACCTCGATACTTACGTGTGTCGACTGGCTTGCCTTATTCATCTGAATCAAGCTTTGTTGAAGTTGCCATTGGAGTGCCAATAGGTTTGACATTGTCCAGATCGAACTTCTTTAGCAAATCTTTTGTGTACTTGGCTTGATTTATGAACGTCCCATTATCAGTTTGTTTGATTTGCAATCCGAAAAAGAATTTTAGATCTCTCATCATGCTCATCTCAAACTCATTCTGCATACACTTAGAAAATTCTTGACAGAGAGATTCATCAGTGGATCCAAATATAATATCATCAACATAGATTTGAATTAAAAGAAGTTTGCCATTAAAAGACTTAATAAACAGTATAGTGTCAACCTTGCCTTTTGAAAAGCCGTTGTCAAGTAGAAAAGAGCTTAGACGATCATACCAAGCACGAGGGGCTTGTTTTAAACCGTATAAGGCTTTCTTCAACTTGAAAACATGATCAGGGTTTTTGAAATCCGTGAAACCTGGAAGTTGTGCTACAAAAACTTCTTCTTTTATAAAACCATTTAAAAAAGCACTCTTGACATCCATTTAAAATAGTTTGAAATCATAAAAACATGCAAATACACATAACATGCGAATGGATTCTAATCTCGCAACTGGGGCATAAGTCTCATCGTAGTCGATACCTTCTTCTTGATTGTATCCTTGAGCTATGAGTCGAGCCTTATTACGAGTTACTAAACCATCCTCATTTAGTTTATTTCGGAATACCCAACGGATGCCAATGACCGGATGATCAATAGGCTTGGGAACAAGTTCCCAAACTTGATTCCGTTCAAATTGGTTTAATTCCTCTTGCATAGCATCTATCCAAAAGTTATCACTACATGCTTTATCAATGGATTTGGGTTCTAGCAGTGAAATAAAAGCAACACTAGAAACAATATCTCTACTGGATGTACGAGTACTTACACCTTTGGTAATGTCACCAATTACCAAATCCTTTGGATGATCAGCTATAAATTTTAATCTTTTCGACAGACTCTGAAGATAGCTGGTTCCTGGATCTTCTCTAGGAGGATCAGCTAGTATCGAGCTTGGTTGAGAATCAGCTGTTATTGAGCTTGGTACAGTTGGATCTTCATCATTGTCATCGATAGTCATTTGATTCAGTTCATCAAAAGTGACGTTGATTGACTCTTCGATGATTATGGTTCGTTTGTTGAATACTCTGTATCCTTAGCTCTTGGTCGCATAACCTAAAAATATACCTTCATCGACCTTTTCGTCAAACTTTTCCAAATTATCTTTTGTATTAAGAATAAAGCATTTACAACCAAAAATTCTAAAGTAAGAAACTGAAGGAATTCTATCAAACCATAACTCAAATGGAGTCTTCTTCGATTTGGGTCGAATTAGAACTCTATTGAGAACAAAGCAAGCTGTATTGACAGCTTCAGCCCAGAAATATTTGGATAGACTAAACTGGTTTAACATCACTCTGGCCATTTCGGTTAGAGTTCTGTTCTTACGTTCCACAACTCCATTTTGTTGTGGAGTCCTAGGGCAGGAGAACTTGTGTATGAAACCGTGTGTGTCACAAAATTGCTCAAAATCAGCATTCTCGAATTCGCCTCCATGATCGCTTCTGATTCGAGTGATCATGTAACCTTTTTCATTCTGAACTTTCTTGCAAAAGGCGACAAATTCGGATAATGCATCATTCTTGCGTGTCAAGAAGTATACCCACGTGTATCTAGAGAAATCATCTACAATTACAAAAGCATAAAGTTTACCTCCGAGGCTAGCAACTCTGCTAGGACCAAATAAGTCCATATGTAGCAATTGTAGAGGTCTAGTAGTACATACTGTGTTTACTGACTTGAATGTGGATCTGGTAGCTTTGTTCTTTTTACATTGGCTGCATACCGAATCCTTCTTGAATGTAATGTCCGGTAAACCGCGTACTAGCTTCTTTGTGGATAATCTTGATATTGTGTCCATATTTGCATGACCGAGTCTCATATGCCACAAATGACTCTCATCGCTTTTAGCCATTAAGCATCTACCTGAAATGTTAGTTTCTTCCAACAAATAGAAAACATAAATGTTGTCTTCCCTGATACCTTCAGAGATAGTATTACCAGTTGAGCTATCAACTATAATACATTTGTCTTTGCCAAAGTTGATGCCACAACCATGATCAGCCAAATGACTTATGCTGAGTAGATTATGTTTCAACTCGGTAACTAGACAGACATCTTTAATAACAGGATAGGGAGACTTACCAACATCACCGATACCAATAATATACCCTTTCAAGTTATTACCGAAGGAAACATAACCTTCCTTCTTCTTCTTCGACAGTATTACAAATAATGTAGCGTCACCGGTCATATGCCGTGAACAACCGCTGTCGAGGATCCATTTGATTTTAGCATGTTAAGGGTGTTCCACCTACAAAACAGTTTGCAGATGAAACTTTTGGTACCCATTTCTTGTAGGGTCCTGAATTGTTAGCTTTTGGTATCCAAGTATAAACATTTAAATCAACAAGCTTTCTGATTCTACATGCAGATAAAATATGACCAATGAGGCCACAATAATGACATTGTGTATGTCGAGTGTTGAAAGCTGAGTGGTGTGCATGGTTGGTAGGTTTGGGTTTTCTAGTATAGAAGAATGCATGCCTATAATCCTGTTTGGGCTTAACCTTTTGGGGTAAAGGTTTGATAGGGTTAGGTCTGACAGTGTTTGGCTTGGAAATGTTCCAATTTTTCGGTAAGTAACACGTGTTAGGGTAGGAAGCAGCAGGCTCAGGCTGTTTTCCTAACCTAATTTCCAATCTTTTGGAAGTGTCATACAACTTAGTATAATCAGAAGTGAGTGATTCCATTCTGATTTGTGCACGTCGAAGACTTTTCTTCTCTATAGAAAGTTCTTCTTTGAGTTGGTCAATAATTTTGTCTTTCTCTTCAGATGACTTGGTAGTCTCGTGTAATAAGAGCTTTATTGAAGAAAGCTCACCATACTCACTAACATTATTTCTAACCTCAGCTAGTAGGTCGGTAAGTCTACCTATTTCACCTTTGTACTCTTTGAGTACCTTCTTAGAGGTCTGATACTTGCTACGCAGTTTCCTGTAATCAGTCATCAGGTCACTGAAGGCATCTCCTAATTGCTCAAAAGTGAAGTCATCATAAGTATCAACTACAGGTTCAGTAGGTACCTGATCGGATGCCATAAAGCATACATTTGCAGCATCTTCTGATTGTTCGTCTTCTGAGTCGCTGGCTTCACTTTCATGCCATATGCTAGTGTTGGCATACTTCCGTGATGTTGATCTTTTCAGGTTCCCTTTTTCATATAACCTGTTGCTCTTCTTGCTTGATGATGAGTTTGTAGGACAATCATTCTTCATGTGTCCCTTCTTCTTGCAGCCGTAGCAGACAGCGTCATCTTGATACCAGTTGTTGCTGCTGTTGTTTTCTTTGGCTCTCTCCTCATATCTCATGAATCTTTTAAATTTCCTTGTTAGGAGTGCTTGATCTTCAGCATCAGATTCACTGCTGTCTTAGTCACCTTCAGCAGCTTTTCTGTGCTGAGCCTTGAAAGCGATCGTCTTCTCCTTTGGTGCACGCTCTTCAAAATCTTGTAGCTCCAGTTCATGAGTGAGTAGCTTACCCATGAGTACTTCGAGGGACATAGTTGTGAGGTCGTTCCCTTCAATGATTGTAGTAGCCTTCGGAATCCAGTTCTTGGTAAGTGCTCGCAGGAGTTTGCGAATCTTTTCATAGTTACTGTACTCTTTGCCTAGGGAGGACAAAGGATTTACAATATCCAAGAATCTTTCGAACATCTGAGTAACTGTTTCGTTGGACTTCATCTTGAACACCTCATACTCTTGAGTAAGTCTGCTGACCTTTGATTCTTTGACTTGAGTCGTGCCTTCATGTGTGACTTCAAGTAGCATCCATACTTCATTAGCCGTTGTGCAGATAGACACCCTGTTAAATTCAGTTCTGTCTAAAGCACACAAAAGAGCATTAATGGCACGTGCGTCAAGACTGGCCCTTTTCTTTTCTTCCTCTGTATATCTGCTATGGGGTTTTTCAACTAAAACTCCATCAACATTTATACGATGTGGCTTTTGATAGCCATCAAGAACAATGGACCATAAATCAAAGTCAAGTGATTTCAAGAAGAAACTCATCCGTGTTTTCCAATAGGTATAGTTCGTACCATCAAACAGTGGGGGTCTGTTTGTGGCCTGGCCTTCACTTGTGAATTTCTCAGTTGCCATGTGTTGTGCTGTGATCTATATAACAGTTAATTAAAAATGAATAAATAATTGCACTGTTACCTTGCTTTACCTGTAACACCCGCTCTGATACCAATTGTAGGAGCAATTGGGATCAGAATATAATACCTCTAGATGGAGAACCTCCTCTGATACCAATTATAGGAACGAAATAGTAAAGCGTAATACTCTAGAGGGGGGGTGAATAGAGTTGGCAGCGGAATAATGCTAATTAAAAAATGTTAGCAACACAATCACAGAATATTAATCACAACTAAAATAATGTAAAGGCAAAGTTAAGAGAGCAAACGCAAACACAGCGATGTATACTGGTATCCCTCTGTTGAGGACTAATCCAGTCGGTAGAACTCTTGCTACCAGTTGAATCCACTATTGAAAAAACCGCAAGTTTTCTTACGAAGTCCTTGCAACTTCTACAACGCGAGCTTTGATACGAAGAACTCGTCCAACTTCAAATGTGAAGAGGTATTCTTCAATCAAGCCTTCTGATTACAATCTTTCAGAAACTTCTAGACCGTACCGCACTAGCAAATCGACTAGAGGATTGTAACTGGCTTGGGATCTGAAATTGAAAGCTCTAGAAAACTCTTTGGAAGACTGAAAGCTTTAGATAGAGAGAAGATTGAAAGTGAATGAGTGAGTTGAAATGATCGAAATCCTTCTCTATTTATAGGAGTTCCAAAGACAGACTTCTGACAGAATTCGGGCAGAACTCTATGAGCAAATCTCGGTTAAATCCGCAACTGCAGGAGGACCAAGTAACAAGGATTCAAAATCACAACGGCCACCAACCGAACTCTGGACGAACTCGGCCCGAGTTCTGTCAGGGTTTAGTTAGGATTTTAAAAAGCTTTTTGGTGATTTTTGAAAACCTTTTTGAAAACCTTTTTGTAAACCTTTTTGAGAGGTCATTTTAAAAACATTTTGAACTCATTTAAGGGTAGCCTATTTGCCAGTACGACTCGGTATACAACATATTCCTAGACTAAAATAAAATGAAAAATACATTGCATAAGGAATTACAGACTCGACCAGGCAAACAGATCTTCGGTCTTGAATTCAGTGGATAGTCATTCTTGATCATGTCCAAGAATCCGAGATGTCCCGACTAGCTTCGTATATATATCCAGACAGAGTTTGATCAATTATTAAAATCAGGTTGACCATATGACCAATGGGCCAACAAGTCCAGCAGTGCATGCACGCTCAGTTGCAAGAGCAGAACGTATTACTCAACCAAGGATTGCAGACGGCTTTGGAAAGAGGGGCGAGGACAGATTCAGGAGCATCAGCCAGGTTTTGCAAGTTTAACCCCCGCCATTTCGAAGGAATGGAGGATGCCATCTCAGCAGATGCATGGCTTAAGGATATTGAGGCTATTCTGACAGCAGCTAAGGTGCCGGCAGAAGAACATGTGGATCAAGTGAAGTTGTTACTTCAGGATCTCGCACGTGATTGGTGGGAATCAGAGGAAGTAGGCATCAGATGTCCTGTTGCTTGGGACGATTTTACCGCAAGATTCAAGACGAAGTACTATAGGGTTGTGGCGCAGTTTGAGCTACAACAGAAGTTTATCAACCTCAAGCAGGCCGGCAAGACGGTAGATGGCTATGCAGCGGAGTTCTACAGATTGAGCAGGTTTGCCCCAGAGATGGTAGCAACAGAGAGCCAGAGGGCTATGAGGTTCCAGCAAGGGTTTCACCTTGAGCTCTTACAATTGATAGAAGGGCACAATTACCAGACCTTTGATAAAGTATTGACGGCAACCCGAAGGCATGAGATCACCATTCAGAGGATCACGGCAAGGACTGGTGGTCAGAAGAGATCTCACAGTCAGATTGAAGGAGGAGGGGGAGCAGCGCCCCGAACAACAGCACCATCCCTTGGCATTCGCATTCACGATGTGGCAATGCGAGGGCCAGCACCACCACCCAGGCAGCAGCAGCAACAGAAGAAGAATCAGCAACCCCCAGCGGGCTGCACTTATTGTGGGAAGATATGGCACACTAGAGATGTGTGTCGGGCATTGAACGGACTGTGTTTGATATGTGGAAATTCAGATCATCGGGTTATCATATGTCCCATGAATTCGAGGTCAGGAGGACCAGTGCAGCAGTTTCCTGCTCGGCCAGCACCAGGGGCAGGACAGTATCGAGGACCCGCAGTGGCAGTGAGACCATTGGCCCAGCGTCCGTTAATGCCACAGGCTCAGATGTTTCGACAGCAGGGACCGCCGATGCAGCAATACCAGTATAGACCACCCCAGCATTATCAAGGCAGGGGCCAGCAGCAGCACCAGGCTAGGCCGCAACATGGGAACCAACAAGGAGGTCGAGGGCAGGCATTCACTCTGTCCTTGGAGGAGGCATTAGCATTGGGAGATGTTGTGGCAGGTAACATTCTCGTCGCCTCATATCTCGCAGTAGCATTGTTTGATTCAGGAGCATCACACTCATTTATATCTGCACAACTTACGACACGGCTAGGAATGGAGTTCGAGGCATTGCCAGGGAGGTTGAATATACTCAGTGGCAATGGGCTCGTAGGAGTTAGTAGAGTTATTCTAGCGTGTAGCGTTGTAGTTTGCGGGCATTCCTTACCCGCCCGGTTGATAGAATTTTCTGTTGGAAATTTCAACGTTATCTTAGGCATAGACTGGCTGAAAGACAGTCATGCGATGATAGATTGTCATAGAGGGAGTGTATCTTTTGATATTCCAGGCATAAAAAGATTCACCTTAGTCAGATCAGAGGCAACTCAACAAGAGCAGGGAATAATAACGGTAATGGAAGAAGTTCAGGTTCCGAAGGTAGTTGAAGAATTTCTAGACGTATTTCCCGAAGAACTTCCAGGGCTACCATCGATTAGAGATGTTGAGTTCAGTATAGAATTGGCACCTGGAACTAAACCAATATCAGATCGAGTTTACAGAATGGCGGATTCAGAACAGGCCAAGGTATATCAGCACATAGAGGAACTGAAGGAGAAGAAGTTTATCCAAGCTAGTATATCACCATAGGCAGCACCAGTGGTACTTATGGGGAAGAAGGATGGGTCATCCAGATTATGCATCGATTACAGGAAGCTTAACGCGGTAACAGTAAAGAACAAGTACCCACTACCCAGGATCGATGACTTGTTTGATCAGTTGAGCAAAGCCAGAGTTTTCTCCAAGATAGATCTTCGTTCAAGGTATCATCAAGTGAGGGTTCGGAAGGAGGATATTCCCAAGACAGCATTCAGGTCGAAGTATGGGCATTATGAATTCTTAGTAATGCCGTTTGGTTTGACCAATGCTCCAGCAATATTTATGGATTTGATGAACCGCATCTTTATGCCATACTTAGATCAGTTTGTCGTTGTATTTTTTGACGACATTCTCGTATATTCTGCCAGTGAAAAGGAGCATGAAGACCACCTCAGGAAAGTGTTACAGGTTCTGAGAGAGAACCAGTTGTATGCCAAGCTCAGCAAGTGTGAGTTTTGGTCGGATCACATTTTATTTTTGGGTCATATCATATCAGAAGCTGGAGTAGCAGTAGATCCCAAGAAGGTAGAAGCAGTAGAGAGTTGGCCAGTACCCAAGACCATAGCTGATGTGCGGAGTTTCTTGGGATTGGCAGGATATTACAGAAGGTTCATATCAGACTTTGCAAGGCTTTCAGCACCTATGACCCGCTTGACACGGAAGGATGTACCATTCGTCTGGTCGACAGAATGCTAGGCATCATTTGAGAATCTGAAGCAGAAGTTGATATCAGCGCCTATTCTTACATTGCCAGTTGGACCCGGAGGTTTTACAGTATTGTGATGCGTCAGGAAAAGGACTTGGGTGCGTCCTAATGCAACATGGGAAGGTGATAGCATACGCATCTAGACAACTTCGAGACCACGAGAAGAATTACCCAACTCATGACTTGGAGTTGGCGGCAGTAGTATTTGCTTTGAAGCTATGGAGGCATTACTTATATGGTGATCGAGTAGACATGTACACAGATCATAAAAGTCTGAGGTACATCTTTACTCAGAAGGAGCTGAACATGAGACAGAGAAGATGGTTAGAGTTGATCAAGGATTATGACGTGGAGCTTCAATATCATCCAGGCAAGGCTAATGTGGTAGCAGACGCTCTTAGCAGGAGGGGCGGCGCATTTATGTTGACAACGCAGAAGCATATCTTAGAAGACCTTCAGGAGATGGGCATCGAAGTTATACTTCCTAGTGATGTAGGAGTTCTAACAAGTTTACAAGTTCAATCCGACTTGGTAGACAGGATCAAGGTAGCTCAGGCACATGACCTAAGGATTCAGAAGCTTAGAGCAGAATGTGAGTCAGGACTCAGAAAGGAGATACAAATTCATGAAGATGGTACGCTTAGGTTTGGATCACACCTATATGTGCCTAGTGGAGATATCAGACAGGAGGTTATGACAGAAGCTCACAGTTCTCAATATTCTATACACCCTAGAGGGACCAAGATGTACCAAGATATCAAGCAGAACTTCTGGTAGAACGGGATGAAGAGGAAGATAGCTACATTTATTTCCCATTGCTTGGTATGTCAGCAAGTGAAGGCAGAACAGCAGAGGCCAGCTGGGTTATTGCAACCACTTCCTATCCCGAAATAGAAGTGGGAACACATCACAATGGACTTTGTGACCGGTTTACCGAGATCACCAAGTGGTAAAGATGCTATTTGGGTGATAGTAGATCGGCTTACAAAGGTGGCACACTTTCTTCCTTTCAGAGTAGGGCAATCTACAGAAAAGTTGGCAGAGTTGTATATGTAGCAGATAGTCAGGCAGCATGGAGTCCCCGTCAGTATTATGTCAGACCGAGATACCCTCTTTACATTATATTTCTGGAAAAGCTTACATCATAGTCTGGGTACCAAGTTAAGATTTAGCACGGCTTACCATCCCCAGACAGACGGGCAATCAGAAAGAACAATTCAGACCCTAGAAGATATGTTGCGAGCTTGTACCCTAGATTTTGGAGGATCTTGGGAGAGCCACCTGCACTTAGTTGAGTTTTCTTATAACAACAGTTATCAAGCCAGTATCCAGATGGCGTCATTTGAAGCACTATATGGTAAGAAGTGTAGGTCGCCACTAGCATGGGATGATATGGGGGAGAGGAAGATGTTAGGCCCAGAAATGATTGTTCAGACAGTTGAATTGGTTAAGGGAATTAGAGAGCGACTTCGAGTTGCACAGGATCGACATCGTCATTGGACGGACCAGCATCGTAGGCCGCTAGAGTTTTCTGTTGGAGACCACGTGTTCTTGTGGATCTCACCTACCCGTGGGATCATTAGATTTGGCGTTCGCGGGAAGTTGAGTCCGAGATATGTAGGACCATTTGTTATCCTTGATAGGGTAGGCGATGTTGCTTATCGTTTGTCCCTTCCACCTTCGTTACGAAAGGTGCATGACGTGTTTCATGTATCTCAGCTGCGAAGGTATGTATCGGACCCCAGCCATATCCTTGATCATTCTGAGTTGGTAGTTGGTACCAACTTGTCTTACGAGGAGCAGCCGGTGTCCATTTTGGACCGAAGAGAGAAGATACTCTAGAACCGAATAATTAGCCTTGTCCGGGTTGCTTGGGGTCATCACACATTAGGAGAGTCAACGTAGAAACGTGAGGATGATAACCGATCACGGTATCCGCACCTGTTTGACTCACAAGGTATATCTCTCTCTATATACCTTGATTGTCTTAACTCCTCATGCTTGTCACCTTATGAGTAGAATTGCTTGGTGTCGTCGATAGTTAAACATAGATATATTACTTGCTATTTGACATTGTAGAATAGCTACTTACTCAAATTACTTGTACTTAGATTAGTCTAGCTCTGACATTTCTGTCCTGCTTGGATCTGAAATTCCGAGGACGGAATTTTTCTAAGGAGGGTAGAGATGTCACTCCCCGTTCCCAGAATAAGTATTTTATACGTGTACTTCTTGAATGTATTTATTCAATATTTATCATGTATTTGTTCTGTATTTAAATTCTTCAATTTCGCGCTTATTAATTTTTTCTGTATTTTATTTTTCTACTTTATCTTGGCTCTTGGTTCATTTCGGTTCATGATAAACCAACTTGGTGTGGTTTGGTTCAACATGGAAGGGAATGGATGGCTTGGATTTGGTGGAGAGAATGAATGGTGGAGATCCACTTGACCTTGATATAAAACTTCTTCTTTCATTCTCTTTCTTTATTCATTCACATTTACTCCTCCACCAAAACCCTAACCCACTTGTGAGAGGCAAGTACATCTTGCACACCATGAGGGATTTCATGCATCCTCATTTATTTTTAGTCCATGTTGTTCATCTTCTCTTCCTCTACAAGTTTAGGTCTTGAAGTTCTTGATTTCCATGGATGGTTGGGTGTAGATCTAAGTTTTAAGTTTTGGTTTTCATATGAATTTTAGGGTTTTGATCTATCAAACATTGCTGTTTTCGAAAATAAGTGGTTCCATGTTGTAGAGAATTTAATTCTACTAAAGTTTGGTTTTTGAAAAGTTGGATTTTGATTTATTTTGTGGAAGTTATGGCCAAAAGTATTTTTGTTCGTTTCTATATTCATCTGCAGCATATGGTGTCGTGCATGAGCCGCATGAGGAGCATGTCGCAGTAGGCGCATATGGTGTCGCAGTTGAGCCGCATAAGGCGCATGTCGCAGTAGGCGCATATGGTGTCGCGCATGAGCCGCATGAGGAGCATGTCGTAGTAGGCGCATATGATGTTGCGAATGAGCAGTATAAGGCGCATGTCGCAATAGGCGCATATGGTGTCGCGTATGAGCCGCATGAGGAGCATGTCGCAATAGGCGCATATGGTGTCGGAGTTGAGCCGCATGAGGCGCATGCCGCAGTAGGCGCATATGGTGTCGCAGTTGAGCCGTATGAGGAGCATGTCGCAGTAGGCGCATATGGTGTCGCAGTTGAGCCGCATGAGGCGTATGTCGCAGTAGGCGCATATGGTGTCGCAGTTGAGCCGCATGAGATGCATGTTGCAGTAGGCGCATATGGTGTCGCAGTTGAGCTGCATGAGGCGCATGTCGCAGTAGGCGCATATGGTGTCGCGAATGAGCCGCATGAGGTACATGTCGCAATTGAGCCGCATATGGTATCGCAGTTGGGCCGTATATGCCGTATGAGCCGCATGTCACAGTTAGTCCGCATGCATGTCGCAGAATAGGCTGCATAATGCCTATTTTGGTTGTTTCTGACTGTTATATGTCCTAATTGATGAAATTGTGGCTAGAATTTCTTCCAACTCCCAACATGAAATTTGTAGATCTTTTCCTTGGCTTCAAGAATATGTTACCAACTATTTTATACTAGTTATGGACTCGACCATGCTTAATACTAATTTGACTTTTATGCCTCGTCACGAATTGACCCCGACTGTTACTTGACTAATAATTGATCATGCGTTCCTAGTTGGAACTAAGAGACTGGCTAGTCATCTTATTAAATTGAATAAATGAGACACGTTCATATTAACTATGAACTATTATAATCGATTGGCCGATCCCGAATATTGACATGTAGGCACACATGCAGGCTTCAATTTATTTATTTATTTTTCTACCAAAGCAGTATGTGTACTTGATGGTCAAGGCATGATTATTCCGTGGTTAGTTTTGATTGTTGTATTATGCTATGTAAGACCTACAACCTAACCGTACGGGTATCGTTGTAGAATTGGGCATATCATACTTGTACGGAAGTACTCATTTGAATAACCATGATCCACGGCATGGGATTTCACTCAACGTAGAGACTATTAAGTTAAATAAAATAATGATTGCATGGAGAGAATGGATTCCCGAGTTCTTACATGGTAGCCCTCTTGGGACTAGTAGTGCCCGACAGGTCGGTTGGTCCCCACAGATACTGCAAATCTGCCACACGGGCAGGGAGCGGTATCTGGTTATATTATCTATTGTATATTGTATATTGATGACGGACGTCCCGCTGGGACTCGTCTAATTCATGATTGGCGTAATTGATTGACTGGGTAAACTAGCCTTGCTTGTACATAGTAAGAACTGAGGAATCCTTTATTGCATAATTCCAGGATAACTGGGAACTCACAGTAACAAGTCGTAGTAGTTGCATGGCCATTTAAATTTATTTGTTTGTGTATTGTACCTACTCTGTTACCTAACTGAGATGATCAGAATGTCAGGACATGACGGGCCAACTTCTGCCCTTGTTTGGTTGGGAGGTTGGTTCGAAGTATCGTGATGTTATGTGAATCCCCGTGGCAAGCAGAGATCTACTTATCAAATTCTCTTATTACTGGTTTTAATTCCTCATATCGTGCTTCCTTGTGGTACTTGCTATTGGAGGTCTAACCTCTCTGGTTCCAAGATGGTCAATACTAGAGGGATGATCGCAGGAGGACTCGAGTGGGTTCCTTACTTCCCCACTCGTTTTGTTATTTACTTAATATCTTGCCGTTTGGCACCGACATGTTAGTCGGATTGTCTTGTACTTACTTTTACATAATTGTAATTAAGTCAGACTGCAGCTTATAACAATTATGTACACTTGCTACATCATCTGGCTATGTTTTTTAAAGCCAGATATCAAGAACATTTTAACTGAGCGTTTGGGACGTCTTACTGCTTTATCTTACATGTTTTCTATTTCTGTTTCTTATTTGAATGATTTAGACAATAGATGTGAATGACCCTAGTGAGACTTTCATGTAGTATGCACCCCCTCGTCTTTTAGACAGCATTGATCATATTATACGGTATTCATCTACCCGTAATACGTAGCTGGCTGAGTCATTCTCCCGCTCTCCAGTATTCTGGTTCTGGGGCGTGACATTGGTATTCTTATTGCCCTTCGCGTCCCAGGTCAGCCTGGCTTTTTGTTTCCAAAATTCCTCCTCGATTTTGAGGCGGTATTTCGGAAGCGCTCTGGTAAGATTGAGGGATGAGCGAGACGCAACAGATTCGTCTCTGGCATACAGGGTTTTCGTGCGAGTAACGTTGTCTTTTGCAGACCGTACAGCCTGGAAGATGTCATCAAAATCTACCTCGATGAGGAGTAACGTTGTCTTTTAGCTGCTACTCGGGTGAGGGGGTCGGGGGCATTGGGACCGCACCAGGCCGTCGAAACAGTGTCCTTTAACTGCGGGTGGTGAATCCATAAAGCAAAGAAACGAAAGCTTTTCTTGGCATGGCTGGTCTTTCTGCTGACCTCGATGAGGAGCGAAGAGTGGTCCGACTCAATGGAATTAAGGTGAGTGAGTCTGGTGTTGAGCTCGAGGTCCGTCCAATTCGAGTTGATGAGAGCACGATCAAGACGTGAGTATTGGCGGTAGGATCCGTCTTGCATGTTGCACCAAGTGAAGGCGTTACTGGAGAACTGAAGAGGGGACATGTGGGCTTCAAAAATGAAGTAGGTGAAGTCGTTCATCGCTGACGAGGGGGCGGCCGGCCTCCCGACTTTTTCTCCCGACAAGTGACCGCATTGAAGTCTCCTACGTAAAGCCAAGGGAGGTTGATATGGCTGTGATGAAGGCTGATCAAAGATTCCCAAAGCTATTTGCGTTCGTTAATGTCGCAGCTCCCGTGAACCGCGGACAAGAGAGATCGAGACTGAAGAATGGAGTGTTCAACCCAGCAAGACAGAGCCTTCCTAGAGTTTATGATGCCGTGCCTCACGTCCACGGCGAAGAGGATCCAGATGTCATGGCAACCTGCGATAGCGAAAGAAAATCCCAACTGCAGTTGGATGTGCTTGAGTTTCTTTTGAGGAAGTTTGGGTTTAATGATCATCAATTTGTCGATTCTATGGATTTTATTGAGACTTCAAATTCTTCTTATGGTTGGTTTGTTGGCGAGACCTTGGACATTCCAAGTTAACATGTTAATCATTGCAGTGTTGAGGGAGGGGCGGTGGTGAGTTTTGCGGCAGATCGAGTGATCATGGGTGTGACCTTTTTGGGGTGTTGATTGTAGCTAAGATTATTTTGGGGCCTTTTAGGGCGTTCTCCTCTTATTCTTTGTCCTAGTCGAGGTCTGCTTCAACCAAGCAGTCTGCTAGAGGGTGAAGATAAATCTCTCCTTCTATCTCCGCCAATGCACCGAAGTAGTTGGACGAAGTAGCAAAATCGGCGTCTAACGCTTGCTGCAGTCTTGCAACCGATTCATGACCGATATTGGACAGCATTCCAGTGTGGATATTAACCGCATTAGAGGTGTCTGGGAGGGCCTCCGAATCTGCAGAGTGGATGTCAATGTCCCTCCCCGGTGAGGCGGGAGCTTCTGTGGGCATGTGGCCATGAGTTAAGCGCTGGTTTACGGGGGACGGAGTTGAGAAGACCGGCACTTCGAGATCCTCTTGTACCTCCCTCTCTATACTGTCCAGCTGATGCTCGTTCCTCTCTTGGATGTCCCCGGGACTGCTTGGTTTCGATTAGTGAGCCGATTTTTGGACAATATCCTCATCCCCTTTAGGGATCTGTTCAACGGAGATATCTGCCTCCTAAATGTCTTCATTGTGGCCTGTGGATAGGATATCAAATTTATTGGTAAGGTTTAATACTGGGTTTTGTTGGTCACGGGGGTGATTTTCTGGGGTTTTTCTTGAGCACGAGAGTTTCACGCACTAGCACCAAAACAAAGATTTGAGTTTGGTAATGGGAGGAGTGGGGGGTTTTGACTTTGTTTTCTAATGATAGTAGGGGCATCCTTATGAATTGCTTTCTTCTTCATCTCCGGGTGCGCTCTAAAGTAGAGATCAGTGGAGTGGCCTCTCATATGACAGTGTTTGCAGAAAATAATATTGTTATCATAAATAATTTGTTGAGTGTGTATCTTATTACCAAGGAAGATTTGACATAGTTGGGAAGCTCCTTCGATAAATTGAGCTCCATGCAAATTTTGGCACAATTGACTTTAGTGAGGTTGCGAATTTCTTTAGCCATCATTACGAAAGTCTCGAAGGCGCTGGCGGTCCTCTTCATCGTTGCTGGAACAAAACAAAAAAGTGGTGGGTTGGGGAGGGTGACCCAGACAGATACGATCCCCGAGTCTTCCTTCGTATTGATGTCCGGGGACCACTTGACAATTTTTATGAGGAGAGAGTCGATCATGTCAGTGCCTCTGGTCCAGACATTCTTATGCTCGACCTCAGAAGATAGGTACAGGAGAATGTGCTTGGGGTCCATCGGGGCCATCCTGTACTCAGGGATGAGACCCCAGCTGGCAACCACTTCTTGTACCCGCAATAACTTCAGGCATCCGGTAGAGAATTTAAGGATGAAGGTATGTGAGAATAGCTCGGACAATGAGGATATTTCTCCAGGGGAGAAAGGTACAGTGATATCATGGACGTCTGTCGTAGGTGGATATTCGAGTTCTGGAAGCTCAAAATCAGTAATGATCGGGGAGTTCTTAGCTGAACGGTCAGGCCTAACCATATCAGCAAAAGAACGAGTGGGGCAGTTCTTGGGGGTCGGAGATGGGTCCATCTGCATCTTGTTCCCAAGAATGATTGGCTCAGAGGTTTGTTGTCCATCGTTGAATTGCGCTGAATATGTGTTAGCGCCAGCTGAGATGAGCGCAGTCGAGATATGCGCCTGGGAGGTAATCGCTGGGTTGGGCGCGTGGGAGGATGGCGCACCAATGACTAGTGCAGTAGAAGTGAGATCTGGGGTGGATGCGGGAGAAAACAGCACCCCAAAGAAGTGCTTAGACGAATAAAGTGAAGGGGAGTGATGAGTAGGGTCTGGCACGGATGTGGGATGCGCCGCCAACCCAGGAGTCAGCCTGATAGAGCGCCAAGATAGGGTTTGAATTCAAAATGGGTTTGAATTCAAAGAAGGCAAGCGAGAAACTGCGGGCACGAGGCCCAAGGGTTATGGGTCTGACGAGGCGTCCATGCAGGGACCACTGGGATAAGCAGCACCCGAGACCCCGGCGGAAGTCGGTACGGCGGAGAGCCAGATGAGGCAGGCCGGCGAGGCACCATGCAGGGAAGCTGCGGAAGGGGGCCAAGGCAGTGGCATGGAGATCAACGGAGCCACCAGACCCATCAGAGAGAGTTGCTCATCTGTCCACGGAGCAGACGTACGAGTCGGAGAGGGAGGGCCAGCCGCATGAGGCAGCATCGATGGGGCTATATCCCCGGGGGTGAGGGTTCCCGACCATGTACGGAGCACACACAAACCGGACCTCGAGGACGAAGAGCCAACAGAGAAGGAACCTTTGGAGAGGACGAAAGCCGAGAGAAAACACAGAGCTGGAGAAGACAGTAACCAGAAGCCGCAAGGAGCAAGACACCCGTACCCGGGGGGAAGACCCACGGACAGAACTGAAAGAGCGGAGAGGCTTACCTGAACCCTAGAAGAGGGACGCCCAGCGCAGAGAGCATCCGGCGAAGGCTTGCCGGAAGGGCGGAACCAGAATCGCACAGAAATTGCCTAGAAATCGCCAATTTATATATATATATATATATATATATATATATATATATATATATATATATATATATATATATATATATATATATATATTACTTATATTTTTTTTTTATTAGGGGTTATGGTCTCCAACTTATACGGCCACCAAAGAGCCTTTATATATATATATATATATATATATATATATATATATATATATATATATATATAGACACACACGCCAATGGGCTGTATTCAAGTGGCTAAGTCCATTGAACGTTGGGGGTAGTCGTGGTATCGAGCCCCAACTGGGGCGGTTGGGTGGATTTATTCCACGGCACCCACGGGGGTTGGCTAGGTGTCTTTGACATGGATATATATATATATATATATATATATATATATATATATATATATATATATATATATATATATATATATATATATATATATATATATATAATATTTTTTTTGTGAGAAAACTTCCCTCTATTTATTAATCAAGGCTCAAAATGCCGAAGCCTGAAACGTATACAAGTCAAAAGCTATACAAGTATACTACCAAAATGAACGAAGAGGGGGAGGCTGCAAGAACGCCCAGATTTAGGGTATATATATATATATATATATATATATATATATATATATATATATATATATATATATATATATATATATATATATATTATATATTATATATATTATATATTATATTTATATATATATTATATATATTATATATATTATATATATATATTATTATATTATATATATATATATATATATATATATATATATATATATATATATATATATTTATATATATATATATTATATATATATTATATATATATTTATATATATATATATATATATATATATATATATATATATATATATATATATATATATATATATATATATATATAATATATATATATATATATATAAATATATATATATATATATATATATATATATATATATATATATATATATATATATATATATATATATATATATATATGCCAATTACCCTCTAACCTAGTGATAGTGGTGAGGCATGTGGCCCGAGTGGTCAGGAGATCGATTCCCAGTGGGAGCGTTCACCAATATTACCTTCTTTCCAATATATATATATATATATATATATATATATATATATATATATATATATATATATATATATATATATATATATATATATATATATCACGACCCGCACCCGCTTTTCGGAATTCGAGTGTGTGTGCAAGTTTAGCCTACAACGCAGTATCGGCAGTAGTACGCTGTCTAGCCCGCAATAAAACAAGTGCTCAAAATAATAACTTTATTTGCTCATTCACAAAACTAAATCTATTTACAACATTTAAAGTTTTACATTTAATTGAATAAATGTCTCACAAAATTCTAATACAAGTAATTTAAACTATCTCTAGGTTTTGGCCTTCAAGTACACCCATATCTCCCCAATGCTAAGAGTAGTCGCGAATAACATAAAAAATTCGTTTCCAGTCAAGAATGGAAAGAGTACATTTTAACAGCAGTTCCAATAATTTGAAAATGTCTATAAAACAGCAAATAATAATGAGATACATAATGAACAGAGGAGCATAGAATCATAGAACTGAAAATAGAGTAAAAGCAGATGAGCATGGTAATATAGGCAAGTGAGAACAGTACTAAAACTGATAAAACATGCAACTAGCAATGTATAAGTGGAACCAGAAAACTGCACTTATCTAGTGTGTTGAAATACCACTTTCGACATGTAAACGACTCGGGGTAAGATTCGGCCAACCGCACGTGTCATGTGCGGCTGCTATCATTCACGTTTAGACGAATGGGATGTTTATGGATATATTTACATGTCTACTAATGTATTTTTTCGCCCGACTAGTACTAATGGATTCAAACAGGTCATGAACACGGTAATACATTAGTCACGAAATATAACATGCAAGGAATCCATAAAATACTACATCGTGAACCATTGTGTTGAGAATCAACAAAATTAATGTAAGACAATACTAAATACACAAATCAAAGAAGTTATCAAATATGAAAACTATCAGAAAATATATTCGCATGGGGTCCTTTGCTAGTGAAACCGATAATCCCGTTGAGTCCAGGATAGTCTGATTGGTTAGGTTCGATGTGAAGGAATCCAAAGTTGACAAAATAAGTAGGAATATGATTAGCTACGATTAAGGATAATCTAATAATCTGAGGGAGACTTCTAAAGAAAATGTAATTATTTAATTAGAAAATATGTATATGCTTAGAACATATTTATGACATAATAGGTACTAACCCTTTTTAAGAAATTATCTACTTTATAAAGCTAATGAGTATATAAATCCTTATTAGTAATTTTAGATAAAACCTTGATAAAGTATAAAAGTTAGACTAACTTAATATATGCTTTGAAAAATACCTTTACAGCCAAATTAATTTATTCAAAAATATTTATAGCTATTAGAAATTACCCATTAGAATATTTTTAGAAGCATATTAGAAAATACTTAAAAATTTATTTATATCTTATATAAAATGCTTATATCTACATTAAAACTTATTAGCATTATAAAGTAGAATTAACATCTTTAGAATATTCATTACTTATAAAACAAAATATCCATAGACTTGAATATATATATATATATATATATATATATATATATATATATATATATATATATATATATATATATAAAATTCTATTTTAATATAAAGCCAAGTAGTACTTTTAGGCCTTAGGCCCAAAACAAGAATTCACATAAGCTGAAAGTAACATTAAGAAATGCCTACAAATATTAAAGTATAATAACTATTATTGCATGATGTTTCCAATATGAAAGCTGATAACATGTAATACTAAAAGCAACAATTAAATGGAAAGAACAGAGAGAGAAAGAGATTTAGAGATTGGAAGAGCGGAGAGGGGTCTTACTTTTGTAGAGAACTAGAGAGGGAGAGAGAGTGTGAAGGGCGGGTGAGGAATCAACTAGGCCGTTCCAGCGGAGGCTGTCGCCGGCCCTTGGCGGTTATGGTGCGGTGTACGGCGCGAGGACATAGTCGGTTTGTGAGCGGCGAGACTCACCGAGTGTGGTGCTCCGTGCTGGCGGAGCTGTTCCGCTGAGGACCCGGCGATGCGCACCTACGGAGTCGAACGCTGCTCACGGCAGATGGCCACGGCTGTGTCGGCGCTAGAGAGCCTGCCGAGCGTGACACGATGGCGGGATCTCTGTCCTGGAGGCGTACACCAGCTTGACGCTGGCACGGTCGGAGGAGGCCAGCGCAGTGGTCGGCACATCTGGAGGGTGTCGATGACTATGATGCACGGGATACGGCCGTTAGAATCGTACTGGAAACAGAGAGGTTGGAGTGGCTCATTGGGGCGCCTAGGGACTGGTCGAGTGTCGACTGCATCTGATTGCAGCACTAGTGTAGGGTTTGTTGCAGATGGAGGCAGAGGGATAGGTGTAGCAGAGTTCAGTATATGAGGTCGTCGGCTCGACTGTTGCGGTTGCTCGGTGATTAAAGGTAGCTCGATCTCGTCGTGGGGTTGCACGACGATGCGGCTGAACATCGATCGCAAGCTCTAGATGGCGAAGAATTGCGCGAGGGTCAACGAGGAGGAGGCGAGGTGATAAGCGAGGCTGGCCTTGGACGGCAGGTCAAGCCCCAGGGGTTATCAGGAACGTCCAGGTGACGTTCCCAGCAATGGAGGAAGGTGGTAGAGTATGTTTCGATGTTGGAAGAAGTAGCTAAGGGGTATATTTCGGGAAGAGTCATGAAGGTTTTGGCTTTGAAGTCGATTATTCTCGATTTTGATATACATACTGTTATATATAAACACAGAAAATAATTGGCTGAAAGGATAAGGGAGAGAGCGATTTGAAGTTAGCTTTATAGGCTTAGGCTTTTATAGGGGTTCGGTTGGCATGTAGAGCTATAGGATTGCTTTATGTATGGGAATTAAATATCTTAGAAATATACTTGGATTTGTTATTAATCAATAGTCAAAAGGTTTAATTATTTAGTAGGATATATTTGTTCTGAGAAAAATTTAGGAGAAGGGGCCTCCTTACAGGAGAGGAAAATGCCTAGTTCGATAAGGATGAAAAGTCCTATTAGATAAAACTTTTTTTAATTTAAATTCAAATAAACGTTTAAAACAATTTAATTTAATCAAAATCTACTAATAGATAATAAATTTTTTAATTTAAAACAACATTCGATATTATCGAATAGCATGAATTTAAATCTAGCTCAAATAAACGATAATATAATATTTTAAAATAATACTTAGTATTTATTAAACTAATTTAAATTCTAATAGATAGATCTTCACATAAATTAAATAAAATTTACATATAATTTAATCAAATCGCAATACTATAAACGATTGCTACAATAATTTTAAAATATTATTCCATATTATCAAACCATTCAAATCGTATGAATTCAAATCCCAATTAAATAAGCAATCAAAATAATTACTTTAAAATAATACTATATCAAAACAATATAAATTAGTTTTAAAAATCGATTATTGAATAATCAAAAACTTATTTTAAAAATATTTAACAAATCCCTTTTATTCATAAAAGCTATTCATATTTTCTCAAAACTGCCTACGAAGTCAATGCTTTGTAAGTCCAAAATTAAACATCTTTTATAATACAAAATAATGGATTTCATGAATAATTTATTTTATGAAATCCAAATGGTATCTTTCAAACAAAAATTCTAAACTAGTTTTGAAATACAAAAATTATTCACAACTTTCTTGCACAAAGTCGTCGACGAAAAATAACCTTTAACAATAAAATAATAATGGAAAAAATAATTTTTTTTTGAAAATCCAGGAAGAGGAGTTACAAATCTACCCACCTTAGAAATAAAATTGTCCTCGAATTTAAGGACTACTAGGATAAACAAAATTGGTTGATCGGTGAAAAAGATAGTAAGAAATTATGATAAGAGAATTTTGATCAAATAAATGAAAAAAAAAGAAAATAAGAACATTGATTAGCTATGGGTGAAAAATAAAATAAGTAAATAGATATGGTTTGGTGTTGGGACTTTAGGCTATAGTATTTGATCCTAAAATGCTCTAAAATGTTCTCAAAATCTAGATACAAAAGCTATCAATAACCTCAAGGACAATTCCTCAATCGAAGACTCTACCTACCTTAGAAATTTCTTCCTCAAAATTTTGAAGGGCACAATTAGTCATGATTAAGAATATAATCAAGAAATGGTATGATTAATGATCAAAATGAGTTAGATCGTGAATAAATTGAAACTTAAGAAAAGATACCACGTGGTAGATTAAAGTATAGTAAAAAGGGTCTAGTCACAATGGTCAAAGATATAATCGAAATATGATTAGTTAAACAAGAAAAGTTTTTAGGCACGATTAACTACTATTGGAACTATATAGGCATGGTCACGATCAAAATTTAGACAAAGTCTAAATATGGTTAAAAATCACCTAGATACAACTAGGATGCAGTCACGATCAAGGTTAATTATGCAAGTCATCCAAGCATGATCAAATTAAAAGTTGGCACAAGCATGAATATGATCAAAATAGTCATGATCATAATAGAATAAAAATCTAAAAATTAACAATAATTGAGTTAAAATATAGGCACGATTATGATTATGAGTCTAGTATAATGGTATCAAAATAGGTGTAAATAATTTCTAGGAAACCTATTAACGGTACGAAAATAAAAGACAAGAAGAAAGGCTATAAAATAAAAAGATAAGTTGCTAAAAAAAAAAGGATAAGGACTAATCAAATTTTAAGCGAGAGTGCATGAAATTGCGAATCAATAGTCACATACTAGAAAGGATGTAGTCTCTATAATATTCGAAACCATATGTATATGTGAAGTCACTTTACTGAGAACTTATGCCTCATTAGTGTACATCTTGCTGCAGTAAACCCTTGGTTTTGTGACTCAACTATGATTTGATATCGAATATTTTATTAACTTTGTCCAATATGGACATAATAACTCAAGGATCAAATAGGACTATTAAGACATAGTATTAATTATATTCGATAACCTGTGCTTACTTGAAATTACTTCAACTTAGGGATCATGCCACGTCAGTATGCTGCTGGCTGCAGTGAATCCACAATCTCGGTAATTCAAATAAATAGCGACAGTGCGCTTATGTCTTGCCATTGCAAGTCAACGAATATTCCTCCAACTATATCCATAAGAATTCAAAGAAGCTTTTGAAAATTCAAACAAGTCGATTATGATAGAAAAGTGTAAGTATCTGTCCTTGAAGTGAAAGTATCAATTTTGAAAATAAAATGGTCGATTAGGTATCAATTTTAAAAATTAATCAATCGACTAGGAAAACGACCGAAGACGAGAAGTAAAAATTTCCAATTTTTATTTCTCTCATACTTAAGGATCGAGGGACAAATTTGAAACAAACTGACTCAGAATTACTAGATGGATAACTGGGTCATGTTAGGCTCAAAAGTCAATAAGTGGAAATAGAATGTTGACTTTTAGAAACTAATTACTTATGGAAATAAGTAAGTGATACGGCCCAGGCAGGAAAGATAATTCAAACAAATTGTGAATGTTAAGGATTGAATCACAGGAAGCCCTAATTTTTACTAAGTGAATAGTCTACCCACCTTAGGTCCTACCTTCCTACACAATAGTGTATCCTTCTATACAATTATTTAAAAATGGGGTTAGAATTCAATAAATCTTTGGTGAAGTCACATGGCCTATTTATCAACTTTAATTACCCAACTGTCACTTGAATAAGGCTTTCCTATGATATACCTAGTCCTAGCCATTCTTCTAAAATCAAATTAACCCTAATTTGTGAATGAGTAGTTCCTAGTCGCAGGCTCACAATAGTACGACTAACTTAAGTACTACCACGAGTTTGCAATTTTTTGCTAAGACGACCTGCATAGGCCACCAAAAAAACTTGTTACGACCCGCATTCATTTTTCGGAATACGAGGGCATCTACAAGTCAAGCCTATGCCGCTGCGTCGACGGTAGTACGCCGTCTAGCCTACAATAAAACAAGTGCTCAAAATAATAACTTTATTTGCTCATTCACAAAACTAAATCCATTTACAACATTCAAAGTTTTACGTTTAGTGGAATACACTGTCTCACAAAATTCTAATACAACAAATTTAAACTATATCTAGGTTTTGGCCTTCAAGTACACCTGTATCTCCCCAATGCTAGAGTAGTCACGACTAACCTGAAAAATTAGTTTCCAGTCAGGAATGGAACGAGTACATTTTAACAACAGTTCCAATAATTTGACAAAGTGTCATGACCCGCACCCGCTTTTCGGGATGCGAGTGCGTGCGCAAGTCCAGCCTACATCGCGGTATCAGCGGTAGTACGCTATCCAGCCGCAATAAACAAGTGCTCATAAAATAATAAGTTTATTTGCTCATTCACAAAACTAAATCCATTTACAACATTCAAAGTTTACATTTGAAGAAAAATACAATATCTCAAAAATCTAATACATTTTAAACCATCTAACTAGTTTTGTAAGGTTTGGCCTTCAAATACACCCGTATCTCCTAATGCTAAGAGTAATCACGACTAACCTAAAAAATTGGTCTCCAGTCAGAAATGTAACGAGTACATTCTAACAGCAGTTCTAATAGTTGAGAAAATCTATAAAATAGTAAATAATACTAAAATACATGATGGGTTGATAAACAGAGAATCATGGTATAAAACATGTGAGTAAAAGCAAAAAAGTATGGTAATAAAGACAAGATAGTATTATGAACAGTAATAAACAACTGAAGCAGAAAAAATATACTATATAGCAAGACTGCATCTAACTAGTGAGTTGAAATACCGCTTTCGACATGTGAATGGGTAAGGGATAAATCTGGCCAACCGCACGTGTCGTGTACGGCTGCTATTATTCACGTTTAGACCAATAAAATATTTTTAGGCAGTTCACACATCTACTAAGATATTTTCCCGTCCGACTAGTACTTATGGATTCAAACAGGTCAAAAACACGGTAATACATTAGTCATAAAAATAACATGTAAAGAATCCATAACGACTACATCGTATAACCATCGTGTCGAGAATCAAACAGAAAATCAATGCAAAATACTACAAAATATATAAATCATAAAAGTTATCAAGTTTGAAAACTATTAGAAAATGTACTCGCTTGGGGTTATTTGCTGGTGAAACCGATAATCCCGATGAGTCCAGGATAGTCCAATTAGCCTATGGTCAATATGGAATAGTTAGAATCACAATAAACAACTGAAGCAAAAAACATACTATATAGCAAGACTGTATCTAACTAGTGAGTTAAAATACCGCTTTCGACATGTGAACGGATAAGGGATAAATTTGGCCAACCGCACGTGTCGTGTACGGTTGCTATTATTCACGTTTAGACCAATATGATATTTCTGGGTAGTTCACACGTCTACTAAGATATTTTTTTGCCCGACTAGTACTTATGGATTCAAATAGGTCAAAAATACGGTAATACATTAGTCACAAAAATAACAAGTAAAGAATCCATAACGACGACATCGTGCAACCATCGTGTCGAGAATCAAACAGACAATCAATGCAAAATACTACTAAATATATAAATCATACAAGTTATCAAGTTTGAAAACTGTTAGAAAATGTATTCGCTTGGGGTCATTTGCTGGTGAAACCGATAATCCCGATGAGTGCAGGATAGTCCAATTAGCCTATGGTCGATATGGAATAGTTAGAATCATAATAAATAGAAATGTATGACTAGTCATGGTCAAGATTTGATTCGAGAAAAATTAGTATAACAAATATAATACTTGAAAACTATTTAACTTTTAGATAATATTTTGAAAAATATTGATATCCTTTTTAGGCTAAACTCAAAATTTTAAACTAGATGCAGGCCAAACGCAAATACAATATTTTTGCTACAATATAATTTTTAAAAATAATAACAATACATAATTTCCAAATAATAGTTAATATTATTAAAAACCCTTGAGTAAAACTAAGAACAAAATAATAACTAACTACTAGTTAATAAAATTGCCACTCAAATAACTAATTGCTAGAACTAAAAAATATTAAATTTTAGCTAAATATTTTATAAAACACAACTAGTAGTATAACTAAAAATAAAACTAATTAATTAAAATAGCTAACATAAACTTCTAACTATATGTACTAATTAGCAAAAATAATTATTAAAATACTACAAAGTTTTACTAAAATATTTAACACTAATATAAATCAAAATAGTTACCAACTAATTATCAAACTAAACTAAAAATTCCTAACTAGCATACTGGGCTCAAACCTAGTCCATATACATAGGCCTAGAAATCTGGCCGAAATCTATTTAAATAAACCCAATTTATAGTTTAAACAAGAAAAGTCGTTGGGCACGACTAACTACTGTTGGAATTATAGGCATGGTCAATGATCAAAATTTAGACAAAGTCTAAACATGGTTTAATCACTTAGATACAACTAAGATGCAGTCATGATCAAGGTTAATCATGCAAGTCATTCAAGCATGATCAAAATTTAGAAAAAGTTAGCACGAGCATGAACAAGATCAAAATAGTCATGATCATAGTAGAATATGAGTATAAACATTAACAATAATTGAGTTGAAGTATAGGCACAATTATGATTATAGTCGAATAGTTTAGTCACGTTCAAATTCGTTTAGGAACGATCAAAATTCCAATTTGTTTGACACGATTAACTCGATTGACTATTTAAGCAAAATTATTTAGGCACGATTACATAATCAAAATTTAGAAAAAGATGCAAATTGGCATGATCGAAATATAATAAAAATAGTCTAGTCGCAATCAAAAGTCGTTAAGGATGATCCAAATCAAAATCGTTTTAGTACGATCAATTATGTAGGCCTGATTATAGAATCATAATCCAGGTATGATTATGAATCTATTATAATGGAACCAAAAATAGGTTTAAATTATTTCTAGGAAGACCAATGACAATTAGAAAATAGAAAGATAAGAAGGAAAGGTTCAAGAAATAAAATGATAAAAATTAAATCAAATTTAAGCGAGGATTCATGAAATTACGAACTTTGAAAATCAATAGTCACATGCCAAAAAGGACGTGTCTCTATAATATTTGAAAATCATATGTATATATGAAGTCACTCTAACAAGAATTTATGCCTCGCCGGTGCACATGTGGCGGTAGTAAACCCTTAATTTCGTGACTCAAATATGATATGATATCGAATATTTTGTTAAGTCTATCCAATATTGACATATTAACTCAAAGATCCAATAGGACAATTAAGACATAGTTTTAATAATATTCGATAACCTATACTTACTTGAAATTACTTCAACTTAAGAATCATGCCACGCCAGTGCGCTGCTGAGCGACACAATGGCATGATCTCCGTCCTGGAGGCGCACGCCAGCTTGACGCTGGCGCGGTCGAAGGAGGCCAGTAGAGTTGTCGGCACATCTAGAGGGTATCGATGACTATGACGCACGGGACAGGGTCATTAGAATCGAACTGGCAACTTAGAGGTTGGAGTTGCTCGTCTGGGCGCCTAGGGACTGGTCTAGGGTCGACTGCATCCGATTGCAGCGCTAGTGTAGGGCTTGCTACAGATGGAGGTGAAGGGCTAGGTGTAGCAGAGTTGAGGATATGAGGTCGTCAGCTAGACTGTTGCGGTCGCTCGGTGATTGAAGGTAGCTCGATCTTACTACGGGGTTGTACGGCGATGCAGCTGAACATCGATCACAAGATCTAGATGGTAAAGAATTGCGCACGGGTCAACAAGAAGGAGGCAAAAGGATAAGCGAGGCTGGCCTTGGACAGTAGTACGAGCCCCAGGGGTTGTCAGGAACATCCAGGTGACATTCCAAGCAATAGAGGGAGGTGGTGGAGTATGTTTCGATGTTGGAAGAAGTAGCACAGGGGTATATTTTAGGGAAGAGTCATGAAGGTTTTGGCCTTGGAGTCAATTATTCTCAGTGTTTATATACATTCTGTTATATATAAACACAGAGAAAATATTTGGCTGAAAGGATAAGGCTGAGAGCGATTTGAGGATTATTTACAGAGCATTTCTTGGGCTTTTATAGGGGTTCGATTGGCATATAGAGCTATAGGATTGCTTTATGTATGGGATTTAAATATCTTAGATATTTACTTGGATTTGTTATTAATCAAATAGTCAAATAGGTTTAATTTATTTGTTAGGATATATTTGTTCTGAGAAAAATTTAGGAGAAGGGGCCTCCTAATATTGGAGAGGAAAATGCCTAGTCCGATAAGGATGAAAAGCCCTACTAGATAAAACTTTTTTTAATTTAAATTCAATTAAACGTTTAAAAAAATTTAATTTAATCAAAATATACTAGTAGATAATAAATTTTTAATTTAAAACAACATTCGATATTATCAAATAGCATGAATTTAAATATAGCTCAAATAAATGATAATATAATATTTTAAAATAATATTTAGTATTTATTAAACTAATTTAAATTCTAATAGATAGATCTTCACATAAATTAAATAAAATTTACATACAATTTAATCAATTCACAATACTATAAACGATTGCTACAATAATTTTAAAATATTATTCCATATTATCAAACAATTCAAATCGTATGAATTCAAATCCCAATTAAATAAGCGATCAACATAATTAACTTAAAATAATACTCTATCAAAACAATTTAAATTATTTTTAAAAATCAATTATCAAATAATCAAAATTTTATTTTAAAAATATTTAAAAAATACTTTTTATTCATAAAAGCTATTTATATTTTCTTAAAACTACCTACGAAGTCAATGCTTTGAACGTCCAAAATTAAACATCTTTTGTAATACAAAATAATGGATTTCATGAATAATTTATTTTATGAAAACCAAATGGTATCTTTCAAACAAAAATTCTAAACTAGTTTTGAAGTACAAAAATTAATCACAACTATCTTACGCAAAGTCGTCGACGAATGATAACCTATAACAATAAAATAAGAATAGAAAAAATAATTCTTTTTGAAAATTCGGGAAGAGGAGTTATAATATATATATATATATATATAAATATATATATATATAAATATATATAAATATATATATATATATATATATATATATATATATATATATATATATATATAATATATATATATATATATATATATATATATATATATATATATTCATTACGGGTTATCACTACTAAAATATTGGTATTTAGTGACGGACCATCACGTCGCTAAATACGTATATTCCGTCGCTTAATACGTTTACCGATGGCTTACCGACGGATAATTGACGTCGATAAACATAACGTCGCTATAGAACATACATCGGTAATCCGTCGCTATAGCGACGGATTACCGACGCAAGTATAGCGACGGATTAGCAACGAATTGTAAACGACGGCAATCACAGCGACGGATTATCGACATTTTTTTGTGAGCCAAAATACCAAATTTTCCAGAAGGTCATCGTCTGATACGGTTTTAGTATCATACAAAAGCTCAGCGACGAATATTTTCATCACTAAGCCGTCGCTGACCTGCAATTTTTTCTAGATTTTCGTCGCTAGTCTGTCGCAGGTTAGTCGCTAGCCTGCAAAATTTTCAGATTTACGTCACTAATCCGTCGTTGGTTAGTCGCTAAACATTTTATTTATACCACATTAAATTGTTCCAACTTTGCTCAAACCTGTGAATAAAGATGTCATACATAAACTCATTAACCCAATATTTATACCACATTAAATATAACCCCAATATATAAAAAATAAACCCAAGCATACATAAACTCATCCAACAGTTACAATATAGTACATATACACTCACGTCCAACAGTCACAATATAGTTCAACAGTCACAATATAGTACATATACACAAATATCGATCAAACCCCTAAATTTCATACAAACTCATCGTCAAATACAACCAAAAAATAAACAAAACTCAAACTGATATTGGTGGAGGTGGAGGAGGTGGCGGAGGCATAACCGGCCGTCCGCATGAATATAACTGCCCTAGGACCAAAGTGAGGATCCACTGTATGTCCTGGACAGGAACAACGTCTGGAAGAGTCGACGGCACGACAAGAGGCACTGTGGTTGGAGGAGGAGCCGGTGTAGTAGGTGCTGTGGTCGGAGGAGCAGTCATTGGCGGAGGCGATATGGTCGAAGCAGGAGCCGGTGCAGTAGGGGCAGACATCAGACCTGTTATGATCAGAGCTCCACTCATCTGTCCCACATGATCTTGGAGGGCCACCAGAATCTGTATAATCTGACGCAAGGTGTAGGCGTCGACAGTATCGTCGGTCTGTAGAGGTGGAGGTAGAGGTGATGGAGGTAGAGAAGCTCTGGAATAAACAGATGGCTGGGATGCCAACGATCCAGTACCGTATACGCTGCCCCCTTTTCCTCTACCTACGGCTTGTATCCACAAGTCGTTCCTCACAGCCGGCGACGGTGGCTAACTAGTTCCACTACAACAAAAAACCCTTTTAATGACGGCTAAAAAGCGTCATTAATGACGAACCATGACGCTTTTTTTTTCCACAGCAACCGTTATGAAAACGGGTGTTATAAATGTTTTTTAAAAGCGTCATAAAATAACCGTCATGAATAGTTTCTATAAAAGCTTTATGAATAGTTAATATATAGTGCACAATTCAGAACAATTTTAAAACGTCATGAATAGATAATATGTATAGGCTCAATCCAGCACATTTATAACACTTTATACTATTCAAATTAGCATATTTATAATGCTCTATACTGCACAGTATATATTACATTCCAAAAACTTAACATTATATATCACCATCTTTATTACATTTCTCAAAATAGAGTACATATCAACATCTTCATTATATTCTCAAAATAGAATATCCAAATACATATATATATTTACAACTACCAAAATTGTCCACATCAAAACTTGGCCACATAACCAATAATCATGAAAGATCAACGACAGCCGGAACACCAGTGAAATCCTGAGAAAAAGAGAAGACAACCAAATCAGTCCATATAATTGTCAGGCCTAAAAATCAAATCTAATCATAAAATATTAAGAGAAAGGAGTAAAATAAACTAGATCATGATAGGGATCAGGTATTTGTCCCATATCTGGAGCAAGCTTGACAGAATTCAGAGGTAGGCTCAAAATACAGTTGTACATGTATTTCTCAATATTAGACCATATGCTGACCGGTCATCCCATCACAAAGTTCTTGAAAAGCACAAAAGAGTAGCTTGTCAAAATGACAAAAAATTAATTCTAGAAAAGAAATTACAGTCCACAATAAGAAAAGCAATATAGCAATGCCAACAGAAACCATAATACTTTCCAGTGTCATATCCTAAGCTTAGGTTATACTAACGAATTCACAAAAAAAAGTGTAAAAAGTACCAATATGTTCACAGCTTAGGTATTCAAGAGATTAGTGTCTAAAGAGCAAGCTGTTGTTTAGCCTGCAAAAGCATGTTAAGCAAGGTGAATCCAACAAGCTGTTGTTTAGCCTGCAATGATTAGTGTCTAAAGAACAAGCTGTTGTTTAGCCTGTAACAAGTTTTCACTTTTCATCAGTTAATGCAAGACTTCTTCCAAAAAAAAACCAAAAAAAAGAAAAAGAAAAGAAGAAGGCAACAATATATAATTAGCAACTAATGAAGCTGTAATTAGAACATGATAACTATGTTAATAATTAATTAGTGCTTGCTGCTGTAACATGGACTTACATTGGACTTGATGGGTTCAACACTGGTGGACTTGGGGATATTCGATTTGAGCTTCTTCTTCAGTTCAGACAAGAGTACTTGGTTCTCCTAGTTCAGCAGCTGAGCCTTCTTCCTTGGCCTGTTCTCCTTAACATGTAGTTGGAGGTAGAGCTTTGAATTCAGCTTTTCCATGATTCCTGCTATTTGATGGTTCAAAAATTCAGCTTTGAATTCAGCTTTACCATGAATTCAGCTTTTCCATGACTCCTAGTTCATAAACCTTTGCAGATTGGATGGTTCAAAAATAACCAATCAGCAAATTCGAAACCTGGTCTTGATTATTTTCCAGATAAACCATGTTTACTCTGTCATGTACTAGGCGAACTCCTTTTCTTAACATCATGTGGATTAGGCTCTTCCAAATCTGGTTCTAATTGTTTTATTACTCTAACTTCAAACAAATTGTTTAAAACTTACGACTAAATTCTAAGATCCAACATTCTCGTACCTGATTATCGCATCTTCATGCAGATCAATAGCTAGCTATTTGAGAATACCTAAAACAACATCAGACAAGGATGCATTAGTATGTGTGTGCATATGAGGATACTTCAAACGTAAAAATTTTAGCTTAAATTAGACTCATGGTTTTCTACTTTTGACATCAAACCTATTCCAGTCAACAATATAGATTCTCACTAAGGGACGGCACAATATAATTATTTATGAAACAAATGCAAAAATATATAATTAAAACTGGATTTGATTTCACAAGGCTAATTTGTAACTAAATATCATGAACTTTTGCCCTAATTTATAAGTCGTTGAACTAAAATACTATAATTAACAAGTTGTTACCCTATAGTATTATAATTAACAACTATACCCTATAATATAGTTATAAATTCTATAAATTTTGGTAGTAACTTGAAAACTGGGAGGAATTCAAGGTATTTAATTGCAAATTAGGCTTTTCATAGACATCTACTACATAAACTAAAATCACATACCTGTTGCCTAAGCATGAAGGTCCATAAGTACTTCCATCGTGAAAGCAAATGAGAGGCTCAGATGTAAATTTGATCCATCACACTCGACAAATGGCTCCAGCTGAACTGCCACACCATCATTGAATGTAGGACTAGAGCTCAGATGGAAAGAATGGAGAATTAAAGATTCGAAAGACAAATTAAACCAAAGTTAGACTTCACCTAACAAAATCAAAGAGTAAATCTATCCATTAAAATAATTATGAGATTTAAGAACATTGCATATCCTCTCTACAAGGCTGTGGCTGTTAGTTGCTTGTCCTCTTCTTGCTCTCATATGGATGTGATCTTTTTCTCCAATTATTTGGTATTATCATCTGTCTTCTTATTTTGGATACAAAAACAGAGAATATCTCAAATTTGATTTTCTATAATCAGCGTGCATACAATAGAACTGAGCTGCAACACTTGCAGGTCTCCAATCACACACCGGCTACACCCTAACAAAGCTACCAAAGTGAACAAGCAAATGCCTCAATAACGATATAACAAATACATGAGGCATTGTAAAATGACATCGATTGATCTATAAAACATGCATTGTAAAATGAGTAAACCCCAGAAGAGAGATTAAGGTACTTACCAGAAAGAGCACTTTAACAAACATAGAAGTACCTTCGATAAAAAAGAAGAAGAAGAAAATGGTCCCTCCTTGTGCTAAAAAATTAGGACTTAAACGAACATCAAGGAGTCACCTTCGGAATATGGATACTGAAATTGATATATGCTGAGAAGTGACTTTTTCCACTTTAAGATTTGGTTAGTAACATGAACAGTAAGAGCCTAACAGTAGCACCCAATCAGTTTGGTCGATGATAGCTTCCCACCATGACTAAGAGCATAGCCTAATAAATTTGCCTCGTGTCAAGTTATCAACCAATGTTGCATGGACACGGGTACAACATGACAAGATAAACGACAACACAGACACTTGGCATGTCCTATTGTAGTTTGGAATATCTGTGTTTACCCGACAATACATCAAGTTTTGGAGTGTTTGTGCTTCCTAGATGTAGCTTAAGCCAAAATCATGAGTCATGAAACCAAATGAGTAAGTGTAAGGTTCCTCAAAAGTGAACATGACATGATAACATAGAGAATTTTTGTTTTGAGTATAACTTTCATCACTTCTAGCGGGATCTGACAGATCCATATAGAAAGTATCCACCATTCCTTCAATAGAAAAACGTTATTGCTCGAAACAACTAATTGTTCTTGAGAAGCTGTAGAATCTTACTTGCTTTAAGTTCCAGTTGTTATTAAATGAAGTCAGAAAATACAGTTTCCTATATTATGAAAGGAGGCACATTAAACAGTATAATATAATTATGCATTGGAAAACACTTCAAGATCTAGAGAGGAAAGACTAACCTCTTTGTGGTCAGAAGAACCGAAAGAAGAAAAGGATGATAGCAGCAATCCAATTAATAATATAGGAGTAAGATAATTCTGTAATTGCTTCATAAAGTCCTGCTTGTCATTTGTACTTGAATCCTCTGGAGATACCAAATACTCGACACAATTAAATCTAAACAACATAGGAAGCATTAACTAACTCAATTGACTAAAATCTTGGGATTAGATGGCTCATTTGTAGAACTAAATGTGCATAGTTAAGTAAAACAAGTGACAAATCTGCAACCTCATTGGTATATTACAAAAAAGTGACAAAAACTTTCTCTGTATAAGATGAATTCCATAGATAACCGAAACCTTATTATTCTAACTTCTAAGAATTAGGTGACCAAGTGAGTCATTGCAGAAGCCCGGTCTCCTATTATTTCACAATATTTCTCTTGGTCAATAATGATTACTACTCCTTTTCTCACTCCTTCATAATTATAGAAAACAAATTTTGGAGGAAAAAAAATTACAGAACACATGATTGTTTTAACTAAGATGGTATAGTTAAAAAAATCCATAAAACGGTACTACTAAAACTTAATTAGCTAGTTTACCATTGAAATTGTGCTTCGAAAACATGATTTTAAGTCCATCCAAATGGCATTTTAACTGAAGTCACGTTTCCAGGACACGATTTCAAAAATAAAAATAGTTTAATAGTAAGGTTTATTTATAAGTATATTTTTTAGGGAATTTTTGTTTAAATAACACTATTTTAGTCACAAAGATCACTTGATTTCCATCAGACTGAAAGGTTTACTGCACCAAATTCACCATTATACTAATATTTTTTGGATTATATGACCAACATTGGAATCCGAAACGAAGTGCTTATTCATCATTTTCCTCATTATTCACTCAATTCAACATCATAATTTGATCTTTATAACAATTTTTTCAAACACTTAAAAGTTGGGATCTTTCTCGCATGTAAGTAAAATAGATGGAAGGAAGAAAAAAAATGACTGCATACCTTTTGATTCCGAGTTCTTATTCTCGCTCCCTTCCGGGAATTCTTTTTTGCCCTTCGGATAATAGTTCTCATAGTCTTCAAAAAATAAACAGATTCACCACATAAGTCCAACAAAATGAATCCATTCCTACAACCAGAACATCAAAAACTCACCAATCTAAACTCACTCTTTTTATTCGACAATTCGCTGGAGAAGAACCTTTTAAAGCTAGGATTTGCGAGCAAGAATCTCCAATCCTGACCCTTACCAGCCCCAACCGAAGTCAAATAACCCCTCAGAAACCCTAGATTTGCGATATCGCCATGGAGTTCGCTCGATCTCACGCCATGACCACCCAAATTCCCTCTCTAGACAAAAAAAAACAAAACAAAAAATAACCGGTCCATGAGAAAACAACGACATGACGACAGAAAACTTACGAGTCCGTATCTGGAGCGAGCGGATCGAGAGATGGAGCGGCCGAGCCTGGAAAAAATCATAACTTTTTCGATAGCTATGGCATCAATTTGGGGGAGATTTTGGGGATCGACGAAAATTTATTTTTCTAGTCTTTTTCTTTTTCTGTTCAATCTTTTCGCGGTTGTTTTGATCTCTAGCAGCGCTGTCAGCGTTCTCACGAGAGGTTTGTATGAATACAGTTTAGGACTTAAACGAACATCAAGGAGTCACCCTAGCGCTAAAAAATTAGGACTTAAACGAACATCAAGGAGTCACCTTCGGATCGTCGGCCTTCTGTGCCAGAAGCCGGTTGAGCACTTTGACGCACTCCGCGAACCTCCCGCCCCGGAACAGCGCCTCCGCCTCACTGGCGAGCCCGTCGGTGGACGGCGGCGGCAGCGCCCGGCCGTCCTCGCCCGACGAATCCAGTCCCTCCATCCCGAATCCGAAGCAGCCCGAGCGAGAAACGAACGCTGACGACAGAATTAAATCGGGACGGGAGAGCGCCGGCGACGGAGGTTTAGGGCTTCTTCGTCCATGGAATGCAAAGGGTTAGGATTAGGGTTTTGCAGAGGAAATCGGAGGGTGGTTCTATTTTTGTAGAATGGATGTGGGGATTTGTACGGATAGGGATAGTTCTTTTTCGTTTTGGTAATTTGGTCGATTGGAAAGGAGGAGAGGGAGGTGATGCCTCTCTTATATTGGTCTTTCGTAGAGGTGTTAGGAACTTAGGACTTGGGACATCACAATTTCTGCGGTCCTTAAAATCGACGAAATAAAAAATCGACAGAACCCTAATTCTGAGCATGGGAGCGGAGGAAGAGGAAGGGGAGGAGGAGAGGGGAAATGGAAGGAGAAGAAGGTATTTCGAACGTTTAATATTAATAGGTTTGCAAAATATTACAAGTTTGCCACCGCTCTAAAATATTAATAACGTTTTGTTTTATAAACGTCATAAAAAGCCCAGAATTAGCCCAAACCGTCATAGAACAAAGGTATTTTTCAACTTGATAACGCTTATGTATCAGCCGTCATTAAAACTCCTTGTCGAGCGTCATTAATAGGTCTTTTTGTTGTAGTGTTCCAGCTCCCCCCTCGGCAGTCCCTCCTTTACCGATCCGACTCTCTAAAGTTCATAAGTCTCCTATATTTATATAGGTGAATAGATTTAGAGTCAATATTGGTATTTTATTTTCGATGTAAGTATTGTTATGGTTACGTTCTCATATGCCTCTTAAACTATTCTTTGATTTATAATGCTACTTAGGGTTATAATTTAGAGTTAATATTCAAATTAGAGTTCAGTCTAACTATTTCGGTAAACTAAATATAGTTAAGTACGTAAAGACAAGGAAGAAATGTAATTAGATATAGGACTTGAAAAACTTACATGGGCTTTGGTCGCCCGATCATCTACGAGCTTCCTATCATTCTTTCGCTTATGGGTATGCTCGAAAACTTTAGGGAAGTCCACGACGTTCGGATCTCCGCCTGCCTTGGCGACCTCCTCGTACTGTAACAATTAAACATCAATTTATAACTAAACAGTAAACTTAAACAATTGAAGAAATATCAAATAAGGATACTCACCAGCCGTCGATAATGCTTTATAATTGGGATGGATCCACCCGTGTGGTGACCACCCTTAGCACTGGCAGCCTTTGCCTTCTCACACTTGGCCTTATAGGCCGGAGTGTCCATCTTCTTCTTCATCTCCTCCCAGAATTCCTTCTTCAACCACTCCTTGTGTCGATCACTACTTAGTATAAATAACCCCTTCTGGTCGTTGACCATTTCCCTCAACCTCTTGCTGGCGACGGACTTGTAGCACTTTCGGATCATCTGATCTCTATGTGCCGGCCACCAGTAAGACATATGCAAATAATGACAAATAAAAATAAATGAGCAAATATTTAAGAAATGTTGTAAACAAAGATGATATTATTTAGACATACCTCAAGCATCTTGAGCTAAATGAATCGTCTATCAACTGGGATGTCCCCGAAGTTCAGATAGGGACCATGGAATTGTCGATGCATCAACTCCCCAAAATCTCTACCAGCCTGGACCGGAAAGAACCTAGAATAAACAAAACAATGTACGATTAGATAATAAATAGAGTATGAATAAATGTGTCTACTAACACAGTATATTTATGTTTTTCCATCGGCCCACAACTCGGTACGAGTGATATTTGCTGGCCGCTCTGGCAGAGTAGGAGGGTCTGCAAATCCTGGTCGACGTATGTATACTCCACGGTCGACCAAAAGGCCAGGATATGGGTTCGTCACAGTAGGAGCGACAAGTGTAGTCTCCGGCGTAGAAGACGGGGCACCAGCATCGGTAGGAGTTGATGCTGAAGAAATATCAGGTCTAGCTCCGCCGATTGAAGAACGAGTGAACGACGGAGATAAGCCATCCTCCTCATCAACCAAATCATCCTCGCTAACTCCTCTACGATATGCAGTCGGAGTACTAGGAGGAGCAGGAATAAGAGGAAGGGTCGACCCAGATCCTCGAAGTCGACGTGTACGGCCTCGTCCCGCCATATGTAAATCTGAAAGAAATAAAAAATGGTGTGATGATACAAATAATCAATGCAAATCTAATAGAAATTAAATAAAGGTGTGTTGATACAAATAATCAATGCAAATCTAATAGGTAATACGTACTAATCTTCTTCTTCTGCTTCATAATCCGAATCTTCTTCATCTTCATCTTCTTCATTTTCACTATTACTTCCACTTTCACCTTCATCTTCAAATTCTTCATCCTCATCCGATACGTCCATTTTAGACTCCTCATCTACATGGGGTAAGTCCTCTATATCAAGCTCTTTGTCAAATATATCATCGTCTATAGTAACGTCAACCTCCATGTCATCAATGCTGGCTAAACTCATTTATGTTGGTTGAGGCAAGACTACATATCCTCCTGGTATTTTTGATCTCCAATATTATATGTATTTCTTACTTTAGTTTTTCATACAGTCCACCAATCACGAGTCGTGCATCGTCGACTAGGATAATTCGTGTAGTACACTTGGACCATTTGACTAGCCAACACAAACGGTTCGAAACCTATATATCTTTTTTTGTCTTTTATATCAATAAATCTAAATTGTTTGTCAATTCACCATACTTGCTTGGATGTTGTGTCAAACCAATCACATTTGAATAGCACAATTTGGATATCAAAAGAGTAATCCAGCTCTACAATATCTCTTAGAACACAGTAATAGTCAAATTCTGGATCGACGTCGTAGATTGAACCCCTTATACAAACTCCAGAATTCTTTATGAAATTAGCCTCCTCATCGACAAATGAGTGATTGATAGGCTTATCAGTGGTTCTAAATTTGAAGCCATTGATGGTATATCCGTCCCAATATTTTGTCCTCTTGCTTGGTCCGATAGCTAGTGCTCGAAGTCTTTCATCGGTCAATTGTGTGCCAGGACGAAAAACCTAAAACATCACGTATCATAACGTCATTAGGACAAAAGCCCTTTCGTCGGTCAATTGAATTAAGAATAGTTAATTGATACTAATCCTTACATAGTTATGGAACCACGACAGAAATTTTCTGTGAACCTCTCTAGTAAGATCATAATCATCAATGTTAGGTCTCTCCATTTTTATCTCAGCTCTAAAAATACTATGATAAAAACGAGAAAAGTTAGTAAATTTTTTACAAGTATATTACAAAAATGGAGTATAACATAGCAAAATTATGTCTCTTACTTCTCTGTATATTCCATCTCCTCTATACCACTATTCAGGCAGATATACCGATGAGCGGATTCAAACTCATCGTCCTCCAACCACCGTAACTTAGAAGTACTTGTAGGCTTGCCACCAACATTGAAGATAGTGTGGATTCCACGATTCGGTTCATCGACCTCACCTTCATCATTTCTTGGTGCTCTATTTCAGTTTGTTCTGACATGACTATCGAAGTAGATTGAGCAGAAGTTTGAGACCTCCTTAATAATATATGCTTCGTATATCGAAGCTTCTACATGGGCCTTATTGCCCACCTTCTTCTTCAAGTGATGTAGATATCTATAAATAATATATTCAATATTAGATCTGTTTGAATAAAATAATTATAAGTACTAGATAATTAAATAATTTATATCTCTCAAATGGATACATCCAACGATAATGGACGGGAGCACCGATACGTGCTTCGTATGCAAGATGAATCGACAAATATTCTATGCTATCAAAAAAGCCGGAAGGAAATACCTTTTCTAACTTGCACAATGTCAATATAATCTTCTCCTCAAGTTCAAACATATGTTGAACCGTCAACTTACTTGAACACAAGTCTCTAAAGAAAATAGATTACTCGGCCAGTGGACCCCATACTTGAGAAGGTAGCATCTCTCTCAGAGCGATAGGAACTAAACGCTCCATGAACACGTGGCAATCATGACTCTTCATCCCTACCAGCTTGCGTTCGTTAAGATCGACACATCTTGCCAGATTCGACACGTAACCGTCAGGGAATCTCAAGTTTCTAATCCAATTGCATATTATCAATTTATTATCCCTACTCAGTGTAAATGGTGCTGAGGGCTTGACCCAGTTACCATTGGATCTTCGTATTAGATGAAACTCTGGATGCCTACAAATAATTTCCAAGTCCTTTCTTGCTTTGGGATTGTCTTTCGTTTTTCCCTTGATATCCATCACCGTATTGAAGATATTGTCGAATACATTTTTCTCAATATGCATGATATCAAGATTATGTCTTATGAGATTGTCCTTCCAATAAGGTAAGTCCCAAAAGATACTCCACTTCGTCCAATTATGGTTATGTCCGAATCCTTCTAGGTGATGGCCCAAACTCGGATCTTCTTTTACAGTTGGCAAATCCTCTACCTCTACCCAAACGATATCTCTAGTCAATCTCAACGGGGGAGGAGTTAGTTCCTGTTTACCAGCTCTAAAGGTTTCCTTGTTCCTTCCCCATGGATGCGACATAGGGAGGAACTGACGATGGCAATAAAAAAAAGCTTTTCCTCCATTCTGAAGGCGAAATGCCTTACTCTTTTCTATACATATCGGACAAGACATAATACCATGAGTACTCCACCCAGATAACATTTCGTATGCTAGAAAATCATTAATGGTCCACATCAACATCGCTCTCATCTGAAAGTTCTGCTCCATCGATATATCATACGTCTGAACGCCGAACTGCCACAATTATTTCAACTCATCCACCAATGGCTGCATGTAGATTTCAATGTTCTTCTTTGGATTTTTGGACTAGGTATGATAAATGTCAAGAACATATAAGGAGTATTCATGATCATCTACGATGATAGATTGTAAAGGGTCAAAATCACAGGCCAACAAGAGTACTGAGCCCCCGACTGTTCGAAAGGAGTGAATCCATCAAAACATAAAGCCAGCCGAACATTCCTAGGCTCTATAGCAAATCCAGGATGACATCGATCAAAATGCTTCCATGCCTCTCCATCAGATGAGTGAGATAATTCTTCTTCATCCATCTTCAGCTCTTTACTATGCCATGTCATGTATTCTACAATATTCAAGGACATATACATTCTCTGTAGCCTCTTTGTGATCGGCAAAAACTGCATGTATTTGTAGGAACGCAACCTTGCTCGTGCAGTTGATTTTTTTTTGCCCCGAATGGGCTTGTACCGGTCCTCGTGACAGAAAATACATTTGTCTTTATCATTGTTCTCTTTGTAGTACAACATACAGCCGTTTTGGCAACAATCTATCTTTTTGTAGCCTAATCCGAGTTTCCGTATCATCATCTTCGACTTGTAAATATTTTCTGGCAAATCCTTCGCTCCTTTTGGCAACAACTCTATAACAAACTGAATTATCCAATCGTAGCATTCTTGTGGCAAGTTAAAATCAGACTTGAGGTTCAAAAACTGCATCACAATCGACAAAACAGAATGAGAATCACAACCCGGATATAACGGAGTATCGGCATGGTTGAACATATCATAGAACTCCTTTGCAACAGGATTCGGATCCTCCGGATCAAAACTTGGACAGGCACAAGCCGCATCAAATACCAACTCACGTGCCAAGTTTTGATGCCGATATTGGAAGTGGTCTCCAAGAGTGGGGTCTCCCACCTCCGTATTGAAGGAGGAATGATATTGCGGAACCAAAGGTTCTCCTTGAACCGTCCACTGGTTGTAGTTTGGTACGAAATCCTTCTTGTAGAGGTGCTCTCTCATGAGATCTACCTCTCTGAATGGCATATTACGATAATTGACACAATGACACTTTATGAGCCTTCCGTCCATGAAATAAGGTTGGCTACTGGCGTATCTCAGAAATTCCACGACGCCCGTCTTGAAATCATCCGTCAAACCAATCTTGCTCTCATGTCGCCGATTGTACATCCACGAACGGTTAACTATGTATCGATTCATTGTTTAAACCAATTCTGCACCAAGTACCATATATGTTTGTAAATACAAGTAAAATTTAATATAGTACATAATTGTAACAATCAAGCACGACCATATATGTTGTATATCCACTCCCGCCTTGAAATCGGTATCAGACCATTAATCCTATAAGTATGGATATGTAAATCGGTAATATCGAACATTCTTATGAGTATCGGTATCAAAATTGGTTCTTATTAGTATCGACCATATTGGATTAGTATCAGCCTATCGGTTCGATATCGACCGTGTCGGATTAGTATCGGCCTATCGGTTCGGTATCGGCCGTATCGGATTGGTATTGGCATTATCGAATTGGTATCGTCATATCCGATAGGTATCGTCCGTATAGGATTGGTATTGGCCGTATAGGATTGGTATCAACCTCAACGGATTAGTATCAGCTGTATCCTATCTGTATCGGATATCCAATTCCAATTTCATGAATTTTGAATAATTTACGAAAGCCCAAAACCCTAGCTATTCCTATGATTCTAAAACCATATCTCCATTGTGTTTGTTCCGTGTCCAAAATCATAGCTAATGTTTACATATGTATCTTTAACCGTGTCCAAAATTGAAAATATAAAAACACTAAAAAAATATATGCAAAGAGGGTATTTACCGAAGATGAAGAGGAGGGGGCACGCAGAGAGGGGGTCTGACCGGAGCACCGAGGAGGAGGGCTGTAGAGGGGGCCGGAGAAGGGAGAGTGGGGGTCGAGGAGGGGGCACAGAGGGCGGGGAGGGGGGCTATAGAGGGGGCAGAAAGGGAGAGGGGTGATGTAGGAGGGGGGCGGAGAGGCGGGTCGGAGGGAAGTTGGCGGGCGGAGAGGAGGGGGTGGAGAGGAGTAGGGGGGTCGGAAGGAGGAGAGGGGAACGGAGGGGGGCTTTAAAGGGGGCAGAGAGGAGGGGGGTCGGGAGGAGGAGGACGAGGAACAGAGGGGGAGGTCGCCGAGGAGGAGGAGTAGGTGGTCGCAGGTGGAAAATTTTTAGGGATAAAAATTTGAGAATGGGGAAAGAAAGGTTGTGTCTAAGTTTTTACCGCAGCTCAGCGACGGAATCTTCCGTCGCTAATGCGTCGCTAGTCCTTTAGCGACTAACTATCGACGAATTTAGCGGCGTTTAGTTATACTGTAATTTTTATAATAAATCAGTCGCTAGTTAGTCGGTATTCCGTCGCTAAATAGCGACTTTTGACTGCAGTCAGTAAAATCAGTCGGTAAATTACAGTATTTTTGTAGTGTATGGTCCCCAACTTATACGGCCACCAAAGATCCTTTCTCTTTTCTCTTCTGCATCCCCACAACAGAGAGAAGAACAAATAATACATATTTGTAATTAAGGGCCGTATCAAGTTGGAAGATCGAACCTCATAAAAACGTTCATTTCGAGATCCATCAAGCCAAGCAATGGACTTAGATAGTCTTCCACAATTAATTTATTTATCTTTTTTATCTCATGAATCAAAGGGTGAAAATTTTCAAACAATTGGTATCAGAGCCTCCATGTTAGATTTATGAGGTCGAAGTTTCAGAATCAAATTTTGTTGTTGTTCAAGAATCTTAGATCGTTTTATCAAATTTAATTTATGGTTTCGATTGTTCGATCAATTTTCTTTTTATCCCACCGAACATTTATATACGTCCCCTATTGAGTTTATCCCACCGAATATTTATATACGTCCCCTATTGAGTTTATAAATTAATCTTGAGAGAAATATTATTCTTATAAGGAGCAGTTAGAAATTAGGGTTATTTTTTTCCTCCTACATGCTGCCAAGGTTGGTTTTCTTTGTCATATCAATGTATGATGATCATGATTATTTTGGTACTTTCTATGGGAAGATGTTTTATTTCCATTTATCAAGAGCCACCCCTTAGCTTACTTAGCTAGCTGATACATTCAACCCCATTACTTTACATGGGTATCAACTTATACCCAAAATTTGTTTGAATCAAAATAAAAAAAAGGAAGAAGGGAGCAACAGTAGCTACCGACGTGAGAATGAAAGGGTAATAAGGAAAATTTTCTACAGGTCCCTGATATTAAAATTATAGAATGTCCCTGATATTTCAAAATTAGTAATTGAGCACCATAATTGTTGATTTAGTTGGTGCTAAATGATCGTGTTTAGACATTGATTATTACAAATGCACCCACCATAATTCATAACTACTTCTGATGGCCCCCACGCACCGAAGAACCTGAGATTTACGCTTCTGGTGCCGTCCATCAGTTTCTACGTTGGCGTGACGGGCACAAACACAAAGACATGCACAAAGGTTGATAGGTATAGAGATAAATCCATGTTCTCCATACTAATACATTTGTAAAATACTCTCTCAATGTTACTATTTTTTGAATAAAGAAAATTATACAGGTTATCAAGAATTAAAATAATTTTTGTGTTTGAATGACATGCAAAAAGGTTCATATACTTACGATTATTTTATTGATGTGATCTATTGATGTAGATAACTTCAATAGATTATTTTTGTGTAATCCTCACGGGATAATATTTGATGTAATCTGTTGCTATATATTTTCGGTAGAATCTAATTTGTTGATCTATGATTGTTTTATCGAATATGCATGTACATAAGAATTTAGTCAACAATCAAATTATTTGGTGATTCTTTATGACTAACAATACTTGTCTAACATTCTAACTAGGCCAATTGAAATAAGATGTCGCCAAAATGACCTTTTTGTGTAGATAGTCTATATGAGATGTTGGATGTTTGTGTGTGTAAATTCATGCGAGTATTAGCCGGTATACTTGGCCAAATTGCACATATACCTATAGTGATAAATGTGTGACAGTTGTAAAGTTTACATGTGAATAATAATCTGATCCAAAGATAGGCTTATTATTGGACACAAATTATTATTAACGTTTGGTCATTACACCAAGAGTACCAGTTACAGTTAATATCATTGTCCAAAGACTTGATATTAATTAGAGCATGCTTGGATGTCATCGTCTTCTCGACTATTCTATTTTATTTTCTAGTTATTCAAGTTGCCTATTTTCGTTAAATGCCATTCCATCTCCATCTTGTTACCGTAATAAGAAAATCCATCTACCTTTTCAACCCTATCTACCCTAATTATTTCTTAATTTCGAGGACAAAATTCTCATAAGTTGGGTAGATTATAAACCCCCAAAGATTTCACAATAATTTTTTTAATTTATTTTGGTATTTATGACGAATACAAATACGTATATATGAAGTGTTTAATTATTTTTATACAAAAGTTTTATTATTAGATTTTTCATAAATATAGAAATAACTATTTTGTTTCGATTAAATATAAGGTAAATATTTTCTATATTTGTTCGAGTATAAATATGTCATCCTGAATTTGCCAAACTTATTTTTGTTATTATGAAATTATTTTTATTTGATATACAAGTATAAGTACTAATTTCAAAAGTAATATTCATGTAAATAATTTGTACTATTTGCGTGCGATATATATGAAAATAAATTCATGTATATTTTGTAAAAGTTTGGTTTTAGAAAAATTATTTGGAATTATTTTAAAGTATTTTAAATTAATTAGTTTTAATTTATAAAAAGATATTTTAAATTTATTTGTTGTAATCTAAATTGGGAGTAGATTTTAAATAGTTTTAAATTAAGGATGAGATTTAGGTAGTTTTAAATTTGGATTAGAAATGGTTTTAAATAGATTTAAATTAACGTGAGATTTATCAAGTGGAATTTAAATTGTTCTTAATCCTTATCTAATTAGGATTCCTCCACACTATTTATAGGGGTGCCTTTCCATTGTTTTTCTCCATAAATTTTTCTCCATAAAATTTTCCACCACCATTATGTGTGCACCGTGTCAGTGTCCACCCTCTTCGTGTCAGCCTGTGTTGGCCACGGGTCCGACCCCGGGTGTCTTTCCACTATCAGAACTCTTCTCTTTTTCATGCAAAATACTAAAAATTCATGATAAAAATCAGCCTTAGCTGTAGCAGCTTTGAAGAGCGATAACTCCAAACTCCGGACTCCGTTTCTCCTACATTTTTTTTTGTTTGAACCATATTGAGGTTAGCTTCGATAATAAATAATTTATTTTAGCAAATTCATAATATAGTTTTTCTGTAAAATTATTTGAGTGACAGTTGTCTGAAAATCAATGCGTCGCACTATTTTTGAGATTTTGGGAGATCCCGAACTCGGTTTTGCTATCCGTTTGATGTTTCAGAAAGCTGAATTTTTTTTTAAGATATTAATTTTAAAAGTTTAAATTTATTTTAGGCTAATGTGTATTTATATTATTTCGTGGTATTTAAGATAAGCTTTTGACCTAAAAATATTATTGTAATATTTTTTTACCTAATTAAATTATTTTTTCTCTAAAAATGATATTCCTAGATTTTGAAAGTATTTTTATAAAATTATTTTAACTAATAAAATGGGTAGTTTCCAAATTAAAACATATTTTCAAGTATGTATTTATCTAAATATTTTGGGGGTAATAAAATAGAATTTCAAGTATTATAAATATTTTTTAAAATAGTATAAGTATTTTCTCCACAAAGTTCCATTGATTATCACGACTGATCATGTCTAATCGTATTTTCTATTCTCGTGCGAAACTGGACTTCCTTATGTCGACCATGGCTAATTGAACTATTTTGGACTCGATAGAACAGTCTGTCCCATCATCGGAGGCCATCTTACGAAAGTCTAACACTAAAGTCAATTATATGCCATTATGATCATCGCACCACACCAGAAATCATACGAGGCAAGTATACCTTGCTGAACTATATAATTTATTTTATGCATGTTCCTTATTTATCTGTTGTTTTTCTATATTATATTGTTCATGCTTATGTTGCTTACTTCCTTTTCTAGTTTTACATGCACGTAGATTGTTTCTATTTTATATCATTAGTGGTCATATTTACTTTCTTGTTCATGTGAGTGTCTCAGAGTAGTTTAGTCATATGCCATTTTCCTTACCATTTAATTGACTATGTTTCATGTATCATTTGGACTTGACTTGACCTGAGATGACTTTATTGGCTCGTATTTTAGACGAAGACCTTGTTGTTATAGACGTGACTATACTTGACCACTCTTAATCATTAGCAACCACTGGGCTACGACATAGACTTACTATAGGTTGTTAGCAACCACCAGACTGCGGTTTACCTCGATTTACTTTTAATCACGTTTATTAGTACGATTCTCAATAGCATGCCATTTCTCCCATGTTTTTTTCTTGTACTATATTTTGTCTATTCTTGATTTCTTGTACTATTTCTGTCTTTCTATGCATATTATTTACTGTCATAATAGACATGTTTATATGTATCTTGTTACGTTCCTCTGAGGACCTGGTAATCTCTCCAAGTGTGTGTGTTTTCTTGACTTTTCCGCAGAAGTTCCTGCCAGGGTCATGATCTTCTCATTCCTTTCGAAGATGACATGTCTTGGATCATCATTCGCTGCTTGTAAACTTTATTTTTTTTATTTCCTTCTTTCTAGTTTCATGTTGGTAGTGGATTTGTCTCCATTCAACAACTTGTACAATGACAATTCCTATTAATTTTATAAATCTTTTGTCTTCATTTTATAGATGAGTTTAGTAAATCATGGCTATCTATATACTATATTTTACAGCTTACGTATATTTTATTATACGATTGGCATGTTTACCTACCTAGTCCCACGTATTTTTGACTGGGCGTTACACTAAGCGAAAGAATACAAAAGTTGTTAAGAAGGAATGTACAAAGTACCATGCATGGCGTGTAAAAAAAGGGTTGTCTGAGCTACCGAAAGTTAATTGATGGTGAAAGACACATCTATATGGGTGATGAAAAGTCGGTATAAGTGGAAGCAATAGGACATTTTTAGGTTATTAATTGTATTTGATAGACATTTTTTTAAATTTTATTCTACCGTCTTTTAGATGAAGTTTAGTTTCAATTTTTTATTGGACAAATCTACTTATCATTGTTCATTTGAAAACAATAAAGCTTGATCTATGTTTAAATTCAAAATATTGTCGATAGTTTTTTTAATGTATATGATAATCTATATTCCCTTGAAACTATTGCATCCTATAAAGAAACCTTGTATTTGGAACCACGTGGTACTAAACACAAAAAAAATAATTTTTTTGACGAAAACTGCTATATTGTTTAGGATGTTAATTTTGGGGAGAAATTAAGTCAAGGACGTTGTCTTTGAGAAAGAATCGATATCGATTCCTATTATCACTTTTGACAGTGTACAAGTTTCTATACCTGTCATTGATCAAGAAGTAAATCCGAAACCTCAACAAAATAATGTTAAATTATTTCTACAAGTCGATGTTGAGCTATCTCAACAAGACAACATAGCCGCACCCTCATTCAAGATGAGATAATTATTTTCAAGGAACAAACTCAATAACCTCAAAAACCAGTGCCATTAAGATGGTCCACCAAAGAAAGAAAGAAAAAATAATTTTAAATAATTTTGTCATATTTCTCCATGAACGTGAGAAAGACTGTAGAATACTGGAAGATGATTCAATCAACTTTCGTCAGGCCATAAAAAGTTCCAAATTCTCAAAAGTAGATTGAGACAATGGATGTCAACATGGCATGTCCATTAAATAAATATCAAACGACGTTTCTCAATGATAACATTGATGAAAAAATTTATATTGTGTAGCCAGAAAACTTTGTGTCGGGAGACCCAAAGAATATGGTTGCAAAGTAACAAAATCTATTTATGAACTCAAGCAAACTTCTTGCCAATGTCATTTCAAATTTAACCAAGTGATTATCTCATTTGGTTTTGAGATAAACATTGTTGAAGATTGTGTGTATCACATGTTTAGTTCAGTAGGAGTAGACATGTTTTTCTAGTTTTATATACCGATTAAAGTACTAAATACAAACCAGGTGACACTTGTCGCTAAAGGAGACTAGTTCAGTCTCAATCAAGTGCCCTAGGAATAGCCTTAAAACTAAAGAAATGTGATAGATTCCATGTTCATCAATTATAGGAAGTTTAATGTATGTTAAGTGTGTACGCATTCGAATGTTGCGTAAGTTGGAATGTTAGGCAGATATTTAAACAAATCTGGGATGGATCATTAGATAACAGCTAAACGGGTTACTTAAGTAATTTATAAAGAACAAATGATTATATGCTCTTTTTAGGAGATCAGATAATTTGAGATCATAAGGTATTTCGACTCCAATTTTGCTGGATGCCAAGACAATAGGAGATTCACATAAGGTTATGTTTACATGTTGGCTGGTGTAGATATATCTTGGAAGAGTATCAAATAGACACTCGTAGCATCTTCCACCATGTTAGTAGAGTTTACAGCATGATGTGAGGCCTCTAATCAAGGAATATAGTTCTCGAATTTTGTCACAAGGCTGCACCTACAAGAGGGTGTTGAAAGACAACTCAAATTATAGCGTGACAACAAACCAGCAATACTGTATTCTAATAACAACATGAGCTCATAAAAGTCAAAAATATTGACATAAAGTTCCTAGTTATGAAGGAAATAATTCAGAATGATCAAGTGTCCATATAGCACATTAGGACAAACTCCATGTTAGCGGATCCGTTCACAAAACTATTACCACCTAATGTCTTTCATGAGAACACTGCTTATATAGGTGTTATCTTATTTGAGGATATGAAAATATAGTGGGAGTTTGTATTTTTATTATTTTGGTGCTATATATTTGGATTTGGACACATTTATGTATTTAAGTATTTTGGATATTTTTCTAATCGAATATATAGAAAATTCAGTTCATTCTGTTTTCACTATGTTAAAGTATTGATATTATTAAAGTAAATGAGGACCAGTTGAAAATAGACATGTGTTGATCACATTGCATATAATTTTTATGCTACACATCCATGATTGATCTGTATCGTTTAGCTATATTGATATATGTGACCATTGATGGGTTAGTTACGCTGAATGTGACGAAGGTCGCTTTGATCCTATATTGATATGGTTAATGGACGAGATTGTCTTGATATATCCTAAGTTTTAGATAACAATTTTTGAGCTCATTAAGGTTAAGATATTTGTAAGGTTACATATGTGGCCTAGTGGGAGATTGTTGGAGTTATCCATAAATAGGTGTTATGCATATCTAAATAATTAAGCATAATTAAAGTGGTACATTTGGAGAATTGACTTGGGGGCAAAATTGTAATGGAAATAATTTGTAGATACCGGAGATAAATCTAATTTTATGAGGGCCCAAATTAGAAATATCTAAAACATATATATATATATATATATATATATATATATATATATATATATATATATATATATATATATATATATATATATATATGTGTGTGTGTGTGTGTGTGTGTGTGTGTGTGTGTGTGTGTGTCTGTGTCTGTGTGTGTGTTCATTAGGGGTGATGGTCTCCAACTTATACGGCCACCAAAGAAAGGATTTTATCTTCTCTTATATGTCCCCATCAATAGAGAGAGGAACAAAGAATACATCTTTGTTACTAACGGTCGTAGGAAGTTGGAAGATCGAACCACATAAAGAGACATTCGTTTCGAGATCCATCAAGCCAAGCAATGGATTCAGGTACGCTTCGGTAATTAATTTATTTATCATTTTCATCTCATGAATCAAAGGGTTAAAATTTTCTAACAAAGACGTGACCACGTGGCTTGGCATTTAATGCTACTATAAATAAAGCGGCCATGTGGTTTTTAATTCATTAGGCAATCAAAATATTTGATAGGACACGTGCTCTGACGCCTCACTGTTGCGTCTGCTCTGTCTGTTGAGGGAATCCTAATGGTAGATTCATCAAAAGTTGTGTTGTCAACGTTATAAATGGCTACGTGGTAGTTTCCGTGCAATTTTTTGGCGGGTAAAGTGCATTTAAACCCTCCTTAGATGCACGAAAATGCAAATAAATACTCACTGATCCGAAAAACCCAACTAGATACGAAAATGTTCAAATCACCCCCTCCGCTAACTTTTCCGTTTACGGGTGTTAAAATGGGGTTGTTTTGACCATTTTACCCCTGGGCTATCTAATATTAACTTGTTAAAAACGGTTAGTTCTAAAATTATTTTGTTAAAAACGGTTACGCAAAAATACTTGTTAAAAAGTGGATAAATATTAACAAAGGAAAAATGGTCTTTGATAGTAAAATTATTTATTAAAATTATTTTAATTAGTATTAACTTGTTAAAAACGGTTAGTTTCGTCAAAAAAATGGATAAATATTATTTAAAATTATTTTGTCATAAATTATTTTTTATTTAACAAATATATAAATATTTTTGGGAAAAATAAAACAGATAAATAAAAAAATTTATTAATTAATTCTAACTGAAATATATAAAATGGTTAATTAATTATTTTTTATTTAACAAATATATAAATATTTTTTATTTTGTCATGACTATTATCGTAATTATTTATTTATTAATTCTAACTGAAATTGTAAATCTTGGTACAAATTTATTTTCATCACATGTATTACTTAAACAAATAACTTAAATATTACTAAACGTGTCAAAAATTCAAAAATAAATTGCAAAACATGTATGTCGAAGCATGGTCCGGGTTCAGTGGCTGCCACCGCCTTTGTCGATTATCTACGAATAGGCTTCCATAATTTCTATTTGGACGTCTTGAAAAAAAAAGGAATAAGTAAAAAAAACTTCAAACATTAAATGAGAGCAAATAAGTAAAAAAAAAGAAAAGAGAATATAAAAAAAAATTGCAGTTGGATTTGAGATCTGTAGGTAAGAAAAAGTTTCAATATATTAAATGAGAGCAAATAAGTAAAAAAAAAAAGAAATATAAAAAAATATATTATTTTTCCTTCCAACCAACCGGTCAAAAAATAGAAAATATAAAGTTTAGGTTTTATGTTTCAAACAAACATTGTCTTATACATAGAGAATGAAAGAGAGCCAACAGCCAAATGTAAGCATTAGGGGTATTTTGGGAAGTGCACTTTTTTTTTTAATCCAAAAAATGGCCTCTAACGGCTGTTCTAACGTCAATTTGACGGAAAGGGGTATTCTGCGCAAAACAGATTTGCGGGAGGTGCAAACTGCTTTAAGTTTTCTAAAAAGTCTTATTTTGCGAATGAGGCAACTCTAAGGAGGGTTTAAATGCACTTTACGAATGCAATTTTTTGGCAAAGGGGCTTTTTAGCGAGCTTTGCTCTTTCTGCGAATTAGCTATTTTATATTATTGGCGAATGAGATTTTTTGTGAGAATTTTCTTTTCAGTGAAGGAGCTAATTTTGCTATCTGAGCCGAATTTCAGCGAGGTAGCCTATTTTGAGCTATGTTGACGAAGTAGCTTAGTTTGGGAGAAGCTGACTTTTTTTGAGGAGTCATTTTTGCAGCTTTTAGCAAACTTTGGGCTTTATGCAAAGTCCATGTTTTTAAGGATCTACAACCTCGACCCTCGACAAACTCTGACAACCGACCGATGATATCTGACCAAGTACAACTGACCAAAATTACTATTTTTTATAGAAAACACTTCGAACAACACATCATCCCACTAACATGAGCCATATCGTTATGGATGAAGTGGATTGAAATGCACATAAGGAGTTCCCCAATGTGTACGATTTGATGGAATCAAATTTGGTTGACCGTGATCGAATATTTTGATCTGCATTCATCATAATTCGTCAATTTGTCGCATCGATAGAGACCCAATTCTCGAATGATCATCGAATTGGGATCAGAGTTGCGACGTTGGATTCACATCGTCGAACTTGTACTATGGTTATGTTTTTTGTTGGATTATGTAAACCTTGTTCAAATTGCTATTTTGTGAGCCCCACAATTCCATATGTGTCTTCAATTTTGCAACCCGCTACTCAGATCCACTACTTAGAGATCCAGTAACTTATTGTCATTATTTTAGATCACTGTTCCATGTCAATTTCATAATTTTGATATGTTCTAATGTCACTAATTTTTTTACAACGTGTGTGTAAGCCTCATGATTTTTTAGAGTTATTTTTAATTTATTTTTACTATTTTAATTAATATAGTTATTAACAGATTTTTCCACTATTATTTTAATGATTAAATACTCTTTTTCGTAGCTTTGATTTTTGGAGCACAAGAAATGCCAATTGTAGAAACAACCTTTGTGTTTTGACCTACACAAGTTTATCTTTATTTTGATATATCATGTCCCACTCAAACATGTTTCCTTGCATTCTATTTTTGTTGCACAACTTTCGGGTCAACTTATACCAATTTCCTATCTACCGTAAACCTTGACCCAACATTTCGGGACTCAACATCGATCCAAGCTAAACGATCCAATATATAATTTTGACATATTTTGAGCCTAATACACACATGCCAATGGTATCCACTCAATTGAGTTTCCATGTGCTACTGTAATGTTCCTATTTTGAAATACGTATATGACCGTATTATTGTATTACGAGGATTTTTAAAATTTGGTATTGTTAAAATTTTATTATTAAATTATTGGAGGTGAATTTTTCCTATTATTATTAATGTTATTATTAATTTTCTTGTTCCAAATCTACCCTCCCAAAATATCTAACCCACCCCCTCTCTCCTCACTCAAATCACCCCTCACATCACTCACCCACTCCCTCTCTCCTCCCTCACCTTTCCCACTCTCACACTTTTCCTCTCTCCTCCCTCTCTGTCGGCTGGAGAAGCCAACCCCCCTCTCTCTCCCTCTCACTGCTCTCATCTCCCTCTTCTCTCTCCCTGCTCTCTTCCTCTCCCTCACTGGAAGAGCTCCCCAGCTCCCTCTCTCCCGGCCTCCCTCTCCTTCCCAACCTCCTTCCCGACCCGATCTCCGGCGACCAGCCCCATGGCTGCCCCCCTTCTCCGTGGCCACCGCCATCAGCCTCCACCGCCACCATCACTGCTCCGACCACCACCATCATCGTCGCCATCTCCTCCACCACTCACCACCGCTGCTGCCCCCATCTCCACCGCAGCCAACCCCTTCTCCTGGCCGCCGCCGCCACCACCAGCGCCACCATCATCGTCGCCGTCGTCGTCTCCCTCTCGGCCGGCCTCCTCCGCCACCACCACCGTCGGCGTCTTCATCACCTCCGCCGCCACCTCCGCCGACGCCCGCGCCGCCATCTCCCCCGTCCCTTGGCGCAGCTGCTGCCACCGCCGTCCTTTCTCCATCGCGGGGCCGACTCGACCTGGCCGAGCACCCCCTTGGTGAGCTCCTTCTCCCCTATCCCTCTGTTCCCCCTCCGTCGGTGGTCTGACCCGACCATGGCCGAGCTCCTCCGTACCCTCTCTCCCCCTCCCTTGGGCTGTGAGCTCCTCGAGGAGTGAGCCCCTCGATCGGCGCACCTCGGGCAGCGTGCTGCCTCGAACAGTGCGCTGCCTTGTGCAGCGTGTCACCTCGGACGTGCAACTCGGTTGGTGCGCTTCCTCATTTCTCGTGTTTTCGGGTCGTGTGCACCTCGGTGTACGTGTCGCCTCGTTTTGCGTGTACCTCGGTCTACGTGCTGCCTAGGGCAACGGGACGCCTCGAGTCCCGCGCTGCCTCGGGCACCGTGCCATCTCGATTTGTGCACCGTCTCAATTTTCGTATCTCGGCCTTTGTGCCTACCTCGTGACCCGTACCGCCTCGATTTGCGTGCACGTACCGATTTGCGTGCTGCATCGATTTACGTGCTCCTTGGACCTTAGGTCGTCTCGATTTACGTACACGTCTCGATTTACATGCACGTTTATGTTTCTCGTTCGTCTCGATATTCGTGTTCTCTCGATTCTCGTGCGCATCTCGATATACATACGCGTTTCGATTTGTTTGCCCGTATCGGTCCGCGTGCCTCGGTTTCCGTGCCAGATTCCTGCGCTGCTTGCGGGACCCGTACGGTATAGCCTCGTGCCATTCTTCGTAATCTTGTCATTATTTTATTATTTAATTCTAATGATTGTTAATGTATGTTCTGAGGATCTCGATTGGCGTGCTAGCCTGGATCGCAACTGCCGAAGACTTGCTTACCTAGCCGAGCCCTCTAGGCAAGTATCCCTTGCTCATCGACGGCTCTTGCCCTCTCTCCTGGATTTTATTGCATTTAATTAATTTGTACTTGTAAACTGTATAACCATGATTAGTGTAGCCTAGTAGTAGAACTGCCATGATGATAACTTAGGATAGCTTGGTCCGATACCGGGATAGACCGTATCGGATAACTCGGATGGGTCATCCACACCTCCGAGGACACGAGCATGACTCACTTGTACGGATTGTCCCCGTCTGCCCCGTGTCCGACTCGCGGTCGGGTAATGGCTTGGCTAACTGTTTCGGTGACTGTGTTTGTGGCTTGGACATGACTGTGGGTCTTGGTGCGCCCCGCGTGGCAATTCTTATTGCATGTGTTGGCTTGGCGCTCAGTACGCATCGTAGTGCTGCTGGAGGCCGAGACTTAGTGTTCTCGGCTGTGGTTAGGTTTCCAGTACGCATGGTAGCACTGCTGGAAGCTGAGACTTAGTGTTCTCAACCTGCGATTCTGCGGCGGGTTGCGCCGAGTGGATTTTAGCCCCAATTCGTAGGGTGCTCCCGTCCAGAATACAAAGGAGACTCTGCCGGATTTTTCCAGAATTCCCGGTCGGGAATTCGGTTCGAAGGATTGGGCAGAACCATTCCTTTGATTTGATGGACTGGGCTCGTACATGTTCATCTTGGTATAGTATACCTGATCCCATTGCCTGCCAGGTAGACTCCCGACTAGATTAGTCGCCTAGCGTCTTGATATATCTTGTCCGTCGGATAGCGTAAGGAGAGCGGTTCTACTCGGGAGACGGTCTGCAACCCTGGTCCTTGTTTGGTTTAAGGGTTGTGGATCTGCTCCAGAGTGGTTCATGCAATCTTTGCCATTTTCGGTGGCATTAATTAATAAACACTTGTACCCTGACCATTCATTCTAGGAGTTGTCCTAGTCTAGCGAGATAGGGCGGACAGTTGTCCTATGTATCGGGATTGTGACCTTGGATATATGAGGATTGAGTATTATATGGAGTATGATCTCGAGATGTTCAGTTGGTAGACTCACGTGGACTCTTGGATAGTATTGCTATTCCTTTTGAGGATGTTCTAATTTGACCGGGCCTGACTGTGAATTCTTGGATTTTGATGATCACGAATATCTTGCGGAACGAGAAGAATATCGAGGGTATTATTATATAATTTTTACTCGACTTTCTAAACGCCCAAAACCTGGTACCTTTGTGTATTTCGGTAGTTGGGGAACCTAGTTTGATTGCTATGTCTTGGTAGTTGAGGGGCTTGTTTTCTAGTGGCTTGTGATCATTGACTAGGAGGATTCTTGTGAGCCAGAGGGTCTAGCATTGCTTATAGTGATTAGCTTGGTATTTGGTTATTGACCTTTCTGACATGATATTGATTCCATCATAGAGAGGTGACTCTTGCTAGATTGATCTGGTGGATGGACCGACTTGATGATTGGAGCTGTAGGCTCCCATATATGTTTGAGATGATATTGTGGTAGAGATTCTGATCTTGTACTTGACCTGGTATCCATGCCACGATGTGGGCAGATGATTTCATGTGACTGACAGATTTATCCTTGTTCCTGACATGACTACTTGTATCCGTGCTATAAGTCCAGCTTACCCTTTGAGGTACTGGCCCTGATTTTGCACTGCGGTGCTCCTTGTCTACTGGCACTTTGAGGTGCTACTTCCATGATTATATGGCATTGCGATGCCATCTTGATATTCTAGCTATATTATATGATTACCTGCACGAGTATCTGGTAGTTGGCCTATAGGCTTAGCGTGGTCAGGATTGCTTGTTTGCTTGTTGCATAACACTAAGGATGGATCACAACTGGGACTATAGGTGCCGAGGTTGATTCTTACTTAGCATTCTCGTACTGAGGTACGACATCTAGGAGGATGATCATATGACCACGGCATGTGATTCTGGATAAATGTATGGATAATCTAGGTAACTTAAACTGGTAGAAGCATTGGGGAGAAACGGAATCCCGAGATCGTGCATTACTAGCCTTATCCCAGACATTAGTCATGACCTGCAGGCTGGCCGCCACGAATATTGTTACCATTCGTACTAGTGGATGGCAATATCCGGCTACTTTATGTACTATACATTATATACCTGGCATGCTCGGCACGGTGGCCTTATGAGGGACCGGTGGTGACATGCAGAGCCCGGTGGTCTTGCGAGGGACCGGCGCTCATCTAGTCTTGATATACTTGGCCCCGCTAGCCCTGCTGGGACGGCACGATCTGAGAATTCCTATATTGTATTGTTGGGGTAACCCAACCTCCACATAGACAGCCGTAGACATTTGAGTGGCCGCTTATTCACCTAAATTGTATGGCTTGTTGCTTGCTAAGCTGGCTGGCACGTAACGCTATCCCGGTGCGGTAATTCATTCCCTTGCTCTTGTTTGATGTAGGGGTGAGTTGCTGTTTCGATGACAGACTACGAGTTCCAGTTGGCAATGCAAGCATTAGTGGATGTTAGGATGACTGTGATGATTGTTGGTTACTTACACTAGTCATGGACTGTTATCGTGCGTTGGTACCGCACGATCTCTTACCTTCTCTTATTGTTTATAGATGTCTTACTGTCATATTTTATCCTGCTGGCTTTTCTTCGCCCGTCCTTGAGCCTTTCTTTCTGGTACTTGCTACGGTTGGCCTGACCAACCCTGGATAGTTCCCAGATTTCCAGCGACCGACCCTGTGGATCTTTCAGACTCGACTTGGAGGATGTGCTTCAGTTCCCGACCATGCTAGGAACTGTGGAAAGGTATATTCGTCTACATTATTATTCCGTACCGTAGATTCCTGATTTTCTTATGTGTATTTCCTGCTCTCCATATGATTATCTCTCTTGATATTGTTTTATTGTGATTTTCCTGTAGACATGAGGTCGGATTTAGGCCATAGATTGATTGCATGCTAGGATACCCAGCAAGACTTGACAGCCGTCATCGCCGTATAGCGTATTCGTACCTTATACGGTGTAGCTGGCCTACGTACGTCCCTGTATTCCGGTACTGGGGCGTGACAAGGTTTTAGTGGTGGCCCATGCAGGTCTCGTTTTGAGATTTTGTTGGGTATCACATGATTATTGATCTCAGTCCACTGTTCCTTGGTATTCCTACTTGTTACACTTGTTCTTCCCTCCCTTGAACCTGTGAACTGGTCCTCATCTCTACTTGGACCTATCTTGCTTGGCCATGTCTTATTCGTGATTATCTACCTCTGATCCTTGTTTGATAGATATGATCCTATAGTTGGTCATGTCGATCACCTTTTTTGATGAGATGTTATCTTATCTCCATTATTTGGGTTACATGATTATTTATCTTGGGTTCTGTACTCTCTACCGGTGTTTTGCCTTGGTTGATTTCTTGTTATCCCTTTCGTGCGTTGACTTCATGTTGACTTAGTATCATTATTGCCCTCTTCGAGCGTTGGCTGGATTGATGCGGAATGAAGATTTCATTTGGACTCTGGGATTGGATATTTTAACATTTGTTGAGTATCCGAGGGATATTCTTGTATCGATTCGGCTTCCTTGATTTCGGACAGTTCCGTACTCATGATTATCTGTTTCAGATATTATTTTGATTATAGATATACCTTATATACATTATGTTTTGATATGGATTCTTGATTTAGAGTATTTTCCTACGGATATGGAGTATTTTCCTAGAAAAGTTATCTTGTGGTTATTATTGAAAATATTTTTTGGACGTATGTTACGATTCACCTGGATTTTGGATCTTGATGGTTTTCTAGGACTCGTTATATTGTTAGAGATTTTGTGATTTTAGTGATACGGACATTTGGGTTATGGATTTGATTCGTTTTGGGTATTTGTCAAGAGTACCGGGTGACCCTAGTATACCTTGACGGTGTGGTAACGAAAGTTGCAGCCGCTCGAGTATAGCGTCATGGTGAATCTTTTGCAGCCATTCCGGATGGCGTGGCAGGGAATGACCATGACTCACATTTTCGGATATTGGGAAACTACAGTCTTCGGCTCGAGACAAATATCCTGTGTTTTATGATTTTATGCGGATTTTCATGCAGTGGGGCTTTCAGGTTTTTTGATACTGTTTTTGACATTTTGTACTTGTTTTGATTTATGGGATTATTTCGTGTATGCGAGATTTTGATTTTCGAGATTCTTTCGATGTTTTGGATTTACCTTGCGAGTTGATTTATTTAGCTAGACCTTATTTTCCTTAATGTTTTCATATTGAGATTTTGTTTGTTTCTTATTGTATTACTTGATTTCTGTAAGGTGGGTAGAGTTTTCATGGCAGATATATATGTACTAGTTTTGAAAACCCTACTTTTATAATTTTGAACTTTCGAGGACGAAATTTTTGTAAGGTGGGTAGGATGTAATGTTCCTATTTTAAAATACGTATATGACCGTATTATTGTTTTACGAGAATTTTTAAAATTTGGTATTGTTAAAATTTTATTATTAAATTATTGGAGGTGAATTTTTCCTATTATTATTAATGTTATTATTAATTTTCTTGTTCCAAATCTACCCTCCCAAAATATCTAACCCACCCCCTCTCTCCTCACTCAAATCACCCCTCACATCACTCACCCACTACCTCTCTCCTCCCTCACCTTTCCCACTCTCACACTTTTCCTCTCTCCTCCACTCTGTCGGCTGGAGAAGCCAACCCCCCTCTCTCTCCCTTTCACTGCTCTCATCTTCCTCTTCTCTCTCCCTGCTCTCTTCCTCTCCCTCACTGGAAGAGCTCCCCAGCCTCCTCTCTCCCGGCCTTCCTCTCCTTCCCAACCTCCTTTACGACCCGATCTCCGGCGACCAGCCCCATGGCCGCCCTCTTCTCCGCGGCCACCGCCATCAGCCTCCACCGCCACCATCACTACTCCGACCACCACCATCATCATCGCCATCTCCTCCACCACTCACCACCGCTGCTGCCCCCATCTCCATCGCAGCCAACCCCTTCGTCTGGCCGCCGCCGCCACCACCAGCGCCACCATCATCGTCGCCGTCTCCCTCTCGGCCGGCCTCCTCCGCCACCACCACCGTCGGCGTCTTCATCACCTCCGCCGCCACCTCCGCCGACGCCCGTGCCGCCATCTCCTCCGCCCCTTGGCGCAGCTGCTGCCGCCGCCGTCCTTTCTCCACCGCGGGGCCGACTCGACATGGCCGAGCACCCCCTTGGTGAGCTCCTTCTCCCCTATCCCTCTGTTCCCCCTCCGTCGGTGGTCTAACCCGACCATGGCCGAGCTCCTCCGCACCCTCTCTCCCCCTCCCTTTGGCTGTGAGCTCCTCGGGGAGTGAGCCCCTCGATCGGTGCGCCTCGGGCAGCGTGCTGCCTCGAGCAGTGCGCTACCTTGTGCAGCGTATCACCTCGGGCAGCACACCTCGGTTGGTGCGCTTCCTCGTTCCTCGTGTTTTCGGGTCGTGTGCACCTCGGTCTACGTGTCGCCTCATTTTACGTGTACCTCGGTCTACGTGCTGCCTAGGGCAGCGGGATGCCTCGAGCCCCGTGCTGCCTCGGGCACCATGCTATCTCGATTTGTGTACCGTCTCGATTTTCGTGTCTCGGCCTTTGTGCCTACCTCGTGACCAGTATCGCCTCGATTTACGTACACACACCAATTTGCGTGTCGTATCGATTTGCGTATCACATTATATCTTGTGTTGCCTCGGTTTGCGTACACGTACCGATTTGCGTGCCGCCTCGGTTGTGTGCCGTATTAGACTCTGCACCTTTTCGATTTGCGTGCACACATCGATTTGTGTACCGCATCGATTTGCGTGCTCCTTGGACCTTGGGTCGTCTCGATTTACGTGTACGTCTCGATTTACGTACACGTTTATGTTTCTCGTTCGTCTCGATATTCGTATTCTCTCGATTCTCGTGCGCGTCTCGATATATGTACACGTCTCGATTTGCGTGCCCGTATCGGTCCGCGTACCTCGATTTCCGTACCAGATTCCTGTGCTGCTTGCGGGACCCGTACGGTATAGCCTCGTGCCATTCTTCGTAATCTTGTCATTATTTTATTATTTAATTCTAATGATTGTTAATGTATGTTCTGAGGATCTCGATTGGCGTGCTAGCTTGGATCGCGACTGCCGAAGACTTGCTTACCTCGCCGAGCCCTCTAGGCAAGTATCCCTTGCTCATCGACGGCTCTTGCCCTCTCTCCTGGATTTTATTGCATTTAATTAATTTGTACTTGTAAACTGTATAACCATGATTAGTGTAGCCTAGTAGTAGAACTGCCATGATGATAACTTAGGATAGCTTGGTCCGATACCGGGATAGACCGTATCGGACAACTTGGATGGGTCATCCACACCTCCGAGGACACGAGCACGACTCACTTGTACGGATTGTCCCCGTATGCCCGGTGTCCGACTCGCGGTCGGGTAACGGCTTGGCTAACTGTTTCGGTGACTGTGTTTGTGGCTTGGAGATGACTGTGGGTCTTGGTGCACCCCGCGTGGCAATTCTTGTTGCATGTGTTGGCTTGGCGCCCAGTACGCATCGTAGTGCTGCTGGAGGCCGAGACTTAGTGTTCTCGGCTGTGGTTAGGTTTCCAGTACGCATGGTAGCACTGCTGGAAGCTGAGACTTAGTGTTCTCAGCCTGCGATTCTGCGGCGGGTTGTGCCGAGTGGATTTTAGCCCCAATTCGTAGGGTGCTCCCGTCCAGAATACAAAGGAGACTCTGCCGAATTTTTCCAGAATTCCCGGTCGGGAATTCGGTTTGAAGGATTGGGCAGAACCATTCCTTTGGTTTGCTGGACTGGGCTCGTACATGTTCATCTTGGTATAGTATACCTGTCCCATTGCCTGCCAGGTAGACTCCCGACTAGATTAGTCGCCTAGCATCTTGACATATCTTGTCCGTCGGATAGTGTAAGGAGAGTGGTTCTACTCGGGAGACGGTCTGCAACCCTGGTCCTTGTTTGGTTTAAGGGTTGTGGATCTGCTCCAGAGTGGTTCATGCAATCCTTGCCATTTTTGGCGGCATTAATTAATAAACACTTGTACCCTGACCATTCATTCTAGGAGTTGTCCTAGTCTAGCGAGATAGGGCGGACAGTTGTCCTATGTATCGGGATTGTGACCTTGGATATATGAGGATTGAGTATTATATGGAGTATGATCTCGGGATGTTCAGTTGGTAGACTCACGTGGACTCTTGGATAGTATTGCTATTCCTTTTGAGGATGTTCTAATTCGACCGGGCCTGACTGTGAATCCTTGGATTTTGATGATCACGAATATTTTGCGGAACGAGGAGAATATCGAGGGTATTATTATATAATTTTTACTCAACTTCCCAAACGCCCAAAACCTGGTACCTTTGTGTATTCTGGTAGTTGGAGAACCTGGTTTGATTGCTATGTCTTGGTAGTTGAGGGGCTTGTTTTCTAGTGGCTTGTGATCATTGACTAGGAGGATTCTTGTGAGCCAAAGGGTCTAGCATTGCTTATAGTGATTAGCTTGGTATTTGGTTATTGACCTTCCTGACATGATATTTATTCTATCGTAGAGGGGTGACTCTTGCTAGATTGATCTGGTGGATGGACCGACTTGATGATTGGAGCTGTAGGCTCCCATATATGTTTGAGATAATATTGTGGTAGAGATTCTGATCTTGTACTGACCTGGTATCCATGCCACGATGTGGGCAGATAATTTCATGTGACTGACAGATTTATCCTTGTTCCTGACATGACTACTTGTATCCGTGCTATAAGTCCAGCTTACCCTTTGAGGTACTGGCCCTGATTTTGCACTGCGGTGCTCCTTGTCTACTGGCACTTTGAGGTGCTACTTCCATGATTATATGGCATTGCGATGCCATCTTGATATTCTAGCTATATTATATGATTACCTGCACGGGTATCTGGTAGTTGGCCTATAGTCTTAGCGTGGTCAGGATTGCTTGCTTGCTTGTTGCATAACACTAAGGATGGATCACAACTGGGACTATAGGTGCCGAGGTTGATTCTTACTTAGCATTCTCGTACTGAGGTACGACATCTAGGAGGATGATCATGTGACCACGGCATGTGATTCCGGATAAATGTATGGATAATCTAGGTAACTTAAACTGGTAGAAGCATTGGGGGAAAACGGAATCCCGAGATCGTGCATTACCAGCCTTATCCCAGACATTAGTCATGACCTGCAGGCTGGCCGCCACGAATATTGTTACCATTCGTACTAGTGGATGGCAATATCCGGCTACTTTATGTACTATACATTATATACCTGGCATGCTCGGCACGGTGGCCTTATGAGGGACCGGTGGTGACATGCAGAGCCCGGTGGTCTTGCGAGGGACCGGCGCTTATCTAGTCTTGATATACTTGGCCCCGCTAGCCCTGCTGGGACGGCACAATCTGAGAATTCCTATATTGCATTGTTGGGGTAACCCAACCTCCACATAGACAGCCGTAGACATTTGATTGGCCGCTTATTCACCTAAATTGTATGGCTTGTTGCTTGCTAAGCTGGCTGGCACGTAACGCTGTCCCGGTGCGGTAATTCATTCCCTTGCTCTTGTTTGATGTAGGGGTGAGTTACTGTTCCGATGACAGACTACGAGTTCCAGTTGGCGATGCAAGCATTAGTGGATGTTAGGATGACTGTGATGATTGTTGGTTACTTACACTAGTCATGGACTGTTATCGTGCGTTGGTACCGCACGATCTCTTACCTTCTCTTATTGTTTATAGATGTCTTACTGTCATATTTTATCCTGCTGGCTTTTCTTCGCCCGTCCTTGAGCCTTCCTTTCGGGTACTTGCTACGGTTGGCCTGACCAACCCTGGATAGTTCCCAGATTTCCAGCGACCGACCCTGTGGATCTTCTAGACTCGACTTGGAGGATGTGCTTCAGTTCCCGACCATGCTAGTAACTGTGGGAAGGTATATTCGTCTACATTATTATTCCGTACCGTAGATTCCTGATTTTCATATGTGTATTTCATGCTCTCCATATGATTATCTCTCTTAATATTGTTTCATTGTGATTTGCCTGTGGACATGAGGTCGGATTTAGGCCATAGATTGATTGCATGCTAGGATACCCAGCAAGACTTGACAGTCGACATCACCGTATAGCATATTCGTACCTTATACGGTGTAGCTGGCCTACGTCCGTCCCTGTATTTCGGTACTGGGGAGTGACAGCTACTTATTTTCAAGTGGCACATGAGACCCATTTATTGTCTTTTCGGTGTTGAATTCAATTTGAATAATTGTTTAGACCAAAACCTAGCCTACCCAACTTAGTGGAGCCTATCTAGGGTTGCCAAAATCAATTAGAGATATATTTAACTAATTTTTGGACATTTAATAGCAGTCCACATGCATTAAACCCATATATCTTTGCCTTAATCTTCCACCTTTCCAAATAGGGAAATCCACTAACCCACCTTGCTATATTAGTTGATTGGTTGACCAAATCTTCACCAAATCAATCTAAACCTCCCTCCATATTAATCTATACTTATATGAGACAAAAATCTTATATATTAAACTCCTAAAAATAGCTACCCTTACTTCCCACCTTGTAAATCCCGAAAGTGCATTCAGCCTTGGCCGTTGGAGACACCTTGTGGCATAACGGCAGTTTGACCCCTTCTCGACCTCCCGTGACGCTCCACGAATATTCGTTGCGAAGCTAACACGATGTCTACAATCCTATCAAACCCTCACATGTCCACTACCCCTTAGTATACTAAAATATTCCTACAATTCAGCCAATTCTAACAGCATACTTCTGTACGAACCAGTAGGTTGGTCATCTTCTCCAATGGGTTTCATCTATTTTTTCTCATATATTTCTCCTGAAACCAAAACTAATAGATATACCTATGTGTCTACTTTTATATCCATTTCTAACTCACACCATTTTACTCGGTTTGGTCGTGGCGTCTGTTGCACCAAAGTTGGTCCAGATTTGACCAATTTTTGGTGCGAGGAACCTTTCGACGACTTCTGAACCCATTTGGTCTCGAAAAAAATCATTGGTAATGTCTCTAAATCACTCTTAATCAGCTATAATGTTTTTTTATAGTTTCACATGCTTTATATGTTTATGGCATCGTTTCTATGATACTAGTTTTTTGGACACTGAAAAGTCCATCGTAACCCGACTGCTTGATCTCTAAACTTCATAAGATTTTAATATAATTTAAATATGATTAATTAAGATGGAAAATCATATTTTCTCTAATTTATTTTGATTATTTCCAGAATAATTATTTTCTATATTTTTGTGTGGATTCGCTTTCCAAATTGGAACCCCATATGGCATAGTTGTGTGATTTTTGAACTAGTTTGTGTTGGACTTGTTTTTCCTAAAATATTTATATATAAAATATAACTAATGTTTATTTTTTCAGAAATAACATTATATATTATGGGGAAATATTTAGTCAAAGTGTATTTTTCTATAAATATTATGATTAAATATCTTTAAGAAATATTCCAGAATTTATAATTACTATTTTTAGTCCATACAAATATTACTTTATCTTATAGCATAATTACATGTGTATGTAGAATAGCTAGAAATGTATATATTTACTTGTTTCATAAATATGTATATATATAGTGGTTGTATTAAATTTAGATAATTTTCCATAAATATTTATATTGTTATTTCATAATTTAAAATAAATATTTTTACATTATGAAGTATTATTTTTATGTTGGCTGATACTTCATATAGAGGGCGTATATATGTAGTTGTAAACTAGTTAGCTCTATCAATAATGTGTATATTTATGGTAGATATATTATACTAGAATTAATATTTATTCTAGTTATTTATATTTTAGGAGTTCGTGATCATTCAAGTACAGTCAGAGCCAGACAGTGATTTACCTTACTTCCGAAGTTCTAGGCAAGATACCTTGCCATCAATTGTTCAATTTAAATATTTATGTCTGTTATTCTATTCTTTTGGTAATAGTTATAGTGGTTTATGTTCGAGTATGACTTGGACAATATCGATGATGGCATCGATATGATAGGTGTTTGTGTGACTTAGTTGTATAGAAGGCGTTTCCTAAAAGTTGTATAACTTCTATACCATAACACATAGTATTACATGCCACTGTGAGTGAGGGTTCATTGTGTTGGCACGAGCTTTCACATTCGGCTGGCTACCGGTGTGAGCGGTTCGTGTGTCAGTGCATGTAGAATTTAGACTTGTGTCTAATTTGGTGACTCGTATTGAGATATGGGTTGTTCGAGTCATGGATATGACTTGTACCATTCATGGGTGGGAAAGACTACTAGTATGCATATAGGATAACCCCTTTAGACTGTGTAATCTCTGGAGGAGACTATGGAGTCATGAGCCTCATAGTTTCATAGTTGCCTGTTTGGCTCATAGCTCATAGTTAATAGCATCGGCTCGTGATCCAACACCGGCTTGTGAATTGGTGCAATATGCTTATCACCTACCCATACGCCCAACGTCGTTGTCAATATGGATTCATATAGTACAGTAAGATGCTTTACTTATCCCTAACCATAGCATGGGATAATGTCTTGCATAGAATAGAGGGCCACACCATGTCCTTGTTTGGTTGTGGTTGTGGTTTATTATTTGATGATATGATAGTGGACCATGTGGTGGTTCGGGTTATTCATTCAGTTCATATTATGGCGTAGGATAGTGTCTTATTACGGAATAGTTTGTCATCCCTTGTCCTTGTCAAGCTGTATGGGTGGTTCAATACTTCGATGGCAGCATACTGGACCATGTTGTGATCCAAGCTATTTATTTTATGTTTATATTTATTCAGTTCATATTATGACATGTTCCTTTTGTATCTTGTTACGTCCCTCTAAGGAGCTGGTGATCTCTTCAGATTATTGTGAAGCACTAATATATAGATAGATGGATGGTATATTTGTGTCTTCCTGCTTTATGTACTGCTTGTGGTATTATTTTATCATTCTTCCGTGTTTTATATATTTCTTATCATCATATACTCTGCTTATTAGCCTAGCTTTGCAAACTTATTTTCGTTATCATGTTTGCTCGAACATGTGTATTATAGGACGACCGACTATATTACATATCGTTCATTCTTACTTAATTTATCTATATACGTGGATTGAGATATAGTTGCTATAGCATAGGTTTAGTACACTTCTTTAGCGTAGTATATCTAGCGTAAGTCCATTAATGAAAAACTTATTCTAGATCATATTAGCTAGCATGCTTGCGTTTCTAGTCCTACGTATTTGGGACAGGGTGTCACATATTTTTATGGTGGCCCATGCATGTCGAGATTAAATCGTTTCGGTTACGTTACTGTACCGAATGAGACTGCAATAGGATAGTGTATTATAATATCAATCCACAAACTACCATTGAATTTTTTTATTTCTTTTATCGCCCTTGAACCTCGCGTTTGTAATCAAATATACTTCTCTTGACCTCCTTATATTGAATTCTCGTCTTTTCTTATTTCGGAAAGACGAACATATGTGCTTGATAAGCTATTTCAATTATATTATGTGACAGAAGTAAAGAGGGATAGAATATTTTAGAGGGTGATCGTCTAAAGACGAGAAGGATAGAGATAGACACATATACTAGATGAACCAAGTAGGTAGAAATGGTATTCTTCTGTTGTAGAAATTATACCTAAAGGACATAAAAACCTATGCTTGATAGGACTAGGTAAATACATAAGGTGGTAGAATTTTATAGATATTTTCCTAAGATGGACGTTAGAATATAGTACATTATAGGATTTGACCCTAACGAGAGACCCTAAGATTACTAGACTAATCTATGCTACCCTTTGCCTAAGATATAACCTTGTATAGAAGTACTAGAGGGATTTTTATCGAGTGCTAATATTATAATGATAGATGACATAGAAGTATTAGATAGAGTATAAAGGTTGAGTTAGGCTAGACGACTATCTCTATATATGGTAAGACTAGCCTTGAAACTATCTATAAAAGACCAAGACTAGTGTAGAAGCATGAAAACTCATGCGCCTAGAAACCTAGTCCAAAGAGGGCGTATCCCTATGTGCTGTAAAAGACATGCGCCAGAGACATAGAGTAAGCTTGGCACATCACAAAAAGAGCAGTAAAAGACAGTGCATGAAAAAAGAAGATTTTTAATTAATTGAAAATATATTACATGGACATTTTATTACATAGAAAATCTACTACAGCCTACTCTAATTCTACGGATAGGATCATCACTTAATTGTCACGAGCGAATCACTTCCTTGTCAGGGGCGTATCACTTTTTCGTCTTAACACTAGCTCATCCCCTCCGAATGAAGCAGTTATTGAGCAGAACATGGGTTGGCAACAAACCCAAAACCCGGTAATTAATATCTTGGCACTAGATGTTTTCTTAAGGAAGAACGCAACCAATGAAGTATACGAGCATGGACTGCTCTGTCCATAGCTAACTCGGCGCATCTCAGTTCTCTGATGGAGTTCACCGTCAAATTTGAAACTTCTTTGAACGAGGAGATCCACAAACCCACAGCCTACCAACTTGCCAAGGAGGAGGCTCATGGCAATAAAGAGTCGAGTTCATTCGTGACATAAAGTCGGGTGGAACGAGAATGAGCAAGTTCTTCTCTCTTAAAAAACACACCTATTTATAGGCTAAGCCAGAACCAAACCCATGTGCCAAGTGGCAGCCTCCTCGAAGTTAATGCGATGAACCTAGCATTTATAGAAATAAATCTGCCATTTCGATTTCAACCAAGTCAAAGTCATTAACTATGAGCCTCAAAAAGCTCGACATGGTTGACCAAAGATGATGCGCCCCACAACTGATGCGCTTTTCAGATTCATGCGCCTCACAACTAATGCACTTTATGGAACATGTGCCCAACAGGCGATGTGCACAGATTGGCTCTCCGCCCATCAAACATTTAATACTAAATGTCAGAAGTCAGTAGTACGCGACTTGAAGGCAGTAATGATGATAGTTTTCACACAAAACGAAGTATCACCTATGTCAACACGCGTATACGTAATCATTACTCATAGCCATGCTTTGCCATGTGGCTGACCCAAACAATCTTGCATGTACTTCGAGAGCCATGCACCCAAATATAGCATATGCCCCTAAAGCCATGCGCCCAGGCTTGCTATCATATGCCAAGTCTCCTTATGCGCTGAATCCCCTAAGCGCATCAAATCATCCAATTACAACAAGACGAGATTTTTGAGCAATGTACAGGCGCCACATGTTATTGACTCGTTTATGCTCATGAACGGGTGCCAACAACCCAAGATCTCAACAATAAACGAATCTCAAAAACTTTCACGTATCAGCTCATTCACTGCCCAACAGTGCAGTTACACCATATTCAGTTTGAGCTTTCCAGGCACAACGACCCTACATCCAACAAAGTCATATGCGGAGCGTTCTTACGTGCCAAAATTATATTCGTGCATCTCACATGCACGCTGAATGGATCATTCCACCGCCTATAAATTAAAGGATCACTCCTTCATTTAAACCCCCCCGGATTTATTCACACATTCAGAGAGTCAGAGCTTACTTCAGGAGAGCCGAATCACCGTCCAGCCGAAGACTTGCATCTGCCTCCTGATTGTCATCAGATCGCCAACGAAGTAAAGAATCAACCCTTCATTGCCACTCGTCCCCAGAAAAAAACAAATTGTACTCGAAAGATCCCGTCGAGGATCCAGAGTTTGTTGTGTTTCCTTTGTTATACATAAAAGTTCCTCAAATACTTTTAATGGAAAACGAGCTGGCGACTCTGCTGGAGACGACTTTCTCTTCCAACGAGAAAACTGTATCGCAATCTGACGACAACAAGTTTGGTGCCTCCCAGAAGATACTGGTTGTGTGCTTCGACCAACAAGCGTACGAGGAGTTCATCTTTAAAGGCAACACGAGTCCTTTGAAGTGGCTTGCAAAGCCGAATAAGACTTGTCGAGTCTGGGTACCCAAAGGCGATGCGCCATGTACCAACATTGAAGGGGCTACGCCGACGCAGCCACCCCTTCCTGCTGAGTCCACCAACAAGCAAAATACTATTTCTGGGGCAGCACATCTGTCAGGGAAGCCTAGTGCTGACTATAACTCCCAACCTGCTTCATCCAAGTCGAAAAGGAAGCGCCAAAAGAATAAAGTGCAGCCATACTCCGCACATGGGCTCTGATGTGCAGAGAAAGCTCTCTGTCTTTGACACAATCACTTGCCACCAAGGCAAGGAAAAGTTGGATTCTGAGTACTTTACGTCTTCACAGGCTAGTACAAAGAAATCCAAGGCGTACGGGCCACGTGCCCTCAATGTGCTATGTTAGCAGTAGTGTCACGACCCGCACCCTGTTTAGATGTACGAAAATGTGGGTACGTCTAGCCTACGTCGCAGTATCGACGGTAGAACACTGTATAGGTCATCTACAATATCTATCAACTAACAATATGAATCATATAACCTGTCATCTTCGCACGGAGGTATAATATGACATCTCAACTATATAATCTCAATCACAAGTCTAAGGAAGATAGAGCACGATATAGAATCAAATAAAAGGAAGAAACTGAATAAATAGTAGAGTTATCACATCACACAAGTTTAGGTGTCCATCACAAATGAGTACATATCCTGAATATAAATAAGTCTAAACTAACAATCCGAACAATCCGATACAACTTGAAAACTAATAGTTCAAAACTACATCGAGGGCGCCCTCTACTGTGCAGGATCCTTCTCAGGCTCCTATGTGCCACCCTCGTATGCCTCGTAGTAGATAGGACAGTCATTTAAATCATCTGTAATATTTTGTCAACGTGTCCAGTCAGGATGGAGCGAATACATAAACCAACAACAGTTGCAATAAAATGATAAAAACTATAAAACTACAAGTAGAGAGTACGATAAGTGATGAGAAATATACAGCGACTAATATGTAATCATATCCTGAGAATGGTACTATGAAGGATGAATAATGTGAAGGGTATAATATACAATGAATGGAAATTAATAGACAATATGTAAGCACAGTTCAGAGAATATGACGGAAACTATGCATACTATGTGTTTGAAATATAGTTTCGAGATATGATCAGCTTGGGAGCTTGTACAATAGCTACATACGATTAACACTTACAATGTCTAACAATAACAATAGGAATGTGATCACATCTCTTACTAGGATTTCCCCCGCCCCAACTAGTACAGTAGATCCAACCATAACATGTACGATACATGAACAATATTTTATGAAACTATCATATACAATGTCTAATGAACAAGTTATGTACGATGGCAATATGATAACAATGGTAACAACTCAAGATGGGATCAAGAAATACCAATCCGTTTGACCAACATGTCAAGAATCAAATATAGCATCGCTAAATACAAGAAACACAGTAGATATCAAATACTGAAAACAATTATCAGAGAATGTACTCGCCTGATATCCTTAGCGACTAATAGATATGGATGTCCAAACTGGAGTCACAATGTCCTATTTAGAGCAATACAGGTTATAATGTATTCAATGTATAATAATTAAAGTGTACAATGTAATCTACATGATACTAAGCCTCTCTAGGTCAAAAGTCGACCCTTGGTCAACTCTTAGTCAAACTAAGTCAACATCTAGGGTTTGGTCAACTGTCTAGTCAAAGGGGTCAACTCTATCGAAGCTAGTCATAATTCTAACCATAGACCCACATACTCTAGGATACCTTATAGTACTATATCATATACATATATATCTTGTATGAATTCTCAACAGGCCACATACACTATGGTATCCTAAATCACATATATCACTTATAGATACTATCTACTTAGCCTTAGCCTATATCTCAAATACCTTAACTTTTAGTTAATACCTTAGTTCTAAGGTCAATACCTTGCATAAACTAGATTTTCTAGTCCATGCTAGTCAATACCTCATTTCTAGGTCTATACCTTGAAGGTATCAACCATAATAGCTAATATTACCAAGTATCAATACATATATCTTATATCTCTATTAGTTACCTACTACCTAGGATTACTTTAGCCAATTTATCCTTTATATATACATGAATGTTTCCAATGCCTATTACATATACCATTACCTTTACCTACCCATAACATATACCAATATACCATGGTCCTATTGGTATCCCAATACCAGTACCTTGGTGGGAAGTCCAATACCTTAGTCTAGGTATAAATACCTTAGCTACCAATGTCAATCTTAGATATCTAGTATCTATCCTAAGCTACTAGCTAACCAATATCTTAACATCTAACCTTATTATCTAGGTAAACCCCTTTACCTTGAAAGTAAACCCAATACCTTACCTTGTAGGTAAACTATTACCTTAAGGTAAAAGGCAAATCTAAGATACACTACCTACTCCTAAGATACTAACATGTAGTATCCTAAGATACTATCTATCTTAACTCTAATATCTACTAGACACTAACTAACTAACCATCTAATCTTCTAACTCTAATATATCATAGATACTAAGATATATATATACACTAATTATCTTAACTTCTAAGATAATTCTAACATATCCCAACTAACACTAATACTAATACTTGATACCAAATATGATACATTTCTCAAGTTCCAATACTCTCTTATCCTTACTCATGATACTTGAGTGTCAAGATACCAATATACTCATGGTACCCAAGTATCACACTAGTACCTTGTCCAAAACTTTAATACCTTGACACATAACTTATCTATATTTGGCTTACTTGATAACCATTTGTATCAACATTAACACACACTAACTAACACATATTACCTAACAATAATATATATACATATATATGTACTATATCATACATATATTCGACAAACTATGGTACCTACATTCACTTAATATCTATACTATATAGGCTCATAGGTTACACAAAATGCCTATGTCGTACAGTCACTTTTCTACTAAAATCAATATTATACCAATTAGACCTTCACTAATTCTAGGATTAAAGTATGTCGTAGTCCTTCGTATTAGCTTTCCGAAACTTTAAATAGATCGTATTTTCGTGTCCGGAAGCTCCCGGAATCGCAAAAACACCGAAACGCGTTCGTCTTTCGCATAGCTGATACTCGAACAGTTTTACAGAAAGTTCTAGAACGATTTTGGCCCATTAATATGTATATATTTGGAAAGCTAACTTCGATACGATTCTTCTAAAAAAATGGAAGGTTAATCGAAGTTCTGAGCTAAGAGTTATGACATTTTTAAGTTGCTATGGCTACTAAAAACGTGGATAAATATTATGACGAATTTGGGTTATTTTGGACAAAAGAAACACATGTATATACCCAAATCTAACCATGTGTATCATGAGATATCATGACACAACACCACGTATCCTATTTAGGACACATACACCCAATTTTGACTCAAAAAGGACACGAAGTTCCTTTGGGGACACGTATCGAACACTTGGTGGTCACAAATTTGATTTCCCCTAATTTGTTTCAAAATGAGATGAGAAAACCTTCAAATAAGAAGAGAAGAGCCTCAAATTCTCTAATGGTATCCTAATACAAATGGGGTCATAAATGAATGTAGTTACACTAATAAAATAAAATAGAAGGGTTTAGAGAGCTCATACCAAAAGGGAGATGGATTCCCAATGTAAAATTCCTAGATCTAGATCTCCACCAAGCTTGAAGGCTCAAAATCCTTCCAATCCCTTCTTAGCTATCCAATATAGGCTTCTCCTCTCCAAGGGGGAGAGAATGAAATAAATTGGGCTCAATTTGGAGAAAATTTGGGTGTAGGAGCAATTTGGGAGAAAAAGCTCCTAAATTGGGGCTTGAAATGAAAATGGAAAGAGGAAGAAGATGAAGTGGGGCTTTATAAACATTTTTAACTGCCATAGGGGTTTAGGGTTAGGATTTTGGGCAATGAAAAATGTCCACAAAGTCATTCTCTTTAGTCATGACAAGTTAGGGATTAAACCTCTCTTCCTAATGAGGTGTTTAGTTAAGCCTTCTAACTAATTATTCTAATCTAGCTAGAGACTAACTAAAGTTCAATTAGGCTATTCCTAATCATCTTATTGGGTGGTCATGACAAGTGGGTTTGGATCTTCTAGGATCACTAATCACCATTCTAATCTAAAGGCTAACCATTAATCATATTCAAAATATAACACATGCACCATATTAACTATTTAAATAATTAACCAAAATATATAGTTAATTTTCAAAAAATAATTAGCACTCAAGATATAATATAAACCACACTATTAACAGTAATTAGGAAAAAGTCAAAATACTCCTGTTCCAGGAAAGTGGTGGTGACAAATCTACCCCCAAAAAAATTTTGTCTTCAAAATTTAAAGTTGGTCGTACTCCTTCTAGGTCAAACCCCCAACAATCAAAGTCAAGAGAATTCTATCCAATAACATGCAAGATCATGGTTCCACTAGTCGTGATTTCACAGTCTCAAATATGGCCGCTACACTATCTAGCACATCATAAAATATCCTGACAGGTACTAATGAAATCACACAACAAGATAGAAAATAAGAACAGGAAAGACAAACCTGCTAACTCGTCACCCATAGCGTCGATCTTCTCGACTGCCAGCGCAAAAGCCCAGTCCCTCTACGGGACATGGTGCTGTGCCACAGGTGGCCTAGCTCCCTCTATCTACTTCATGATACTCAAGTAACATCCACACTGATATTCCACTCTATTATACTAGGGCATCATCTATATGATATCTATTCTGCAATCTGATAATCCTACTCGTCTATCCAGAACCATGTTACCAGAATCCTTGTTACGCCAGTAAGTACAGCTGCGATAATCCATAGAGTCCGCAACTATGGACTACCTCTAGAATCGTGGTATTTAAAATTTTTGCATTGTCGCATGCTTGGTTACGAAAACTTTAAATTCCGACACCCGAGAAATACATCCAAAATCAGACTCTATCTCATCGCCATACCAGCTAATATAGCTATAGAAAATAATAGATTCCATAACTGAGGCAACCTAGACCATAAGTTTTACCTTGGTAGAAAATCAAGTCAACAATGAATACCAAGAATCAAATTCAACAACGAACAAGGAAAGTAGACAAAAAATGTTGGAATCGAATTTCGAGATAGTTTATAATGAGATTCTCAAGGGTCATTCCAGGAATTTTCTCAAGTAGTCCAAACTGTGATTGAGTAACTCTCTATATAGCCTAATCCTATATCCTAATAGCAGGCTCGTAGCAGCACTCTAGGTCGAGCACCACTACGAAATTGTACTAGTTGCGACTCTGACCTGCATGGGCCATCACAAAAATGTGTCATGACCCGCACCCTATTTAGGGGCACGAGAACGTAGGTACGTCCAGCCTACGCCACAGTATTGGCGGTAGAACGCTGTATAGGTCGTCTACAATATCTATCAACTAAGAATATGAATCATATAACCTGCCAACTCCGTACGGAGGTATAATATGACATCTCAACTATATAATCTCAATCACAAGTCTAAGAAAGATAGAGCACGATATGGAATCAGATAAAAGAAAGAAACTGAATAAATAGTAGAGTTATCACATCACACAAGTTTAGGTGTCCATCACAAATGAGTACATATCCTGAATATAAATAAGTCTAAACTAATAATCGGAACAATCCGATACAACATGAAAACTAATAGTTCTAAACTATATCATGGGCACCCTCTACTGTGCAGGATCCTCCTCAGGCTCTTTTGTGCCACCCTCGTATGCCTCGTAGTAGGTAGGTCAGTCATCTAAATCATCTATAATATTTTGTCAACGAATCGAGTCAGGATGGAGCGAATACATAAACCAACATTAGTTCCAATAAAATGATAAAAACTATAAAACTACAAGTAGAGAGTACGATAAGTGATGGGAAATATACAGCTACTAACATGTAATCATATCCTAATAATGGTACTATGAAGGACGAACGATATGAAGGGTACAATGTACAAGAATAGAAATAAATAGACAAAATGTAAGCACAGTTCAAAGAATATGGCGGAAACTATACATACTATGTGTTTGAAATACTAGTTTCGAGATATGATCAGCTTGGAAACTTGTACAATAGCTATATGGCCTGGTTAATTATGTGTGAGGTGTACGATTAACACTTACAATATCTAACATAACAATAGGAATTTGATCACATCTCTTACTAGGATTTCCTCTGCCGCAACTAGTAAAGTGGATCCAACAATGACATGTATGATACACGAACAATATTCTATAAAACTATCATATACAATGTCTAATGAACAAGTCGTATACGATGTCAATACGATAACAATGGTAACATCTCAAGACGGGATCCAGAAATACCAATCCGTGTGACCAACGTGTCAAGAATCAAATATAGCATCACTAAATACAAGAATCACAGTGGATATCAAATACTGAAAACATGTATCAAAGAATGTACTCGCCTAATATCCTGAGCGACCGATATGTATAGATGTCCAAACTGGAGTCACAAGGTGCTATTTAGAGCAATACAGGTTATAATATATTCAATGTATAATAATTAAAGTGTACAATGCAATCTACATGATACTATGCCTCTACATGATACTATGCCTCTCTAGGTCAAAAGTTGACCCTTGGTCAACTCTTAGTCAAACTAAGTCAACAACTAGGATTTGGTCAACTGTCTAGTCAAATGGGTCAACTCTATCTAAGCTAGTCATAATTCTAACCATAGACCCACATACTCTAGGATACCTTATAGTACTATATCATATACATATATATCATGTACGAATTCTCAACAAGCCACATACACTATGGTATCCCAAATCACATATATCATTTATAGATACTGTCCACTTACCCTTAGCCCATATCTCAAATACCTTAACTTTTAATTAATACCTTAGTTCTAAGGTAAATACCTTGCGTAAACTAGATTTTCTAGTCCATGTTAGTCAATACCTCGTTTTTAGGTCTATACCATGAAGGTATCAGCCATAATAGCTAATATTACCATGTATCAATACATATAACTTACATCTCTACTAGTTACCTACTATCTAGGATTACTTTATCCAATTTATCCTTTATATATATATGAATGTACCCATTGCCTATTACATATACCATTACCTTTACCTACCCATAACATATACCAATATACCTTGGTCCTATTGGTATCCCAATACCAATACCTTGGTGGGAAGTCCAATACCTTAGTCTAGGTATAAATACCTTAGCTACCAATGTCAATCTTAGATATCTACTATCTATCCTAAGCTACTAGCTAACCAATATCTTAACATCTAACCTTATTATCTAGGTAAACCCCTTTACCTTGAAAGTAAACCCAATACCTTACCTTGTAGGTAAACCATAACCTTAAGGTAAAAGGTAAATCTAAGATACACTATCTCCTCCTAAGATACTAACATGTAGTATCCTAAGATACTATCTATCTTAACTCTAATATCTACTAGACACTAACTAACTAACCATCTAATCTTCTAACTCTAATATATCATAGATACTAAGATATCTATATACACTAATTATCTTAACTTCTAAGATAACTCTAACATATCCCAACTAACTCTAATACTAATACTTGATACCAAATAGGATACCTTTCTCAAGTTCCAATACTCTCTTATCCTTACTCATGATACTTGAGTGTCACGATACCAATATACTCATGGTATCCAAGTATCACACTAGTACCTTGTCCAAAACTTTAATACCTTGACACATAACTTATCTATATTTGGCTTACTTGATAACCATTTGTATCAACATTAACACACACTAACTAACACATATTACCTAACAATAATATATATATATATATATATATATATACATATATATGTACTATATCATATATATACTCGACAACCTTTGGTACCTACATTCACTTAATATCCATACTACATAGGCTCATAGGTTACACAAAATGCCTATGTCGTATAATCACTTTTCTACTTAAAATTAATATTGTACCAACTAGACCTTCACTAATTCCTTGATTATAGTATGTCGTAGCCCTTCGTATTATCTTTCCGAAAATTTAAGCAGATCGCATTTTCGTGTCCGAAAGCTCCCAGAATCGCAAAAACACCGAAACGCGTTCGTCTTTCGCATAGCTGATACTCAAACAGTTTTATAGAAAGTTCTAGAACGAATTTGGCCCACTAATATGTATATATTTGGAAAGCTAACTTCGATACGATTCTTTTAAAAAATGAAAGGTTAATCGAAGTTCTGAGCTAAAAGTTATGGCATTTCTAAGTTGTTATGGCTACTAAAAATGTGGATGAATATATGACGAATTTGGGTTGTTTTAGACAAAAAAACACATGTATATACCCAAATCTAACCATGTGTATCATGAGATACCATGACACAACACCACGTATCCTATTTAGGACACATACACCCAATTTTGACTCAAAAAGGACACAAAATTCCTTTGGGGACACGTATCGAACATTTGGTGGTCACAAATTCGGTTTTCCCTAATTTGTATCAAAATAAAATGAGGAAAAACCTTCAAATAAGAAGTAAAAAGCCTCAAATCCTCTCTAATGGTATCCTAATGCAAATGGGGTCCTAAATGAATGTAGTTACACTAATGAAATAAAATGGAAGGGTTTAGAGAGCTTATACCAAAAGTGAGATGGATTCCCAATGTAAAATTCCTAGATCTAGATTTCCACCAAGCTTGAAGGCTCCAAATCCTTCCAATTCCTTCTTAGCTATCCAATAGAGGCTTCTCCTCTCCAAGGGGAGAGAATAAAATAAATTTGGCTCAATTTGGAGAAAATTTGGGTGTAGGAGAAATTTGGGGGAAAAAGCTCCTAAATTGGGGCTTGAAATAAAAATGAAAAGAGGAAGAAGACGAAGTGGGGCTTTATAAACAATGTACACTGCCATAGTGGTTTAGGGTTAGGGTTTTGGGCAATAGAAAATGTCCACTAAGCACTTCTTTTTAGTCATGACAAGTTAGGGATTAAACCTCTCTTCCTAATGAGGTGTTTAGTTAAGCCTTCTAACTAATTCTTCTAATCTAGCTAGAGACTAACTATAGTTCAATTAGGCTAGTCCTAATCATCTTGTTGGGTAGTCATGACAAGTGGGTTTGGGTCTTCTAGGATCACTAATCACTATTCTAATCTAAAGGCTAACCATTAATCATATTCAAAATATAACACATGCACCATATTAACTATTTAAATAATTAACCAAAATATATAGTTTAGTTTTCAAAAAATAATTAGCACTCAAGATATAATATAAAATCACACTATTGACAGTAATTAGGAAAAAAGTCAAAAATACTTCTGTTCCAGGAAAGTGGTGGTGACAAATCTACCCCCTTAGAAAAATTTCGTCCTCGAAATTTAAAGTTGGTCATACTCCTTCTAGGTCAAACCTCCAACAATCAAATTCAAGAAAATTCTATCCAATAACATGCAAGATCATGGTTCCACTAGTCTTGATTTCACAGTCTCAAACATGGCCGCTACACTATCTAGCACATCACAAAATATCCTGACAGGTACTAATGAAATCACACAACAAGATAGAAAATAAGAACAGGAAAGGCAAACCTGCTAACTCGTCACCTATAGCGTCGGTCTCCTCGACTGTCAGTGCAAAAGCCCTGTCCCTCTAGGTTATATCCATCTGATGGGGCGGGGCATGGTGCTGTGCCACATGTGGCCTAGCTCCCTCTATCTATTTCATGATACTCAAGTAACATCCACACTGATATTCCACTCTATTATACTAGGGCATCATCTATATGATATCTATTATGCAATCTGATAATCCTACCCGTCTATCTAGAACCATGTTACTAGAATCCTTGTTACGCCAGTAAGTACATCTACGATAATCCATAGAGTCCGCAACTAAGGTACATACTTCTAGAATTATGGTATTTAAAAATTTTGTATTACCGCGTGCTTGGCTGCAAAAATTTTAAATTCCTACACCCGAGAAATACATCCAAAATCAGACTCTATATCATCGCCATGCCAGCTAATATGGCTGTAGAAGAATCTAGAATCCATAACTGAGGCAACCTAGTTTGTATTACCGCATGCTTGGCTGCAAAAATTTTAAATTCCTACACCCGAGAAATACATCCAAAATTAGACTCTATATCATCGCCATGCAAGCTAATATGGCTGTAGAAGAATCTAGAATCCATAACTGAGGCAACCTAGACCATAAGTTTTACCTTGGTAGAAAATCAAGTCAACAATGAACACCAAGAATAAAATTCAATAACGAGCAAGGAAAGTAGACAAAAAATGTTGGAATCAAATTTCGAGATAGTTTATAATGAGATTCTCAAGGGTCATCCCAGGAATCTTCTCAAGTAGTCCTAACTGTGATTGAGTAACTCTCTATACAGCCTAAACCTATATCCTAATAGCAGGCTCATAGTAGCACTCTAGGTCGAGCACCACTATGAAATCGCACTACTTGCGACTCTGACCTGCATGGGCCACCACAAAAATGTGTCACAACCCGCACCCTATTTTGGGGCACGAGAACGTGGGTACGTCCAGCCTATGCCACAGTATCGACGGTAGAATGCTGTATAGGTCGTCTATAATATCTATCAACCAACAATATGAATTATATTACCTGCCATCTCCGCACGAAGGTATAATATGACATCTCATCTATATAATCTCAATCACAAGTCTAAGAAAGATAGAGCACGATATGAAATCAGATAAAAGAAAAAAAACTGAATAAATAGTAGAGTTATTACATCACACAAGTTTAGGTGTCCATCACAAATGAGTACATATCCTGAATATAAATAAGTCTAAACTAACAATCAGAATAATCTGATACAACATGAAAACTAATAGTTCTAAACTATATCGAGGGCACCCTCTACTGTACAGGATCCTCCTCAGGCTCTTATGTGCCACCCTCGTATGCCTCGAAGTAGGTAGGACAGTCATCTAAATCATTTGTAATATTTTGTCAACGTATCCAATCAGGATAGAGCGAATACATAAACCAACAGCAGTTCCAATAAAATGATAAAAACTATAAAATTGCAAGTAGAGAGTACGATAAGTAATGAGAAATATACAGCTACTAACATGTAATCCTATCCTAACAATGGTACTATAAAGGATGAACGATGTGAAGGGTACAATGTACAAGAATAGAAATAAATAGACAAAATGTAAGCACAGTTCAGAGAATATGATTAAAACTATACATACTATGTGTTTGAAATACTAGTTTCGAGATATGATCAACTTGGAAACTTGTACAATAGCTATATGGCCTGGTTAATCATGTGTGAGGTGTACGATTAACACTTACAATGTCTAACAATAACAATAGGAATTTGATCACATCTCTTACTAGGATTTCCTCCACCCCAACTAGTACAGTAGATCCAACCATGACATGTACGATACAAGAATAATGTTTTATGAAACTATCATATATAATGTCTAATGAACAAGTTGTATATGATGTCAATATGATAACAATAGTAACATCTCAAGACGAGATCCAGAAATACTAATCCGTGTGACCAACGTATCAAGAATCAAATATAGCATCGTTAAATACAAGAATCACAGTAGATATCAAATACTGAAAACAACTATCAGAGAATGTACTCGCCTAATACCCTGAGCGAATGATATGTATAGATGTCCAAACTGGAGTCACAAGGTCCTATTTAGAGCAATACAAGTTATAATGTATTCAATGTATATTAATTAAAGTGTACAATGCAATCTACATGACACTATGCCTCTACATGATACTAAGCCTCTCTAGGTCAAAATTCAACCCTTGGTCAACTCTTAGTCAAACTAAGTCAACATCTAGGGTTTGGTCAACAGTCTAGTCAAAGGGGTCAACTCTATCTAAGCTAGTCATAATTCTAACCATAGACCCACATACTCTAGGATACCTTATAGTACTATATAATATACATATATATCATGTATGAATTCTCAACAAGCCACATACACTATGGTATCCCAAATTACATGTCACTACCACATTTTAGCTTGAGGGTATTTTGGTCATTTTGTTAATTTTAAAATTATTTTGATTTATTGAAGTGGTGATTTTTATTTTTGACTTTGGCTAGTTGAGACTTTGGAGACTAACCTAGATGTTAACCCTAGCTATGGTGACTTGATTAGCATGGTGAGACCCTAGTCTAACTTAAGTCAACCCAAGTTAGGTCACTTAGAATCAAGTTTGAAATAGGAGGAATAAGAATTAGGTTCAATGGCTTGAGACCCATGAATTGATTCCATGACTAATGCAACTTGGCCCATAGCCCATTAGACTAAACCCTAACCCTAATTCCCACTCACTATGGCCGGCCACCTAGGGCTTCCCCCTATAAATACTCTCTTCATTTGGTTCTTGCCTCTTTTGTATTGAATCAACACTTTTGAAAAGAAAGGTAAGACCATTCTTCCCCAATCCATAACATTTCTATTCTAATTACTTTTTGACTCTAGTTTCTTGCATTAGAGTCTAATACTCCTTTATTTTCTAATTATGGAGAGTAATCCCAGCTTTTGAACAATTTGGGAATTTGAGCTAGCAAGGAGGAACACTCTATTTTGGGGCTTTTCTTGCCATTGGAAAACCTATAGGTAAACTCCTTAAATTGTGTTATTATTCTGATTTCTTTGCATCCTAGCCTAGATCTAGGTGTCCCTAGCTATCCCTCAAATTTTGTTAGAAATCGTGTCCATTTGGTGTCCGTACTGGACACGTGTCAATATGTATGTGCAAGTGTTTGATAGAATGCCACTTAGGAATAGATTTTCGTATTTTGGTAAACTAATTATATGAATTTGTAGATCTATATGTGTATATTAAATTTTGTGAAGACTGAGATCTATATGTGTATATTGAATTTTGTGAAGACTGAGTTGGTTTTCGTGTCGATCTTGTGTCCAAAATTGGACTGGATACGCTACACGGGGACTCAGTCGGGTGTCCTGCTGCCCGTGTCCGATTTCTCTATGGACACGGCACGAGATGATACGAATTTTGATAGGCACGTAGGGGAGATGACTGACAGGTGGGGTATGGAGTTTTATCGAGTTTTATTGGGTGGTTCGTGAGTTATCGAGGCTGCACGGATTTTGTGCTGTCAGTGCACAGCCGAACTTAGGCCGCTGACACAGACTTCGTGTCTCACGAAGACACGATTCGGTAACACTTTAGGGTTATCAAACCCTAGCCCTAGACCCCGTCTACCTATGTGCACGACTACGACACATTTGGTGGTACACACGTATCCTTAGCTCACTCGACACGCGTGCACGACGCTGTCAATGCACTGTTCAGTGTTTGTGTGTTAGATTGGGTTTTAGACACATTGTGTCCAGTTCATAGACACTGGGACACACTCTCGACACCCTCTCACATGACACATATATTACCAACCTTCTAATTTGTTTATTAGTTGTTTATTTTAATTCGAATTTGTCAATTTTCCAAATGTTCTGATACTTAAACTATCAATCGCTTTTCGGAGATTTTTAATGAATTTTTAACTGTTTTGTTTAATTAATTGTGCTGTTGGTTCACAAATTCATAACTGAGATTAGCGTATAATTCTAGGGTTCATATTAGCATAAGATTTTGAGTTTCGAAATTGAGTTTTCCCTAATTTTCTGATACCAACTGTCAGTTGATTTTCCTGAGAATTTTGTTGTATGTTAAACTAGTTTAGTGTGATTAAATTGAATGTTTGTTCACCTAGATGCAGCTGAGATTTAACTACATGGTTGGTTTTCATATTAGCATTGGAATATTGGCTTTCAAATTTACCTTGGGACTGAAAAACCTGAGAGATTGCAACTGTTATATATATACACTGTTTTTCCTGAGATTTTCCAAACTATCATGTGCATTGATATATATCACACACACACACATACATTACACAACCCTGAAACCTATGATGATTCCCATTCACACACACACTGAGTTTGTGTACACTGTTTTAAAAGCTGAGAATTGATAAACTGTTAAGTGTGCCCTGTCAAGCTGAGAATCACATGAAATATATTACTCACACACACACACTACAAAAGCTGAGAATTGACACATATTTTTAGACTGTTTCCTGAGAATCACTGAGAATGGTATTGACACTCACACATTGCACACTGAAACTGTATGCACACACATTGGCACTCTGTAAACTGAGAACCACTAATTCCTGAATTCACTCACACACCCTTACACACACTACACTCTGTACATACACACAAAGACCTAAGACCCTATGTTTCACACATACTCTTTACTGTCATATATACACACATGTATTGATACACACACACCCACATCCTGCCACATACAGGAACCTATAACCTTGCTACCACATGACACACACACACACATATATATGACACCCTATATCTTTCTCTCTCTCTCTCTATATATATACTAGTCATAACCCGTCCCCATAGGGCATGGTTCATTTAAGGTATTCCCCCTCAAAATCTTGGACCCCTAATTTTAAACGAACAATAATAATTTTGAGGCCCCCATCAAAATATTAAATCCCAACCACTGCTGGATGTGAATTTTCTTTGGACTCCCCATAAAACTCCACTCTCAATAATGCTCATCCACAACCATTATGAGGCCCCCATCAAATATTAAATTCCAACCATCAAAATATTAAATCTCCATCTTTGGATTCCCCATAAAACTCCACTCCCAATAATGCTCTTCCCCATAAAACCTCATTCCCAATAATGCTCTTCCCCATAAAACCCCACAACCGTTGATTCACCAAGATTAAATCCCAACCACTATTTATCTTGGCACAGTCAGCCCTAGGATTCAAAAACCTTTGTGTTTTGTATAAGATATATATATATATATATATATATATATATATATATATATATATATATATATATATATATACTTTCTACCACATGACACACACACACACACATATACATGACACCCTATCCATCTCTATATATATATATATATATATATATATATATATATATATATATATATATATATATATATATATATATATATATATATATTATATAAACTCTCTTTCTCTCTCTCTCTTTATATATATATATATATATATATATATATATATATATATATATATATATATATATATATATATTATATATATATATATATATATATATATATATATATATATATATATATATATATATATATATATAATATATATATATATATATATATATTATATATATATATATATATATATATAACCTTTTGTGATAAATGTAATATAATATAGATATATGCATATTGTCTATGTAATTAGTGTGTATATATACCTGGAAATTAAATATGTGTGCATGCCTATATCATTGTGTTTGGCATATAGCCTATGTAGTATATCCTATGGGTATCCTAATGTGCAAGCCTATGTGTATATGGAATATATACACATGAGTTTAGTGTGTTGTTTGACTTGTATGACTTGTGAATGATGTGTGCTTGCTAGGATAGACTGGTTAGGCTTAGTGAGACTTGTTGGGTTAGGTTTGACCTAGTTGACCTAGTTTGACTAGAGTAGTTGACTAGAGTTGGCCAAATGTTGATTTTAGCCTAGATTGACCAAACATCATGTAGAATACATCGTAGCAGTTTTTTTTTTACCAATTTGGATATGTTGTGACCTGTGCTGTTCTGAATAGGAGCCATACACCACTCCTCAGGCAGTATTTCATTCAGATACTCAGGATATCAGGCGAGTACATTCTCTGACCGTTTCATACTTGATAGGATTTACATTTATGCTCTAGATTACTTTACTTGATGCTGTCACGATGTTAACACGGATTGGTACTATATGGATCCCTTCATAAGATGTTATCCCCCTCGGGAGCATCGGGTTACAGCATGTCATGTGCGTTTCACTTTCATCATGTACTCCGATGCTTTCACCATTCATGTGCACTCTCGTGATTCATGTACTCTCATGTTTACGGAGCCCCCATGTATACAATTATGTGTACCCTATTATGGGCCTTCATGTGATATCATGTACAATAACATAACCTGTCTGGATCTTTGTGTATTGATTAGGGTACGCGGGAGTATAAATGCTCATGTGAACAATTCCAAAGTAGTATACTCATGTGCAAACTCTTAGATTGCTCATGTACAAATTCAAGCCATTCACATGTTCATCTTGTACCCTAAATCACTAGTTCACTGTTAGTTCTCTATTTATAGTATCTATTTACATTACAGTTTTCTTTCTTTTACTCATGTATATTCTGCAGCGTTTCATGTATCTTACTCTATTGCATATTCTGTCATATTATGAACTGCGTGAGATGTACTGTGCTCGCTCCCGTCCTGACTGGACCTGTTAAAATATTACAGATGATATTGATGAGTTCTGTCCCACTTATTACGGAGCAGGCCTAGATGACTCATGTGAGCTGAACTCTCAGGAGGACCCAGCACTTGTAGAGGATACTACCCCAGTAGTCTAGACTAGTTAGCTAGACTAGTATCTTATTATCATTCTGTCTTGTTCGGATACACTTGTACTTATTTGGGGATTTGTTATTCTGGATTTGTGGAGTTGTTTATCTTAGACATTTAGCTATCTTCCTTATCTTGTATTTATCATCTGTGGATTCTGTTGGTTATCTATCTATCTAATCGTATTTCTGCCTTAGTTGTGATTGAGACTGTATTCTGTATTGTCACCTCCATTCGGAGTGTATATACTGTACAGGTACCTTATAAATGTTAGATGTATGTGACCTAGGACAGTGTTCTACTGTCGACACTACGACGTAGGCTGGACATAACCACTTCTCGTGCCCCTATACTGGGTGCGGGTTGTGACACGTTTTTAGTGGTAGCCCATGCAGGTCGTATTTAGAAATATAGTGGTATTCGAACTAGAGTATCATTGCAGCCTGCAGTAGGATTAGGATATTTTGAAGGTACTCAATCACATTAGGAAAAAACTCTTAATCAGATTCCTTTTATCTAAATTTGTTGCTTATTGTCTTCCCTTGAATATAAACTGTCCTCCATTGCTATTTCGACTCATTCTCAGCAATTGTTTTCTTGTTTGATCTGTCTCTAGGTTGGTCGAGACTAGATCACATCACCCAGGTCAGGGGGACACTGATGAGAGGTCTGCCACCTCTCGTCCTCAGCAGCCAGCCCTCGGTACCGTAGCCCCAGTCATGCCAGCTGGGGTGGATGTTTCAGTTGCATTCGGAGGAGCCCCTCTACTAGCAGTTCATAGGCCGAGTCCGCTGATTTCAGAGATGCTCCAGCAGCAGCAGCCACCTTCGGGGACCGTTGACGCAGTCCAGCTGTTCACTTTCTTTTAGCAGTTCATGGAGGCCTAGCAGCAGCGTCAGACTGCCGAGTTTAGTCGGGGCATCGACCTGGCCCTGACGACAGTTGAGAGGGCAGCAGCTCAGCCTGTGGCAGTTCAGCAGTCGCATCCGCCGAGGAAGAAGGGCATCCAAGACTTCCAAAAGATACACCCGAGGGACCTTAGGGGTACAGAGGGCATTCTCTACGCTGATGAGTAGATTGAGCATATGGAAGAGATTTTTAGACTGGCAGAGATTCTAGCGAGGCTACAGATCGAGGCAGCGGCCAGTATGATGCAGGATTTAGCCCACACCTGGTACCAGACCGACCCGAGGGTTGGTACGGATAGACAAACTTGGGCAGCCTTCAAGAAGCTGTTCAAGAAGAAGTTTTTTTCCAAACGTAGCACTTGGTTGCCCTCGAGACTCAGTTCGAGGCCTTAGTACTGGGCAGTCAGTCCGTTGAGGAGTATGCTGGAGAGTTCTGCCGTCTGGGCAGGTTTATCGAGGGGTTATCCGAGGCGACGAAGGCCCGGAGGTTTAGGAAGGGACTGGTCAAGGAGGTAAAGTCCTATACCGAGAGTTCCCGCAGTGCCACTTTTGAGGAGATCTTGGTGGGTGCCTTAGCAGTAGAGGATGAACTTGAGCTGAGGCTCTAGAGGGGGCAAGACACCCAGGGAGCCAGTGGTAGCGGAGGACTGGCCAAGAGGCCGTATTTTCAGCAATAACATCAGCATCAGCATCAGCAGCAGCAGAGGCAGTTCCAAGGTCAGGACCATGCACCTTTCCAGCAGGTGCAGCAGCAGCAGAGAGTTCAGCCGCAGGCACCTTGACAGCAGCCTGTCAGTTGTGGTTTCTACAAGAAACCAGGGCATGTATGGAATGACTGCAGGAAGAGGCTCATGAGGTGCCTACTCTGTGGTTCGGCAGAGCACCAGTTGAGGGAATGCCCTCTATCTTCGGGATGAGCAGCTCAGGGAGCGGGGGCCAAAGCCCTAGCAGTTCAGCAGAAGGGACCGATGTCGACTTAGCAGCAGCTGTTCGTGCAGCACCAGCAGCAGGCCAGGGGAGGCCAGCAGGGGCGAGCTTTCGCCATGGCGGCCGAGGATGCAGAGGCTATTGGGGAGATGATCGCAGGTTCTGTTCTACTCGACTCCATTCCAGCTTTCGTCTTATTTGATTTTGGGGCTTACCACAGTTTTGTGTCTGTATTATTTGCTGTTAGACACTGCCTAGTATCTGAACCATTGCCTAGGACCTGCAAGATCACGATCGGGGGTGGTATTATTATCGTGAGTTATGTTTGTAGAGGGCGAAGTGTTATTTTAGGAGGCCGAGAGTTGGAGGTGAGTCTGCTCGTAATGCCACTACCGAACTATGATATCGTACTATGTATGAATTGATTGAGCAGGCCCCATGCCAACATAGATTACCGTGGGGGTAGCGTTCTGTTCGGAGCGCCAGGAGAGCCAGAGTTCGAGTTCACTCGATGGCAGGCGGAGTAGAGCAGCAGGCTTTTCTGCGGAGTTTCAGTGGAGGAGCAGGCAGTTCCCCATCCTTTGATTGCAGAGTTCATGGACGTCTTTCCGGAGGAGTTGCCAGGACTTCCACCGGACAGGGATGTCGAGTTCTCGATGGACTTGGTTTTCGGCATGGAGTCGATTTCTCAGCATGTCTATCGAGTGAACAACAGTGAGTTGGTAGAATTGAAGAAGCAGGTGGATGAGCTACAGGACAAGGGCTTCATCCGATCGAGTTCTTCACATTGGGGTGCTCCGGTACTCTTTCTACCCAAGAAGGATGGGTCGGTACGGATGTGTACCGACTACAGGGCACTCAACAACCTCACGATCAAGAACAGATACCCACTGTCGCAGATTGATGATCTCTTTGATCAGTTAAGCGGAGCTTGGGTTTTTGAAGATTGATCTGAGGTCAGGTTATCATCAGGTAAGGTGAAGAAGGAGGATATCCCGAAGACCGCACTCAGGATGCGGTATAGACAGTTTTGGTTCTTGGTTATACCGTTTGGGCTGACCATCGCCACGATGATATTTATGAACTTGATGAACAAGGTGTTCCACCAATACTTGGACAAGTTTGTGGTGGTGTTCATCAATGATATCCTGGTGTATTCGAAGACTTGGGAGGAGCATGAGGAGCACTTAAGAGTGGTTCTAGAGACACTCAGGAGGGAGAGGCTGTATGGAAAGCTCTCGAAGTGCGAGTTCTTTTTGGATTGGGTTGACTTCTTGGGTCATGTGGTGACTGGAGATGGGATCTCAGTGGACCCGAAGAAGATTGCGACAGTTGAGGCTTGGTCGACACCGAGTTCAGTAGCAGAGATCAGGAGCTTCTTGGGACTGGCAGGCTATTATAAGAAGTTTGTGCATAATTTCTCCTGGATTGTAGAGCCATTGACTAGGCTGACCCGGAAGGATGCAGAGTTTGTTTGGTCAGAGGAGTGTCATGTCACTTTTGATGAGTGATATAAGCGGCCGACTATAGCTCCGATTCTGACATTGCCATCAGAACAGAAGGGTTCACTATCTACAGTGACGCCTCGAGGAAGGGTTTAGGTTGTGTCTTGTAGCAGCATGGGAAGGTAATTGCCTATGCTTCCAAGCAATTACGTCCCTATGAGAAGAACTACCCTATCCACGACTTGGAGTGGCGGTAGTGATTTTTGCTATGAAGTTGTAGAAACACTTATATGGAGAGAGGGTGGAGATCTTCACAGATCATAAGAGCTTAAAGTATGTGTTTACACAGAGGGAGCTTAACATGCGGCAGCACAGGTGGTTAGAGCTGATGAAGGACTTCGAATCTCACTACAGTATCCCCAGGGAAGGCCAACGTGGTTGCCGATGCCTTGAGTAGGTATCCGACAGCCATGTGTTTGACTATGGACCGTCATTTGCTAGCACATTTAGAGAGCCTGGGGATTGAGGTGATTATGCCAGGAGTTCAGATGCAGATGTGGGGCCTTCAGATTCAGTCAGACTTGATAGAGTGGATCAAGTCGACGCAGTTCGAGGATGTTGCTCTGCGGTATATCCGAGATCAGGTTCGAGCAGGGCTGGTGGATGGGGAGTTTACTCTTGCAGAGGATGGTGCTTTGAGGCACGGTTCCAGGCTGTGTGTGCCAAGTGGAGAGCTCAGGGAGAAGGTCATACAGGAGGCCCACCGATCTCAGTACTCTATACATCCTGGTGCCATCAAGATGTACAAGGATCTAAGGGAGCACGTCTGGTGGTATGGAATGAAGCGGAGGTGGCTCTCTTCATAGCCAGGTGCTTGGTCTATCAGCAGGTTAAGGCAGAGAGGCAGAGGCCAGGAGGTTTATTGCAGCCATTGCCCATCCTGAGTGGAAGTGGGAGCACATCATGATGGATTTTGTATCGGATTGCCGCGTACACCAGGAAGGAAAGACACGATTTGGGTCATCGTAGACAGGCTGACCAAATTGGCCCACTTTTTGCCATTTAAAGTGGGTACGTCTACTGAGAGGCTTGCAGAGATGTACATGCGACAGATTGTCAAGATTCATGGAGTTTCGGTCAGCATTGTCTCGGATCGGGATAGTCGCTTTACTTCCTATTTTTGGCAGAGTATGCAGACTAGTTTGGGCACTCAGCTCAAGTTTAGTACTGCATACCACCTCAGACGGACGGACAGTCAGAGAGGACAATTCAGACGCTCGAGGACATGCTGTAGACGTGCATCTTAGATTTTGGAGGATCCTGGGAGGATCACCAGCACTTGGTGGAGTTTTCTTAAACAACATTTATCAGGCCAGCATTGAAATATCACTTTCGAGGCATTGTACGGGCGTGGTGTTTGTACCCCTTATCTTAGGATGATATTGGTGAGCGAGCTTTATTGGGACCTGAGAGATGGTGTTGACGCAGCCGAGAGGTGAAGTTTTAGGACAGACTTTACGTGGCGCATGACAGACATCGGCATTGGCCGATAGCCACCGGAGGCCTTGGAGTTTGAGGTACATATTAGAGATAGGATTAGAAGTAGGTTGTTTTGTTTGTGTTTGTTTGATCATGTTTGATTATTTAGTAACTTGAGATCTTGTTTGTGTTTAGGTCAGAAACATGGTTTTCTGAGAATATCTCGACTCGTGGTACCAAGCGTTTTGGTGGAGGTGGGAAGCTTAGCCCGTGCTTCATCGGACCTTTTGTGATCAACGTGAGTAGGTGACGTGGCTTACAGGCTAGACTTGCCACCTACACTAGGGGTGTCCACAACATATTCCACGTATCACAGTTGAGACGGTACGTGGCTGATCCTAGCCATGTACTTGACCATCGGAGATTGAGGTGGGACCTACTCTCGTTATCCAGAGCAGCCAGTGGAGATTCTGGATCGGAGAAGGTACTGAGAAACCAGGTGATACCTTTGGTTCGCGTCGCATGGAGGCATCATTCTCCAGGAGAGTCTACCGGGAGCGGGAGGATGAGATGCGCGAGCGATACCCATATCATTTTGGACCTTGAGGTATGATTGTCGATCCTTCTCATCAGTTTAGTTTCGCCTTTTAATTTCGAGGACAAAATTCTTTAAGGATGGTAGATTTGTCACTACCATATTTTAGCTTGAGGGTATTTTGGTCATTTTGTTAATTTTAAAATTATTTGATTTATTGAAGTGGTGATTTTTATTTTTGACTTTGGCTAGTTGAGACTTTGGAGACTAACCTAGATGTTAACCCTAGCTATGGTGACTTGATTAGCATGGTGAGACCCTAGTCTAACTTAAGTCAACCCAAGTTAGGTCACTTAGAATCAAGTTTGAAATAGGAGGAATAAGGATTAGGTTCAATGACTTGAGACCCATGAATTGATTCCATGACTAATGCAACTTGGGCCCATAGCCCATTAGACTAAACCCTAACCCTAATTCCCACTCACTACGGCCGGCCACCTAGGGCTTCCCCTATAAATACTCTCTTCATTTGGTTCTTGCCTCTTTTGTATTGAATCACACTTCTGAAAGAAAGGTATGGCCATTCTTTCCTAATCTATCACTTTCTATTTTAATTCCTTTTTGACTCTAGTTTCTTGCATTAGGTCTAATACTCCTTTATTTTCCAATTATGGGAGTAATCCCAGCTTTTGAACAATTTAGGGATTTGAGCTAGCAAGGAGGAATACTCTATTTTGGGCTTTTCTTGCCATTGGACAACCTATAGGTAAACTCTTAAATTGTGTTATTATTCTATTTCTTTGCATCTTAGCCTAGATCTAGGTGTCCCCTAGCTGTCCTCAATTTGGTTAGAAATCGTATCCATTTGGTGTCCGTATCGAACACGTGTCATGTATGTGCAAGTTTGATAGAATGCCACTTAGGAATGGATTTCGTATTTTGCTAAACTAATACATGAATTGTAGACCTAATATGTATAAATTTTGTGAGACTGAGTTAGTTTTCGTGTCGATCTTGTGTACAAATTGGACTGGACACGCTGTACGGGACTGGGTCGGGTGTCCTGCGGCCGTGTCCGATTTCTCCATGGAAACGACACGAGATGTGGTACGAATTTTGATAGGCATGTAGGGGAGATGACTGACAGGTGGGGTATGGAGTTTCATTGACTTTTATTGGGTGGTTCGGAGTTATCGAGGCTGTACGGATTTTGTGCTGTCAGTGCAAGCCGAACTTAGGCCACTGACACAGACTTCGTGTCTCCACGAAGACACAATTTGGACACACTTAGGTGATCAAACCCTAGCCCTAGACCCCCTACCTATGTGCATGACCATGACACACTTGGTGGTAACACACGTGTCCCTACTTCACTGACACGCGTTCACGACGAGTCAATGCACTGTTCAGTCGTGTGTTAGATTGGGTTTTGAACACATTGTGTCCAGTTCATAGGCACTGGGACACACTCTCGACACCCTCTCATATGACAAATATATTACCAACCTTCTAATTTGTTTATTAGTTGTTATTTGAATTCAAATTGTCAATTTTCTAAATGTTCTGATACTTAAACTATCAATCGTTTTCTGAGATTTCAATGAATGTTTAACTGTTTTGTTTGATTAATTGTGCTATTGGTTCACAAATTCAAACTGAGATTAGCCTACAATGCAAGGGTTCATATTAGCATGAGATATGAGTTTCGAAATAATTTTCTGATACCAACTGTCAGTTGATTTTCCTGAGAATTTTGTTGTATGTTAAACTAGTTTTGTGTGATTAAATTGAATGTTGTTTACCTAGATGCAGCTGAGATTTAACTACATTGTTGGTTTTTATATTAGCATGGGAATATGGCTTTCGAATTTGCCTTGGGACTGAAAAACATGCGAGATTGCAACTGTATATATATGCACTGTTTTTCCTGAGATTCCCAAATATCATGTGCATTGATAAATATCACACCACACATAATTACACAACCCTGAAACCTATGATGATTCCCATTCATACACACTGAGTT
>JANAVB010002398.1:5665021-5869637 GCA_029216955.1 Iris pallida
AATATATATCTAAATAATATATATATAAAATATTATATATATATATATCTATATATATATATATCTATTATATATTATATTATATATATATATATATATATACACAAGCAGTGTGGTGTGATGGTACACCCATGCTTGTGTACGGGGAGGGCCGGGTTCGAGACCCGCGGGCGCGGGGGTTATGGGGTTTGGGGGAACTCGGCCGGGGGGGGAGGGGTGGGCGTGGTAGGCGGGCCTGGGGGCCATAGCCTATAAAAAAATAAAAAATAAAGTATATATATATATATATATATATATATATTATATATATATATATATTATATATAATATATAACCTTGTGGGATAAATGTAATGTAATATCGATATATGCATATTGTCTATATAATTAGGGTGTATATATATATATGTGGAAATTAAATATGTGTGCATGCCTATAGCATTGTGTTTGGCATATTGCCTATGTAGTATATCCTATGGGTATCCTAATGTGCAAGCCTATGTGTATATAGAATATATACACATAAGTTTAGTGTGTTGTTAGACTTGTGTGACTTGTGAATGATGTGTGCTTGCTAGGATAGACTGGTTAGGCTTAGTGAGATTTGTTGTGTTAGGTTTGACCTAGTTGACCTAGTTTGACTAGAGAAGTTGACTAGAGTTGACCAAAGGTTGACTTTAGCCTAGATTGACCCAAACATCATATAGAATGCATCGTAGCAGTTTATTTGACCAATTTGGATATGTTGTGACCTGTGCAGTTCTGAATAGGAGCCAGACACCACTCCTCAGGCAGTATTTCATTCAGATACTCAACATATCAGGCGAGTACATTCTCTGACCGTTTCATACTTGATAGGATTTGCATTTACGCTCTAGATTTCTTTACTTGATGCTGTCACGATGTTAACACAGATTGGTACTATATGGATCCCTTCATAAGATGTTATCCCCCTCGGGAGCATCGGGTTACAGTATGTCATGTGCGTTTCACTTGCATCATGTACTCCTGTGCTTTCACCATTCATGTGCACTCTCGTAATTCATGTACTCTCATGTTCACAGAGCCCCCATGTATACAATCATGTGCACCCTATTGTGGGTCTTAATGTGATATCATGTGCAATAACATAACCTGTCTGGATCTTTGTGTATTGATTGGGGAACGGGGGAGTATAAATGGTCATGTGAACAATTCCAAAGTAGTATACTCATGTGCAAACTCTTAGATTACTCATGTGCAAATTTAAGCCGTTTACATGTTCATCTTGTACTCTAAATCACTAGTTCACTGTTAATTCTCTATTTATAGTATCTATTTACATTGCAGTTTTTTTTCTTTTACTCATGTATATTCTGCAGCATTTCATGTATCTTACTCTATTGCATATTTATATATCTTGTCATATTATGAACTGCGTGAGATGTACTGTGCTCGCTTCCGTCCTGACTGGACCTGTTAAAATATTACAGATGATATTGAGGAGTTCTGTCCCACTTATTACAGAGCATGCCTAGATAACATATGAGCTGGACTCTCAGGAGGACCCAGCACTTGCAGAGGACAGTACCACAGTAGTTTAGGCTAGTTAGCTAGACTTGTATCTTATTATCATTCTGTCTTATTCGGATACACTTGTACTTATTTGGGGATTTGTTATTTTGAATTTGTGGAGTTGTTTATCTTAGACATTTAGCTATCTTCCTTATCTTGTATTTATCATCTGTGGATTCTGTTGATTATTTATCTATCTATCTTATCGTATTTCTGTCTTAGTTGTGATTGAGACTGTATTCTGTATTTTACCTCCATTCGGAGTGTATATACTGTACAGGTACCTTATAACTGTTAGATGTATATGACCTAGGACAGCGTTCTACTACCGACACTGCCGCATAGGCTGGACGTAACCACTTCTCGTGTCCCTACACTTGGTGCTGGTCGTGACATCACATATATCATTTATAGATACTATCCACTTATCCATAGCCCATATCTCAAATACCTAACTTTTAGTTAATATCTTAGTTCTAAGGTTAATACCTTGCATATACTAGATTTTCTAGTCCATGCTAGTCAATACCTCGTTTCTAGGTTTATACCTTGAAGGTATCAGCCATAATAGCTAATATTACCATGTATCAATACATATAACTTACATCTCTACTAGTTACCTACTATCTAGGATTACTTTAGCCAATTTATCCTTTAAATATACATGAATGTACCCAATGCCTATTACATATACCATTACCTTTACCTACCCATAACATATACCAATATACCTTGGTCCTATTGGTATCCCAATACCAATACCTTGGTGGGAAGTCCAATACCTTAGTCTAGGTATAAATACCTTGCTACCAATGTCAATCTTAGATATCTAGTATCTATCCTAAGCTGCTAGCTAACCAATATCTTAACATCTAACCTTATTATCTAAGTAAACTGCTTTACCTTGAAAGTAAACCCAACACCTTACCTTGTAGGTAAACCATTACCTTAAGGTAAAAGGTAAATCTAAGATACACTATCTACTCCTAAGATACTAACATGTAGTATCCTAAGATACTATCTATCTTAACTCTAATATCTACTAGACACTAACTAACTAACCATCTAATCTTCTAACTCTAATATATCATATATACTAAGATATCTATATACACTAATTTTCATAACTTCTAAGATAACTCTAACATATCCCAACTAACTCTAATACTAATACTTGAGACCAAATATGATACCTTACTCAAGTTCCAATACTCTCTTATCCTTACTTATGATACTTGAGTGTCATGATACCAATATACTCAAGGTACCCAAGTATCGCACTAGTTCTTTGTCCAAAACTTTAATACCTTGACACATAACTTATCTATATTTGGCTTACTTGGTAACCATTTGTATCAATATTAACACATACTGACTAACACATTTTACCTAACAATAATATATATATACATATATAAGTACTATATCATACATATACTCGACAACCTATGGTACCTACATTCACTTAATATCTAGACTACATAGGCTCATAGGTTACACAAAATGTCTATGTCGTACAATCACTTTTCTACTTAAAATTAATATTGTACCAATTAGACCTTCACTAATTCTAGGATTAAAGTATATCGTAGCCCTTCGTATTAGCTTTCCGAAACTTTAAACAGATCGTATTTTTATGTCCGGAAGCTCCCGGAATCGCGAAAACACCGAAACGCGTTCGTCTTTCGCATAACTGATATTCAAACAATTTTACAGAAAGTTCTAGAACGATTTTGGCCCATTAATATATATATATATATTTGGAAAGCTAACTTCGATATGATTCTTTTAAAAAATGGAAGGTTAATCGAAGTTCTGAGCTAAAAGTTATGGCATTTCTAAGTTGCTATGGCTACTAAAAACGTGGATGAATATTATGATGAATTTAGGTTGTTTTGGACAAAAGAAACACATGTATATACCCAAATCTAACCATGTGTATCATGAGATACCATGACACAACACCACGTATCCTATTTGGGACACATACATCCAATCTTGACTCAAAAAGGACACGAAGTTCCTTTGGGGACACGTATCGAACACTTGGTGGTCACAAATTCGATTTTCCCTAATTTGTATCAAAATAAAACGAGAAAAACCTTCAAATAAGAAGAGAAGAGCCTCAAATCCACTCTAATGGTATCCTAATGCAAATGAGGTCCTAAATGAATGTAGTTACACTAATGAAATAAAATAGAAGGGTTTAGAGAGCTCATACCAAAAGGGAGATGGATTCCCAATGTAAAATTCCTAGATCTAGATCTCTACCAAGCTTGAAGGCTTCAAATCCTTCCAATCCCTTCTTAGCTAGCCAATAGAGGCATCTTCTCTCCAAGGGGGAGAGAATGAAATGAATTTGGCTCAATTTAGAAAAAATTTGGGTGTAGGAGCAATTTGGGAGAAAAAGCTCCTAAATTGGGGCTTGAAATGAAAATGGAAAGAGGAAGAAGATGAAGTGGGACTTTATTAACAATGTGGACTGCCATAGGGGTTTAGGGTTAGGGTTTTGGGGAATGAAAAATATCTACTAAGCCCTTCTCTTTAGTCATGACAAGTTAGGGATTAAACCTCTCTTCCTAATGAGGTGTTTAATTAAGCCTTCTAACTAATTCTTATAATCTAGCTAGAGACTAACTAAAGTTCAATTAGGCTAGTCCTAATCATCTTGTTGGGTGGTCATGACAAGTGGGTTTGGGTCTTCTAGGATCACTAATCACTATTCTAATCTAAAGGCTAACCATTAATCATATTCAAAATATAACACATGCACCATATTAACTATTTAAATAATTAACCAAAATATATAGTTTAGTTTTCAAAAAATAATTAGCACTCAAGATATAATATAAAACCAGACTATTAACAGTAATTAGGAAAAAGTCAAAAATACTCATGTTCCAGGAAAGTGGTGGTGACACATCAGGAAGCCAGAACGTGTGCTGAAAGTCATGCGTACGGCTGATGGAAAGCTGTACAGAGTTGACTCCGAAGCTTATGCATCCAGAGTGTGTCAACTCTCAAATTCCCCCTCCCACTTGGGCGCATCTCATGTGCTGGAACTGAGTCAGAGAAAATCTTGTGGTGTCGAACCCATGCGCCCACATGGGCTATACGCATAAAGTGGGTTCGACTCAAAATACATATTGTTCCTCCACCAACCACTTGGGCGCATCTCATATGCTGAAACCAAGTCAGGGGTACATCACTCACATACACACCCTAACGTTTGGCCTTGCCATGTACCTGAAGAGGGTGTAAATATGAATATCTTCTCACACAATCTACGTATTATGCTCACTCACAAACGTAGATCGGGAGAGATGACTATTACGCACAACGTATCCCTCATAGGACATACTTGTGCTACAGTCACTATCAACTACTGTTGTTGCAAGACAGTAACTCCACCACCAAGGCAATATGTGTTCCAACGATTGAAACCTACGACACCTATCCGACAATGTCTCGAAAAGAGGATGCCAATCGAAGACGAGGAAGAACTCTTGGTCGCCTCGTGCCATGTCATCTCCAATTCTCCTGCTTCCAAGGGAAATGTAAAAATCAATAACCCTCCATCCTCGGCTAGTACATCGAAGAGCCGACCATGAGGGAATAAGACAATAATCCCTGCTGCCTGGGTATTCCAGAATACTCGATCAAAAGTAAAGACCACATCGACAATACAGGCTGGGGGTAGCTTGACCATGATCATCCATAATAATACCTCATTCGAAGATGAGAACATCTGTCAGGGAACTGACACCGAGGTAGCTGGGGGTAGCCAACTCTGGGATTCAAAGAAGGAAGCCCTGATGTCAGCCTTCACTCAAGACAGTGAGGCTAAAAGTGAAAGATCTACTATTCCATCTACTTCATCACACGTCATGCCTATTTATATGACAGGGGTAGAAATGAAAAAGAAGGAGAAGCTTAGGCCCAAGACCTCCTACATCGCATGGATACCCTGGAGATGGGTCTTAAAACTCTCTCTACCTCCATGTAAGCTTTGACACAAGTCGTATTTGATATCTGGAACACCTTGGCTACCCAATCTCCAACAAGGGCTCCTACATCCACCAGTATTGACCCATATGCCAATGGGGAATCAAATGTTCCACCCCAATGTGTACTTTCGAGAACGAATCATCATACCCTCCCTCGATTGTCTACTCCCTTAGGGACTGATCAACATACTCTGCCTTGGTCTATCGCTCCTTCGGTCGTCAGAAGCTCGAGATCCGATAGCACTATCCTCCTGAGTGGAACAACGTGGTTTATCTTCCCAAGTATAAACAAAATTTGCTGACGCCATTCAACGAAAAGGTGTCTCCCCGTCGATATTTGACATACTTCGCATCCATGACGGGGCACTTACCGAAAGACGATGCCTTACTCACAAGTCTGTTCATCGGGGCGTTGAAGGGGGTAGCCTACGAATAGTTTTGCAGCCTTTTTGATAACTGCATATCCTCCTTCGAGGATGTGAAGCATCTTTTTCTCTCCCGATTCTATGACGGTAGAATGGACATAACAATGTCTTCCCTTATAGAAATCACCCATTAGAAAAAAAGAGTCAGTTCGAGCTTACATCGAGCGCTTCCGTCAAGCATGTCTATGGCTACTATGGACACACACAAAAAAGAAGAAGAAGCACTGTCTTTTCTTATTGGCACAAGGCACCACAAATCGAGTACGCCTGAGAGATCCTGTACTGAAAATCCCCGAGTACAAAAAGAATTTTAGAAAATGGGACGATGGAGATTGAGCGGCAGTTGCTCATTTACTCTGTTGACACTTCGATTTACAAAAGTAGAAAAAAACCTAAGATAATTGCTAACTCTCGGCTCACTGGCAAGAAGGGGAGCAATTTGGCTCTTGAAATGCTCTCCGTTCTGTCCTTCTGAAGAGGCATGAGACCTCTATTTATAGTCATTTTGTACTGAAACGACTATTATGCGCACATAGGGAAAATATACTATTTTACCTGTAGGCGCATAGTCCTTCTTTGGGCGCATAGGGTGTAGGCGCATAAAGACTGCATGATCATGGGTTGATCGTGGGGTTGACGTGGCCGCATGCTTCGGTGTACAGCTGCTCGTGGAGAATGATGTGGCCGCATGCTTCGGTACACGACTGATCGTGGATGTTAACCGAGTCGTGGAGCTCTCCTGACTTGGGCACATAGTATGGAAGAAGGCTATGGGCCTCCTTACGGAGGAGCAATATGGGTGCATAGGTACTACTGCACGTGGGCACATAGTGATGGGCGCATAGAGTTTTGCATTGCGATTATCCGCCACTCTCTGGCTTGGGCACATAGCTTGCTTTCCAGTCTTGGGTGCATGGCCTTTCTTGTCTTGGGCGCATAACTACCTCTGGCTTGGGCGCATGATGCTAAAATTTTTATGCTTCTACAAGACATCCTTCAAAGTTTTTGATACTCGAACGAGTTCGAAATGCTTTGAAAGAAGCATGGGAGACTGTCTGGGCGCATAGCAAACTCCGTTTTTGGGTGCACAGAATTTTGCCAGGCTGTCAAACGGTGGTTTGTTGAGATCTTCCTCGAAAATCTAAACTGACAGATTCATCGGAGCAGAATTTGAAAAGCTCCATCCTTCGTGCATTGTCCACATCAGCATGTAGTAGCCTTATAATGTGCAAAAGACCAAGTCTCTACGTGGGCGCATAGACCATAATGGACGTATAGTTCATGTGGGCGTATAGTCTACGTGGGTGCATAGTACCCTATTTTGCCTAGAAATAAGCCCGTGGAGAGAGAAAATTCATTCTCTTCTTTTTTCAGAAATTTCCAAGAGTTTTCTCATTTCCTCTTTTTTGTGAAATCATGTCACCCAAGGCTGCTTCGACACCCAAGAGGTCTATAAAGGGTATGGAGGCTACAACGAGCGGTTCTCCCCTTCGGTAACGTCTTTACTGGTCCAAGACCCCATTTCGGGTGAGGCACTGTCCTTAAAACAAAGTCCAGAGCGTTCATTTGCGATGCTCGGACTGATGCTTGCTTGGGCGCATAACCATTGATATGCGCCTAAAGCAGCAAGCTTCTGTGAGAATTCTTATCCGCCCACAGATGTATGTGCTTGCATACTTTTGTTATGTGTCATGCGCCGACGCAGAACGTTCTGTGTTCAAAAAGGACTACTATGCGCCCAAAGGCCATGTGGGCGCATAGAGTTCAGGCGCATAGAATATTTTTCCAGGACTTGTCTTTTTTTTGACTTTTTGTTCTGTTTTTGTAGTTGACATGGTTGTCCCAGCTCTTGGTGGGATTTCTCTCAGTTCTGCTTGCCATACTATGTATTCAGGCCTCGTCACTGTCATGATCAAGAATGTTCAAGCTAAGATCAGCCAAAACTAGCCTTCGGTGCTGATAATTGCTATCCTTGAACAGGACAAGACGTTCCTAAAGCAGATGATGAACAATAAGAAGTTTGTGCTCGGAGAGGAGCAGAGCTTCAAGAGACCATAATTTCTGTTCGGTGACAGCCTAGAGTTTGAGGGTGACGAGCCGAAACGTCTAAGGGACCCTTTGGTGGTCAGATTGAACGACCTGAGAATATGGTTGCCCTTTATGGAACGCCAATACCCTCTGTTGGCGTTTACGATTTAGCTGTCTGGAGACAAATAAAATAGGATCTGACCCCTGAACTTCATGGAGTCATCTTTGGCAAGATCCAATTTTACTCTGGTGACCGAAAGAAAGACACCTCAAGTGTGTCAAGGGCTCCACATCCTATTCCATGAGGGGGCTACATCCTGGGGCCATAATAAATGACGTTCCAACTGATCTTCATCCTTATGCTGCCGAGACCCTCTCCAATCTAATGATGTCAAAGAAGGAGTCGTATCCGAAAGGAAAGTTACGGATGAAAGGTTGGAGGTACTCCGTCCCATTCTGGAGTGGCCTTACTGAATAGGTGCTTTCGACCTACGAGGACACCCTAAAACTGCCAGCCTGTTTTATGCCATTAGAGCCACCCGACATGGAATAAAAGTGAATTGGCCTATGTTTATCGTATTAGTAGATTTGTACAATCATTACACATGTATTTCTTTACTCCGGGTGGGGAGATGGGTTTGGCTCTACAAGAGATGCAGGCAATATCAAAGCTGCCCTGGGAACGGAGCCGTACGAGGAATACGTTTCTTGTGATGAAGAGCTTTTAGACATGGAGAAGGAAAACCCTGAGATAGTGGGAGTGTACAAAGAGTTTCTCTGTCACTTCTTCATCTATTACAGGATCACAAAGAAGGGCAAGACCGAGGGGGCCATTCCCCATACGAGGTCTTGGACTAACTATGTCTTCATTAGAAAAGACGAAGAAGACGGCTCGGTCTTCTTCTCAACTCGTAAGCCCTCAACAAAATCTGAGATAGAATAACTAATGGCAGATCACAGGACAGCAGATACCGATGACAGCGATGATCTGGAGAGATAATCCCCAATTTATTACTTCTTTCGGTAGGCTGAGTTCAAGTTGTCGGAGAAGGCTGTATTGGCCGCCTTTCTGATGACGTGGCTCTGCGATTGTGCAGTCCCTGGTGGTTCAAGGTCTATTGAAAGGATGAGTCGGAGCATAATACTTTCAACTGTAAAGCTGGCATTTGGATACCGGCTTGCCTTGCTTCCTACAATAGTCTGCGCCATTCAACGGGGCCTGCAAGATTTCATTGGAAATGCGGTGACCCCTGACGGTAGAACCGACTTCGCCCGGACTGAACTCCCTTATCATTTCTTAATGGGATGGCTGCTGCTGCACTGTCCCAAATTGATGAATGTCGGGCCGGTGGTGGACTCTTTGGCAGGAGACGCCTTTCTTCGAAGGTTCCGTAATTAAGACTGGGCTATCATTGGTGTACCCGCTTGCAGAAGGGCCTTAAGCTTCCTTCAGAACTATGAGTTCTTCAGGGTATCCCCTCCGTCCGGCAGTTGGAATGCAGGGGATACCTTAATGGATGAGGGAGCCCATACTACTTGTTTGACTGCTGGGGTGTTCCATTGGCTTCAGTCTATTAGGCCTTCACATCTGGTGCTTAGGAATAGGAATCACACCTATCTGGAGCCTTATTTACCAAGTCATTTTGTATGATAATTTGGGTAGAGTCAGCTTCTTTTGGGCAATCCTAGCCCGCATCTGGAGTCGATAGGGAGCTTAATCGACGGGACATGTGCATGAGTCTATTATAATGCCGGATATACGAGAGCAATCTTCACTCTGCCTGAAGATAAGCCCGAGACCCGCCTGCTCTATGCTGTTGCCAAATTTTATACTCAGATTAATACCTTTCATTCTCGGTATGATCGTGAGCAGAGTTTGATATTGGGGACCTGGTTTGGCTCCATTCCTATGAAACGAGCCCGAAAGATGCCAAAGGAAAGCAGAAAGGAGAGCACCGCTCTAGCCATTAAGTCGGCTGCAGTTCCCCGACAGGGAGATTCTCTTAGGGAGCCGACAATACCTCCAAATGAGGATACCAAAGATGATTCTACTCTCCCCGATCCTTCTCAAAAGAAGAAAGCTTCAACTGAATTGGCCCAGGAGCCAACTTTTAAGAGGAAGAAGAAGATTGGTGCCCCAAAGAGAGCCAAGGAGGTAGGTGCTGGCTCACCTCCTATAAGAAGGTCTTCTCGGCAAACTCGAAGAGGTGGAACGGCGTCACGGGGCATTACCATTCGGGAGGTAGATCCCTTTCTAGACTCCATAGCCATTTTGGTCAAACCACTACTTGTGCAGTCTTCGAATGAAGTCTTCTCACCCTTGCATTTGTCCTTTGCACATGACCCTAAAATTGCGATCGAAGCAGGTACCTTTTTGTCCGAAGAGGTGGACATGACAAAAGTGTCCCCTCCTCGTCCTCGATCGGCAGACGACGTTCAGTCTTCCCCAGTCAAGGAGGCTGAGTCAAAGGATGACCAGGGTGAATGCCCGGATTATGGTGGTGACCGGAAAGCCAGTACTCCCTCCTATGATATCTCTTTTGGGGGCTATGTCTGAAATCGGGGCTATACTGAAGGAGTTGAACGAAAATCAAGTCCAATCGGCTCACCCTTTCGTGGGTATGTTATCTTTGCACCTCTATTCGGATGAGATTTTTTGACTTCGATTTTGCATGCTCCTCGTGAGGCTGACTGCCATTGTATATTCCCTTGTAGACAAAGAGAATGAACCACACACAGAGATAGCCCAAGACACTGGAGGATGACAAGAGGCTGTCCTTGGTTTCTCTGGGATTGCTGGTACGGAGGGATCTATCAGTAAGCTGGCATCGGCTGGAGAAGGAGAGGTTGAACATCATACTGAGGTAGTTGTTGTTGAATCTGTTTCCGGTCCAGCTGGGGCCGTAGAAGATATACAGCCTGATGTCGAAACTGTGTGGGGTCTTAACATTGTAACCTTTGAGCAATCTGGACCTGCTCTTGGCTCCTTCGTTGCCAGGATTGAAGGCCTAGCTCAAGTTGGTGCTGAGAAAGCAGAAGGTACAAAATTACAACTCTTTTGCACACTTTTAGGTTTTTTCCTTTCCGTCGCTGATAGATTTATTGCTTCCTTGTCAGGTTCGGCTTCTTGTCAAACGTCTCTTCCTGGAGTGGAAGATCCTCATCAAGCTTCCTCCCTAATGACCTCCTCCGAAGATGATGAGATGGCCCAGGAAGTTGTCAATGCTTTCTATTCTATTTTGAAAGTAAAGCTTCCTAGAGTTCTAAATCGAAACGCCGCCTTTGGTCCTGTGAAGGCTGTTGCTGAATGCCAAGTGGCAGCCCTTGAGAGTATTGTTGGCTACGAGGAGCGGTCTAATGGTCCGAGAAAAGTTCTGAATGACTTGGAGGACCGCGTGGCAAAACTCAGGGAAGCTAAACAACGAAGCCCGACGTCGCTGTTTCATGAAGAAGAGGAGGCTTTAGTCGCGGCTCTCACGGAGGAAGAGGCTACTTTCCAGGCCAGGAAGGATGCCCTTGCATAAGAGATCAACGAATTGGCTGATCAGTATGAGCAGTTCAACGCCGCGAGTGAGGCTCGTGTTGCTTCGAAGAATAAGCTGGCTGCCCAAATCTCTGAGAAATATAATCACATCGTGCAGATCCAAAATTAGATTGCCCAACTGGTGGTCAGCTTGAGGACAATTGTGTCTGAACAAGAGGATTATTCGGTTCAAGCTGCTATTACTGCCACCACTTTAGACTAATTAAGAATAGCTAGTGAAGTTAGAGGAAGAGCACGCAAAACTGATCCCCTTTCAGGATAAAGCTGCCCGACAGGAAGAAGCACGCCGTCGTGCTACTGCCAAGTCTAACTCATTTTGGCCGCATAGTGTTCCCTCCATAAAGTAGAGTCTGACTCATTTTGGCCGTATAGTGGCCTTAGGGGCCTTGCTTCCGTGGCTCGGCCCCGCTTGGTCAAATGGGGTTTTTGAGAACCTTGCTTCTGCGGCTTGGTTTCACTTGGCTGCATGGGATCTATGAAGACCTTCCATCTGCGGCTCGAGTCCCCTTAGCTGCATGGGGTCTTCGAGAGTCTTGCTTCTACGGCTCAAGTTGTCTTAACCGCATGAGGTCTTCAGGGGTACTGCTTATGCGGCTTAGTTTCGCTTGGCCGTATGGGGTCTCCAGGAGCGCTGCTCTTACGATTTAGTTTTATTTGGCCGCATGGGGTCTCCAGGAGCGCTGTTTCTGTGGCTTAATTTTGCTTGGCCGCATGGAGTGATGATCCGCATAAACTCTATCTTTTCCATTTTTCTACAAGACCCCCTTCAAAGTTTTCAAATTACAAATTTGGAATACTTTGAATAAGAAGCATGGAGAAGAAACATCAAGCCGCAGGGAAGCTTCGAGCCGCAGGGAAGCTTCGAGCCGCAGGGAAGCTTCGAGCCGCAGAAAAATTTCGTCCAGGCTGTCCAGCTATCATTTACTGCGTTTGATAATCTGATTCAGTTTTAGATTTGGTGCTGTCCTTTAGGTTTCTATGACGGTTATAAAGGATCATTATTATCTCTTAATGGTGCGATAACCGAAGCGGCGTCTATCCGTTTCCACTTCTTGGTAGCCTATAAATATGTAGGCCGTACAATAGTAAGGGAACTCCTATTGCTTTCTCTTTTTCATCCTTTTTTTCCAATATTCTTTTCCGCTCCCAAGCATCCATGGCCTCCGAAGACTCCAAGTCGACCGGTGCTGCTAACAGAGAAAAAGGGCTTGCCTCTCCGTCAATAACTGTGGACTCATTCTCTGCTCATCTTGACGTACAGCCCCTATCCACGGTAAGGATAGTGGGAGAACAAAATGCTTTGAATTCAGATGGCCATGTCGCATGCTTTATGCACAGGTCTGACCATATTTCGCTGCTGTGTCATGGCTTTCATGCCTTTAGCGCATAGTTGGCCTTCATGGGGCCTGTGCCGCTTGTCTTTTGTGTAACTGGGCCGCATGGGCCGAGCCGTATAAGAACCAGAGCACATGCGGCCTGTACTCTGTCTGTATCTGGGCCGTATAGATTCCACACGATTGAGCCACATGAGCTCTCCCCTAATGCGGGCCGCGTGTGTTCTATTATGGCTGGGCCGCATAAAAAGGAAGAAACCCATTCACTTTATTTTCTTATGATTGCTAACCTCTTTTCCTTTTTATATTCCATAGGGATCTGGCGAGCAAATTCCCCCAGGACCGGTATCGGCAATTTTGGATATGGTGATGATACAACATTTGACACATACATCAGACAGCTCAGAACTCTCTATGCCTCGAAAAGGATTTCCTCATATGGTAGGAAAAACCTTTATACATCGGAGAGTCAGATAGTGGTTGGGCGTTATCCTAAAAGTTCTGCTTTTACGGCTCTTCAAGTAGGCAAAAACAATACTAGGGAGGTTGTTTTGAAGGTATGGCCTTCTGGAGGAACGAGCCTAGGACGTCCGCAATACGGAGAAGATAAAGTTAGTGCTTATAGATGCTTTTAGCATGCTATATTTTTCCTCCTCCGTGTAGCTTCTCGAAGGTTCAACAGCCTTGTTTGCTTCTCAGCAGTAAAACATGACTCCTTTCGTGGGCTACGAAACTACTTCTTGACGAAGCATCAGTACTGCCAAACTGACCAAACTATGTATTATTGATGAGTAGTAGATTTCCCCTTTTTTCTTTTTGCTGTTGGAGATGTAGTCCTATGATTGTAACTGATTTTGAATAAAAAAATACATTCACTCCATTTTTTTGTTTGTGGTACCTGTGGTGATTGTACTAGAGGGCCTAATACAGCATTTGTGATTTGATAAAGAACATCCCACTGGGGGACTTTTTGTGGACCTATTACCCTTTTGTGCATCTGGAAATACGAGCAATAGATTTGAATAATATTTATGGACCTATTACCCTTTTGTGCACTGGTTAGTACGGATAATAGATTTAAGACAAACCTACCAGAGGTAATATGGACAAGATAGGTTCTGTGGCATTAACACCATAATTTTATCCCGGGTCAGGTTCATATGTTAAGTCAAAAGATTATCGGTATCAGAGGTAATATGGACGTGACACACGATAATCAGGAATAATTTTTTGGTGGACCTATTATCCTTTTATGTACTAGTGGTGCGAGTAATAGATTTAAAACAAAATCCAACAGAGGTAATATGGACGTGTTAGGTTCTGTGGCCTTAATACCGTAATTTTATCCCAGCTAGGGTACAAGTGTTAAGTCGAGAGACTATCGGTATCAGAGTTAATATGGACGTGATACACGATAATTAGGACCAGAAAATTTTCTCATAAATGGCAATAAGCCTGGTAAACTCCGGCAGGGTGAAGCATCAGGGTGGAAGTTCAGAGGTATTAAGTATACATGACTTTTCACCTAGGAGAATGCAAAGTGAATCCACTCGGAGCTAATAGAGTGTGAGTTCAGAGGTACTTGGTGTACGTAACTCGACAGTCTGGAAGATTTGGTAGTTTGAGGAAGTACCAACATGTCCTTAGACATAGTATTTCTTCAGGAACTTGCTGTTTATGGGCATCATGAGAAAGTCTCCATTCTGTTTTGCGAGCCGGTATGCGCCGTTGGAGAATACGGTCTCGATGATGAACGGACCCTCCCATTTGGGCTGGAATTTGCCGACAGTTTTGTGAGTCATGACTACTGGTTTGCAAACGGCCAAGGCGAGATCGCCTACTTAGAATGTCCTTTGCTTGACTTTCTTATTAAAGGCTCGAGAGATACGTGCTTGATAGAGCTCGATGCTTTGTTGAGCTTGCAAATGCTTCTCGTCTAAGGCTTCCAATTCTTGTAGCCGTCGGCGGTAGTTATCGTCCGACATCGACCGGTAAGTAAGGGCCACGCGAAGCGATGGGGTCTGGGTCTCCAACGGAAGAACTACCTTGCTCCCGTACACCAGAGAGAACGGTATATTTCCTGTAGCCGTCTGAATTGTAGTACGGTACGCCCATAAGCATTCTACCAGCTTTTCGTTCCAGTCGCGCTTGTTTAAAGATACGAACTTTTTGAGAAGCTTGATTATGGTATTGTTAAAAGCTTCAGCCAGACCATTAGCCGATGGGTTGTATGCCATTGAAGCCATGTTCTGGATCCGATTCTTGTCACAAAATCGATAGAAAGCATGGCTTGCGAACTTCAGACCATTGTCATGAATGATCCTCCGGAGTAGTCCAAAATGGTAGATGACGTGATGCTTTATGAAACTAATCACATTTGATGTCTTTACCTCTGCCAGCAGAACAACTTTTGCCCACTTGGAGAAGTAGTCGGTGATTGCAAGTATAAACCGGTGTTTCCTGTACGACGGTGGAGTGATTGGGCCAATGATGTCCTTTCTCCATGCTTCAAATGGACAAGAGGCCAATGTTGGGTACAAGAATTCGGATGGCAGATGTATGAAATCTGCGTGGATCTGACAAGCCTTACACTTCTTTGCGTAATCGACTGCATCTGCTACCATTATCGGCCAATAATAGCCTATCCGACGGAGACGGTCTTACAACTTTGGGCCAGGTTGGTGAGCCCCACAAATGCTATCGTGAGCCTCGCGTAGGGCTTCTTTGGCTTCTGTATTTGACAGACATCTTAACAGTAGTCCGTCGTAAGATTGTCGATATAACATTTTTGTTTCGGTGTCATAAAAGAATATGAGAGAACGCTTTCTGATTGAAGTTGCTTCTTTCACATTCTCAGGCAGGATTTTGTAGACTGCAAAATCGATGAACGGGAGTCTCTAGTCTTGTACGTCATTGGTTATCTAGGTGGAGTAACTCGTATATAGTTGAACGTTGTTTTTGGGACGGACCAGCTCATGGCCTTTTACGTCAACTAGATGATGAACATGATTTAGAACTGCCAAAGAAGCGGAGAGGCCTGCTAGGGTGCCGGCTTCAATATTCTAGAGTCTTGAAAGATGCACTATAAAGAAACCCTCTAAGGTTGCAATGATGGAAATTGTTGTATGATGATAGAGAATCAGGTCCGCATTACGAACCTCGTATGAGCCTCGGATTTGATTGACAATCAACTGCGAGTCGCCATACGCTTCTAGGTATTGGACCCCCACCTCTTTTGCGTGTCAGAGCCCGATGACCAGAGCATTATATTCAGCTATATTGTATGAACAAGGTTTTGTGAGAGAGTATGCCCGGTTGACCACCAATCCAGAGAAAGAAATTAATACTATCCTGACTCCAGCAATGATATCACCTTGGGGGCCCGTCCTTGAAGCGCCGTCGAAGAACATTCTCCAAACGTCATTATGTGAAGTCATGTTTGAGTTGACGACTTCGTCTAGGATTTTTTCATAGATTCTGGCTATTTCTGAGCCTGGATGGGCTGCTAGGAAGTCGGCCAAGGCTTGACCTTTGACAGCCTTCTATGGAACAAAAACCATGTCGTAGGGAGATAATAGTATCGCCTAGGTGGCTAGACAAGAACTGAGTGCACCTGGTTTGGTTATGAGGACCCTGAGGGGGTTAACTCGAGAGACAACATGGATAGTCTACCCTGTCACATAGTGTCGTATTTTTTGAATGGCGAACACCAAGGCAAGGCAATCCTTCTCCACGGCGGTGTACCTATATTCCAGTCCTACCATCATTCGGCTGAGATAGTAGATGGCTTATTCGTGCCCCACATCATTGTTTTGTACTATCAAGGTACCAAGGGAGTATTCTATCCCCCGTACATAGAGCAGGAAGGACTTTTCGGCGACCGGGGCTACCAGAACTGGCGGATTTGTCAGGTATTCCTTAATATCATCAAAGGCGTGTTGACATTCCTCATTCCATACGAAAGAGATGCCTTTCTTCATGAGTTGCATGAAGGGTTGACATCGTCCTAAGAGGTTTGATATGAACCTCCTGATGTAGGCTAGTCTTCCCAGAAGGCCACGGAGTTCACGGAGGTTCCTTGGTGGGCTCATTTTTAGGATTGCTTTTGTTTGGTCGGGGTCTATGTGAATACCCCGGGAAGTAATGACAAATCCCAAGAATATCCCGCTGGACACGCCCATGAAAGACTCGGTGGGATTCATCTTCAGATTGTGCGCTCGTGTAAGGTCGAACACTGTCCTCAAATCGTGTAAGTGGTCATCCTTGGAGCGGCTTTTAACGGCAATGTCATCAACTAACACTCCACCGTCTTGCGCAAGTGATCTCTGAAGATGACACTCATAGCTCGTTGTTATGTAGCACCGACGTTCTTTAGGCCGAAGGGCATAAATATGTAACAATACACGTCGATCAGTGTTCGAAATGACATATGTTTCTCATCTTCAGGAGACATTTTAATTTGGTTGTATCCTGAAAAGTCATCCATAAAGGACATGCGTTCGAAGCCACACGTATTATCGATCATTATGTCAGTGATGGTAAGGGGGAATTCATCCTTAGGAAATGCCGCTTTTAGATAGCGGAAGTCGATACAGATTTATATTTTTCTATTCTTCTTGACGACTGGTACTATATTAGCTATCCAGTCTAGGTGTTGCTCCTCACGGATGAAACCGCTAGCTATAAGCTTGTTTACTTTCGCTTCGATGGAGTTCATGATGTCTGGACAGAACCACCGTTGCTGTTGTTTGACTGGTTTTGCGTTCGGATGAATGTTGAGCTTATGAAGTGCAATCTCGGGGTTTAGCCCTGGCATGTCTTCATAGCTCCAAGCAAAAATGTCGATATACTCTCTGACGAGTTACAACAACGACTCCCGCTCGTCGTCTGTCAGGATTTTACTGACGAAGATTGGCTTTGGAGAGGATTCGTCGCCGAGGTCGACTTGCATGACTTTGTCTTCAGTGGGAGGGTCTCGTTATTCAAAGTGCTTCTCCTATTGTGCATCCAGCTGTTGGGCCCATGGCTCCAGTTCAAGAGGTTCAAGTAGATCTTCGTCTTCCTCTTCAATGTCAGCGGATGCCATGTTGACAGACAATGTCTGCCATAATATATCCCCAATGCTATCATCGAAATCGTATGTAGGTGATTCGAATGAGTGAGAATGCCACTCGCATTCCTCATCGGAGCTCTCGGGCATTGTTGTTGGTGTAACATAACCGAGGCCGCATTTTGACTTGCTGTAATAATCTTTAGGTTTTCTAGCCGGGGCTAACAGCTGCAAAGGTGATCGCCAACCGTTCCCGTAATTCAGACCTAGGGTAGTCTCTATGTCGTACCCCCGTTTTTGTATGAAGTACTTGGCTTAGGGACTATACAGGTAGAGCGACAATCTTTCAACGTCGGGTTTGAGATCGAACTCTTGTGACATGAAAGATTGAGGACCTTCTTTTCGGCCGAAGATGATCATGTGATCCCCTGTTCTTCTGCCTGGGACTAGGAAGTAGGCACCTCTGATGGAAGTAGGTCAGTTTGTGGTATGGACGATTGTCACCTGTGTGTGCAGGTTAATGTCTAGACCGTGCCTCACAGCATACATCAGATCAAGCTTATTACACTCAAGATAGTTCAACGGTAGCCTCTTATTGATGAAATAAGGAATTTTGTCTACAGGGATTACATCATCAGGAGAGGGACCATCCACCTATGCAACAAGATACTTTACGATTTCTGCCTCCTCTTCAACTACCCCCTGTATGACCGGAGGTTGGAACGCTGTCTTGGGCAACTTAACCACCAAGGTTTCTGTTTGTGGCATTGGCTTGCCTGAGGGCCTCGGATAAACGCTTGGTTGCCGGCTCATCTTGGGGAGACAGATAACCATCTGCTCGACAGAGGACTTTATATCTTTCGATTGCCTTTGACTGGATTTTGGCAATCGGATCACCATCGGCGTCACAGAGGGTCTTGCATCTTTCGCTTGCCTTTGATTGGATTTCGGCAATTGGATCACCATCGGCCCTACGACGGGTTTTGGATCTTAGTTGGATCTCAGGATTTGGATGACCATCCGTTCCAATTGCGCAGCTGGGGCAGAGGAATCAGGCGCTTCTTTATGTAAAGTTGCGATAAGGGGTACGGCTTTGCCTGGTTTACGGGCCTAGAGATAGATTTTCAGAGGTTCTTCTGACCCTATTATGGCCTCTAGTTCATCAGTTATGTGCTTCTTGGATTCTTTATATAGATAAGCCTCCGAAGAATAGTAAGACTCAACCCCTTTGAAGGGATCGATGTCGGCAAATTCTGTCTTCGCGAAGCTGTGCTTACTGACATACTTGAAGCACTGGTGAAGTACAGATGGCACGATCATATAGTCATGTATCCACGGACGCCCCAAGAGGATATTGTAGGACGTATCTGCGTCTATGACGTAGCAGGTGACCTCCGTCCTCAAGTCGCCGATCTGACATTTCAAGCGGATCTTTCCCAGGGGATAGCTTCTTTCCGAGTTGAAATTGCTAATGGCAGTATTGGTCGTCGCAAGCCGGTGCATAGGGATGCCGAGGAGCTGAAGCAAGCTTTTCTGGATGATGCTTATTGACGAACCAGGATCGATATGCATCCGATCCACCTTGATGTCGCCTATGTATCCAGTGTAGTACAAGGGGCGATCATGTAAGTTGGTCTTGATCAACATGTCCTGTAGGGTTAATACGATGTTGGGTATTATATCTGCACAGTTGCTGCCCTGGAGATCTGTCGACGAGTCTTTCCCTCTAGGCTTGACCTGGGCTAAGTAGGCTTCAGCATTCTGGAGCGTTTCGCTCAATACGATATAAAGATGCTTGGAGAGCCTTAGTAGCTCGTATAATGATAACTTTGCCGACGTATTAGCCAGTTGTGCTAATATGTCAAAGTTGTAAGGTCTCTCCAGCCCCCGAGGTGCATCCTTACGGAGCGGCCTGTCGAAGCGGGTTTCCTTCGACTTAGACTTGTCCTCCGGTGGAGGCTGAGACTGCCCCAGAATGTCAGTAGTAGGCAGCATTGTCGGCTGAGTGTCTTCGACTGAATTACCCAGAGTGGGCTAGACTTGTGCCCCAGACCGGGTAACAACGGCCGCCGCCTCCTTAAGGATGCACCCGCAGGATCTGGCCTTCTTGCCCTTATTTTTACTGGTTGAAGATGGCCCCGCCTGGGTAACATCGGGCACTAAGTCTGGATGCACCCACATGACCTCTCCTCATGACGTGGTGAGAGGTACCAAGCCAGTTGTCTGGTCCCGGACGGGTTGAAGATTAGTAACCTCCATCGTTGCCGGGGGACAGGTATTACCCCGTCTTGAGTATTTGTTGGAGGAAGTCACCGAACTGAACTGATACCATGTATGCAGCCACGGTAACCTCTTCGAAATCTAGCGATAGAGCTTTGGAATCGATAAGACTCTGGATGTACCGCTTCAATTGGAAGCAGTCATGAGTGGAATAATGGACAAAGCGGTAGAAGTGGCAATATTTTGGGTCCTCGATCTCTGCTGCTCGAGGCTCGTTCGTTGGTGGAGGGAGTTGGATCCTATCCCCTTGCAAGAGCATATCGAAGATAGGCTTGACATGACTATCTTCGAATGAGTAATTCACCTTAGGCCACTGAGCTTCTGCCTGCTTTTGTTCAGGCTTCTTGGTCGTACCAGCACCATGGCCTGTTTGCCCTTGGTGTCCCTGTTATTGGTGGTTCCGCCACTGTTGTTGTATTGGAGGTGTTACCGGGACGTTTGCTTTGTCCTCTCCATCTGGGATGTGTAATCCGAGCTGACGAGCCTTCTTTAACTTCGCCTCCGCATTGGTAGCACTTATGATGAAGGTTGTCCAATCCCTGAACTGATCTTCGCCCATCCAGAGGCTGATTGCAGGAGCAACTTCTTCTGACAGATTTTGATCAAGGAGCTTTCGTGATTGCCTTGGGGCAATTTCATCGCGGTTTGGCAAAACCGCTCGATATAGTTTCTCGTTAACTCCCTCTCTCCTTGAACGACATCCATGAGAGACGACATTGTCACATCATGCCCCACTTCATAGAATCTTTTCATGAACATGTGCTTGAAGCCGTCAAAGGAAGGGATGCAGTTGTCCGGAAGGTTGCGGTACCAGTCGAACGCGATTCCCTCCAATGCTCCGATGAATACACTACAAAAAAGTAAACTTTTGGGACGACACTATTATGAACACTAGTCTTAAACGTCCTATAATTTTAGTTTTGGGATGACTATGTTTTTTGTAACAAAAATAGTATTATTTGAGATAGATTCAAAAGTAGATCTCTTTTTTGGGACTATTAAAAATTTTCATCCCAAATAAATCTTAGGACCGTCCTAAGTAATCTCGGCGGGAATACCAAATATTTGGCGGCTCATTACTATTTTTTAGAAATTAATTTTCTCGTTCTTCTTTTCTCTCCTATCCGTTGGATCTCTTAGTAGAAATTCCCACCGTTGAAAAATTTAACCATGCCCTAACCCTACATCTTATTTCTTTTTTTCTAATCAACTCTCACATCCTCTATCTCTGTCTCTTAACTATTTTTTCCCAATCCTCCCTCACAGAATTATCTTCTTTTCCAATCAACTCTCACATGCTCCCTCTCTCTCACTCCGATCTCGTTTTCATACTCACCATCAGGTGTCTTGTTCCCTTTACAACTCAGATTAGTCTCTCTCCCTTCAAAGTCTTGCACAATGGGTCAATACAGAGCCAACAATGTTTCTCTTCTCCTGGTCGAGTACAATCCCGATCCGTTGAGTTCTACTTTCGAATTTTGCGACGGCAGCTCGGACCAACGACGATAATGATGCCAGGGAAGGGACAGATGGGCGGTCCTGATCGTCGGATCCAACCACTATTGACAGCCCTAGGTGAAATAGTTTTACTTTTTTTTTTCTAATAAATTTATTTTATAGATTTTAGGTTATGGAAGCATCTTATTTGCTTGTTCTATTTGTAAAAATTAATAGTGAAGAAAAATATTTTAATTGATTTTTCTCATATATATATGTGTATGTGTGTGCGTGTGCGCGCGTGCGCGTTGTTTTTGGCCTTCTCCTAAAATTTTGTAATGTAAAGTAAAAAATTTAGAGTCAAATAGCTGTTGTAACTTATATAGTTTTATAGGATAAAAAAAATATTAGGTAATGAAACTTCATTTTTTTCCTATTCCTTTGATCAGTTTAATTTTGGATTAGAAAATCAGAGTGAATGGTAGGAGTTTAATTATGGGTAAAACAACAAGAATGCCAAAGAAATTGAAGGATTTCTAGTCAATCGATGGTAAAACGAGATCCGTTCGAGAGTGTACAGAGAAAATTAGAGGGAAGAGAGTGAGATACAGTTAAAAATTATACCAGGGATTTTGGTTGTCGGTGCCGGAATTGCTTTGGCAATTTGAAGCGGCCGTGGATAAAGAATATGGATTTAGGTTGTCGGTGCCAGAATTGCTTTGTAATGTTGTCTGAAGTCTTCAAAAAGAATACAATGGTGCTAGTACATTAATAATTTGCATGCATTTAGAGAATATGAGAATGATTTATTCTATTACTGCTTTAGTATTCAGGTAAGCATCCCTACATTCATCATCCATTACATATTAGAGTTATCCAGTTTACTCGAGTGATACCCCTACCTTTTGGATCATGATGAGTCCCATAAGCAAATGTCATTTTTTTCTCAAGAAGAGGATATATTTTAGCTATGTTGTATGGACAGGTACTCAACACAACCCATTTCAGACATAATGACATGCAATCGACACCTATTTTGGTGTCTCCTAGTTATTAGTTTGTCTTTTTGGATCGACGGAGCTTCTTCCTAGGCCTCTACCTACCGCAAAAAAGTATTTGACAAAATGTTATAGACGCACGACATAGTCACCGGTAACTATTTTTGGAGTACCCAGGTTGTTCCCATTTCACCTTTGATTCTATCATTTGGTTCCAATATACGTCTGACACGGCATACATCTGTGATTGTTCGTGCTTCCTAGGTCACTGATGATATGTTGGGCTCTTTCAGGATAGAGTTTATGGATCTGAGTTTGTTGTGTTTGTGCAGTTCTATCTTTTTTGCTTTCGATCATCGGGTAGAGGAAGGTGTTGGCTTTGTTGCGTTACTTGTTGAACAATGTCGCTTTGTGGTTGATGTGGTTTATATCTACAAGTTATATTTTTTTCTAATTGTTCTTTTGGGGGTTCAAAATTAGCCTAAACTATCACATCTAGTGGTTATTAATGTCATTTTTAAAAAATCATTCCATAAAGATGGTACTTATAAAACTTATGAAACTTATTACCAAACCAGCCATGTTTCTAAATTCATATTTTCGAAAAGAGCTAACATTAGTGAAATCATATTTTGTTTTCAACATGACTTATTAGATATGCTGGATGTACTTGAAATCGTGTTTCAAAATGCAATTAAAAAAAGGATGGTACGTTGGTAACATATTTCAGAACTAGCACTTTTACAGAATATTTGTTTAAGAAAGACATTATTTTTACAAGAGTCCTAATGTGCATATGGGATAAATATCAATTTTACTTTTTTGTTGCATTCTTATTCTATCTATTCTACTTGTTGCATTCTTATTCTATCTATTTTACTTCATATTGAGGTTGACCCTTATTTTTGTAGTTTACAACTAGTGAGTGGATATGATTCATTAACTTTGCAGTATCCTTCTTGTAAAGGCTTTTAGTTTTGCATTCTTATTCTATCTATTTTACTTGTTGCATTCTTATTCTATCTATTTTACTTCATATTGAGGTTGACCCTCATTTTTGTATTTTACAACTAGTGAGTGGATATGATTCATTAACTTTGCAGTATCCTTCTTGTAAAGGCTTTCAGTTTTTCTATTGAAGGACACTACAACTGTCCTGTGAGCATGTGTGGTATTTTGCTACAATCCAGCTCAATATTCTATTCATCAATGTAATCGCCTTATCCTAGTTCTTTTCAATAATTGAATATAATTTTGTAAACTATTATGATCAAGATTTAAGCATCTTTTTTACATATATTTGGAGAGTCTATATGTCTTTTCTTTACTTGGAAGAGTATACTTCTTATTCTCTGGTGCTAATAATGTATCCATGCTCATGCTTGTTGTCTGGTGCATCCAGGTCAAATGGTGTGATTAATGCTGGTTATATCTGTTTTGAGGCGATTATCCGGGCTTATGTTGCCATCAAACAGAAGAAAAGCCTTGGGTAATCCTCATTTCTATACCTATATGCTCTTGAGTAAACATGTTAGTATGTACACTGATTGCTGTAACTTTTTTTCTATTGCTTATTACTCAACATTATTAAATCTTCTGTCAACAATTTACTACTTGACCGAGTTAAAGTTTCTTTACTAACCGGATTACTTCAAAGATATTACTGTAGAGATTGCTTTTGTTATTCCACCAGTTCTAAGCTCTTAGTTCACTTGATTCATTTTCTTGCAGTTGGCATTGTAGGCTATTGTTGAAGTTGCTTTACTAACTAGACTACTTCCAAAGATATTACTGTAAAGATTTTTTTGGGTCATTCCACCAGTTCTAAGCTCTTAGTTCACTTGAAAGATTTTCACCAGTTCTAAGCTCTTACTTCCAAAGATATTACATTAAAAAAATTTCCATTGATGTTTTTTGTCTTAGGCCAGGATTTGCAGCATCAGCTGTAGGGACAACAACATGCAAAACTACAGGTAATGTGCAGTTCAGGTGGCAGCAGTACCTGCACTTGGTAATCCTTGATTGTGGAATCCTTCAATACTTTTTCCCTATAGTAGTCTTCTATATGCTTAAATTGTGGAATCCTTGATTGAACTTCTAAATATTCTTATATTAATTTTTGTTTGTAGCCGGTATACCATCACAAGTTGTATGCTATATTTTGAAAAATTGCCCAATTTAGGCAACAATATAGCGTCAACACAAAGAAAAAGTAAATTGACTTGCTTTTTTCTGATATTATAATTTGATCCAATATCTTCTTCGATCAAATTTCATGAACAATTGATGAGGCTCCATGTTTATGTTTAATGATCTTACTGCAGGTGGCAATAACTCATGATTTAGAGCCTAACTGCGGGTGGGAGTACTGCACATCCTAACTTGTTGCTGGTTTCTTTATTTAATTTTAAATGTTTTGCAAATCATTTACAGCCTTGGATTCTAATGGAACCCTGTGACAGAAGAGACTCATTAGAGAATTTTTATGGTAGGTTTTGTTTCTTATGGTTTCATGGTAGATTTTGTGTTACCAAACACACAATAATTGTTACCAGATGATTATGATTATCACTATGCACGGTTTGATTATGAAAGAAGAGACTTAATTCTTTTTCAGGTAATTTTCCACTTTGTGCTTTAGTGATATTGATTAGAAGTTGTGGAATAAAGATTAGTTAGGAAGGGTTACGATTAGGCTTCATAAACTTTAGTTAGTTTACATTACTTTGGAGTACCAAATCCTTTCTTTAATTTTTGTTTTTCATGAGAAAGGGCTTTTATCCAGAACTCCATACTTGTGTGTACATATTATTGAAGACATTTACAGTCCTCGGAGCGGCCATGGACTTTGTGAGTGAACTAGTGAGAAAACACAGGGAAGAAAACCTTTAAAATTGTATTCACTTTATTGTGGGGATATTCATAAGGTATGTCACTGAACAAATCCGTTAATACAAGATTATCAATAATTATCTGTATGAAATCTTTGTTTTCACTCTTTCTAAATAACTTTTTGTCAGATATGACGAGGCACCAATTGAACTGAAACCATATCGTCAGAAGGATGGTGCTCTTATTGTTATAGGAACATTATATGATAAATTAAAGCAAACTGAACCTTACAAGTCAGACCTAGAGCCTATGTTAGTGCAACATGTTTTTCCTGAGTTCACAAGCCATGTTGGCCATCTTAGAGCAAAGGTTAGATATTTACTAAACTTAAGGACCCTTTTGCCTTTATATACTTATCTTTCAACTCATGTGCTATTTGTTACTCGAGTATCAGGCAACATAGATTACAGGCCAATATGCCTATACCAATTTATCTGATCAAAATAATTTTTGGAAAGCATTAAATTATTTTGTTGCTGGGTCAAGGGATATTGAACTTCCTGTACGTGTTGATTCAGCCTTTGAATTGCTCCTTTGTTGAAGCATGCAAAGGTAGATTTTTCTTATTGGCTTTTTCTCACATTCTTTGCATTGTGCTCCTATGATATCTAATTTTGATTTTTATGTTCTTAAACAAGGCAATGAGGTTACATGACTCGTAGTTTGATAACTTATCTACCCATGGGGCAGACAACTTATTCCTCTACCATCTTGATTTAAACACTAAAATCCATTTCATGTGATGAGAATTTTGCTATATGTTCTTGGTAGTAGAATTAATGCCAAAAGATATTGCACAACATACATGTTTCTTAAGCCCATTGTGCAACTACCATTCTGTACCTCGAAAACTGTTTTCCTCCAGTATTCTTTGTAACTACAAGATGGAAATTTTTGAAATATTCTACTTCATTGAAACATACTACTGAGGTTGTATGGTTTTTCTCCTATTTGTATGATCAATGCTTCTTTAATCTAAAAATAATTGCGTGCCTCTCTAAGTTGGGCATGATTAGGACTTGTTCGAATTGTTAACTTCTACTTCTATTCTAACAATACCTTTGTATCTGCATCATCTAATTGTAACGTATTACAGTAACCCTACCAACCCTGTTAATGTTGTGGTAACATTTTTTACTGAATCCCATCTTTGTGATTTATTCCATTGTATATAAATCCTTTCATGAATGTTGTATCCTTTCACATATATTGATACTAGACACATTTTCTTGATAATATTTCCTAGACAAGTTGTTGTAAGTATACTTTCAATGATAAAATTTTGCTTCTTTACATTGTTATTAGACACATTTTCTCAATGATTGATAAATAATAAATTTTTCTTGCGAATATATTGGCAAGTTTTAATTTCATTTGCAGGTCCTTCAAAAGCATTATGGATTTACTTAAATGATAGACGACGACTCTTATGATGGAAAAAATATGGGTTAATTTTGTGATTGTTTAATAGATGATTCAAAAATATGGTGTAGTGTTTATTATTTTGGGTTCATAATTTTGTATGTAATGGTGGAGATGATGGGTTCAATTTGTAAGATATGGTGTGGGTGATGTATTGTGTTTTTGATTTATTTTGGAAATGATTGTACAGGATGTTTAATGTTAAGCTTTTATGTTGTTTATTAATTGAATATTATAGTTATATATAGAATTTGTTGTCTTCTACTTAATGTAGTATGTTTTTCTGTTTTATAAATGATAGTAAAGAATGCTTGATGTTGTTAAGCTTTTTTTTGTATGGGAGCTCCGACGCCTAGAGATACGTCTGAGGATAAGCTCGACAACGGTCATGATTATATGAATTATGTTATATGTGTATTTAAATTGTATGTTTTATAGCTAGAAAATGCAAAGAATAATTTCATAAGTATTACTTTTGGGACGGTTATGTAATTGTCCTAGATATAAATGACATCCTTTTGTGACGCTGGCAAATTTTTCTAGGACGAATGTTATTCGTCACAAATTCTTTTATTTTGGGACACTTTAGTAAACCGTCATAAACATATAATAATTCAAACTCTTTTGGTACGGTTAGATTTTTCGACCCTAAAACCAAATTAGGACGGTATTTTCCGTCCTAAAACTTTTTGCCACGCCACCCTAATAGCACTGTTATATACCGTCTTAAAATTCGTCCCAAATTACGATTTACGACTGATTTGGGCCTTTTTAAGACGAATTTTTGGCGTCCCAGAAAGACACTTTTTTGTAGTGATAATCGTGTAAGAATGGCATCGCTATACGGCAAATGGTCTGTTGTGACCTCAAAATACGTCATGTACCGACTGACAGAGGTCTTTTCGTCATACAAATCGATATGAAATGGTTTGTACCGTGGCAAAAAAGGAACGTCTCTACAGGCAACATGAAACGGCTGTCGTATTCTGAGGTCCCGGTAGGAGTCTCGGGCATTGAACAATGCTCGAAGCTCCTGGACTTCCCTCCTTTCCTCCCTGGCTTCGTCTGCAGCTGAAGGAGCGGATGCTCCTAGAGGATTGTCACCCAACGGAGGAGCGGCCGTGTTGGAGTCCACATTGACTGCGAGTCCCAAGCTTGTTTGTCCGAACGTCCTTGCTAGTTGAGTCGGCAAGACAGCTTTGATTTTGTCTACTGACTTGACCAAGGATAGGAGCATAGCTTCAAGTACTTCTAGATGTTGTCGATCAGTAGGTCATTCATGATCATCGTCGGCCATAAAGACTGTCCGTACGTGGGTAGACATGGAAGGGACCGTAAAAGATGTGCTTTCCGTGTCGTACCCTCGTACAAAAAAATTGTCGAGAAATGTCAGAATGTCTTCCTCCTCAGATTTGGAAGGGGTACCACCCCCTATGCAGGAAGCTGCATCGTCTTAGCTAAGACGGTCATCCTCGGGGATGTCCAAGCCTGTTGCATAATTGCAGTGGATCGCTACCCCCTGTGTATGCTCTTGCAATACCGGGTTATAGCATACATTGAGGGGACTGCTACCCCGAGCTTCATCTACCCCTAGGGAGGTCGAGGGTGCACCCCCGGGTGTTGGAAGATTCTTTCTGGATCGATTGCCTTGGTAGACATCCCCTGTGGTTGTCTCGGCGGCAATCCTTTAGATGAGAGTTTCCTTGCAGTACTGGATGAGATTGTCGGGCTGGAAGAGCCTGTCTTCTTCCCTCCCTTGCCGGGAGGAATCTTCCGAGTTTAATTATAGGAGGCAAAAGGAAATTCCTTGTCTCCCAAAATTTGCACCTGTTTCTCAAGTTATTGTCTGACAGGTGTTGGCTGGTGCAGTCGTTGGAAAACGGACTGCCGATCTTCAGGTGCTGCCAACATGTCACAGCAGCAGTTGATGATGACTTGGGTGCAACGATGTCCCGAAAAGGGCTCATCAAACACCAAGGTTGCTTTTTTCTCCTTGCATTTGTGAGTAATCACCTCTCGCAAGCCGATAGCAAACTGATCTATCTTTGCATCCAATTTGTGGACTCGGGTATCCCGAGCACACATGTGCGTAGGTATCATGTTTGCTCCCTGATCCGAGGCTAGTAAAAGCACTTGCTCTCGATCGTTGGAGGAAGACTTTTGAGACCCACCCTGTCCGTTAGCCCTGTGGGACTGGACGCAGGTGGTTCTGTATAACTTTCCATTAGGAGCTCGTATAACAGTTAACGGTGCCCGCTGAGGGTCAGCAGCTTGGATAGTTGACTGGACTGTAGAACCCTAGATGGCGTGAATAGTGAAATAAAATAAAACTAAACATAAGAAGCTATATTACTGAATTAAAAAGCGAGAGAGTGAGAAAATCAAATACACAATGTATCCTGGTCTCCTTCCTAGAGGCAATCCAGTCCCGGAACTCTCTCCGGCTTAAATCCACTATTAAGTAAATAGTACATACGAGTTTGGATCCGAAGAACTCGCCAACTTCAATACGAGTTTGGATCAGAAGAACTCGCCAACTTCTTACACACGAGTTTTCTTACGAAGGCTCGCCAACTTCAAAAAGAAAAGGAAGAGAACTGTTGATCTTCTAACACTTAAAGATCGAAAAGTACAACTCTTGAATACTCTAGCACTTTTGGATTAGATGACAATTAAAAGCTTGGGTAGAGTTGTAATGGTGGAGCTCTTGGTTGTTGAAAAATTTATGGCTTAAGTGGATGACCTTCAAGAGAGAGAAGGAATCCATTTATATAGAAAACCAAGAGTAGGTAGAATTTAATGCTCCTGAATATAACCCAGACGGCATACCATCGGTATGGACCGGCATACCGTCGGTATATCGTTTGGAACAGTAAGGGTAATAATTATATCCATAGGAGAGCATTTAACGCTAGTATTTAATGCTAGTATTTGTCTATTCAAAAATCAAATCAGATAAACCGGTATACCGTCGGTATGCAGCGGTATGCCGTCGGTATACCGATGTTTGTCGTAGAACATTTTGTGGCTAACGAAACGGTATACCGTCAGTATACTGTTGTATGCCGTCGGTATGCCGAAGTTCGTCACAGAACATTTTTGTGGCTAACAAAACGGTATACCGTCGGTATGCCAAAGTTCGTCCTAGAACATTTTGTGCCTCACAAAATGGTATACCGTCGGTATGCCGTAGTATACCGTCGGTACGCCGATGTTTGTCACAAAACATTCTTATGGCTCAGAAACGGTATACCGTCGGTATACAGAGGTATATCGTCGGTATGTCATTCTTTTAGACGTTGATTTTTGACTGAAAAATAGAAGAGCTTTACGTTTTTTCATCCAACCTTAGGTGTTTACAAAAAGACCTAGACCTTGTACAGACTCGATATCTTGAATTTGTTGAGAGCCGTCTTTAAGGAACGCTGGTCTTTTCTTCAGTCTTCTTTTTGGAATTTCCATAAGGTTTTGATGACTCAGCTTGAATGGACAAAACTTATGTAGTAGAGCTTTTGAAAGAAAATCTATCTGAAATACAGAGAAAACTAGATTACGAAGCTGCTGTTAATGTTATCAAAATAATCTGTGCCAACAATCTCCCCCATTTTGATAATTAACAAAACAGAGAGATAGCATCTTCAGGGAGTGACTCCCCCGTAGTTCGATAACTCCCCCCTAATACTTTTCCTCCCCCTTTGTCACTTAGTCAAAAATGAAAAATAAGTAAAAAATCAGCGATAAATAGTGAAAGCAATATGGTGGACAAAAGCATGCATATATTAGATATGGAAATAGGGTTCATGCTTGAGACTACATAAAAAAAGATAAAACTCTCCTCCACGAGGACCACACACAACATAAAAACAAACTACTGGTTCCCGAAGGACCTCAAAGGACACACACTAAATCGACACCAATTTATTCTACCACCATCAACAGGAGCCCGCAACTACTCATCCGTCGGATCATCGTCCTCCCCACCCTGAGCACCGTAAAATGTACCGAAAGGATCCACGCCGTCCTGGTACATGAATCCGTAGGCGTTGGGGTCAGAGAAGCGGGAGCCTTGGTAGTGGGGATCCTGAAGGTTTAGATCCAGATAGGCATTCCGGTCCTGGAGACTGTACTGGATGGAATAGGCCTGGTCAGGGAAGCGGCTCTGGATAAGATTCCCAAGGCCGCGTGTGTTAGACCTCATCTGCTTCTCCGCCTGAGCCATGAGCATGTCAAAATACTGCTGGGTCAGCGGCATGAAACGTCCGGATCGAGGAGGGACAGAAGAAGGCGTAGCAGGAGAAGCGACCGGCGGTACATGGGAGGAAGACGTACGAGACGCTGATGCACCAAGGGTAGAACGGAAAACAACAAGAAAGGAGGGTACGCCGTCTGACTGGCAGAGTGAAAGATCCATGTTCTTTGCCTCCAGGATAAGGGTGATGAAGGTGCCACAATTGAGGGATTGCTTTCCCGCGGGCAGGACAGAGAAGAAAGCATTGAGAAGGGTCTTAGAAAATGACCAAGTCTTCTTGGAGTAGAGGTAGTACATGCAGACGAGTGTGTCATTGGTGATCGCATCATAGTTACCGGCCTTGGTGTAGATGGTGTGGCAGATGATTCGATGGAGCTCGTAGTTGAACGGCTCCAACTGCTTGGAAAGGGCCAAAATGGTCAGAGGATTTGGTCCCTTACAAATGATGGCGCAGAACTCGTCAAAGAAGGCTTCGGCAGAAGGATAGAGACCGGCCATGGTCGGTAGAATATCTCCTTTGTTAGGAACTTCGAGAATCTCGGCAATGTCTCGAGCCGTCATGCGAAAGTGGCGTTCATTAACCATGGTCTCGATGGCGTTGTTCTGGAGATTGAGAACGAGATTGCAGTAGAATTGGCGCACCGCTGTCGGGTAGACGGACACTTGACGCCGTAGAAGAGATGAGAGGTCGGTCGACTCAAAGAAGGAGAGATGGCCGGAGAAAAGATTCCAGTTGATGGTCTTGTCCTTGAAGACATTGTGGTTGGCAAAATGTTGGAACCAAGCGTCGGCAGCTAGGGCGGAGGTAAAATTTTTTGAATCATAGCCATGAGGAAGAGGCACGGGAGTGAACGAGTTTGCAGCGGTGGAGGAGGAGTGAGGACGTTTATGGGTTGCCATGGGTGGATGGAGAGGTATGAAGGAGAACAGATGAAGAATGAAGAGGAGGAAGAAGAAGAAGGTTGAGTTTATAAAAGAAGAAGGGGAATTGGAAGGGGTTAAAAAGTTTTGAAAATATAAGTTAATTGATGAAGGGAGTAAATGGGGGGAGTTTTGAAAAGTGTGATGATGAAAGTAATTAATGAAAGGAGTAGAAGGGGTGGGATGGGATGGGAAGTTATGAGGGAGAGGATGTGATTTGATGGGTAGTTAATGAGATAGAGTTAAAAAAAGTGGAAGATATGGTGGGGCCTGAGGCAGATTTGATAGTCAGTGCCCGCGTCAAATAGCATGTCGTCGGTATACAGACGTATACCGACGGTATACCAATTTTGTGTATAGAACATAGTTCTGAACGCAAAACGGTCTGCCATCGGTATGCCGCCGTATATCGTCGGTGTGCCGTTGGATGTGAGCTAAGTGTCAAAATGAATGATGCCTAATTCTTGGCAAAGAAAAACGAAACGATCCTTCGGGAGTGGTTTGATAAAAATGTCGGCCAATTGATAAGTAGTGTTAATGAAATCAAGGTCGATATCCCCCTTTTGTTGATGGTCACAAAGAAAATGGTGTCTAATCTCAATGTGCTTCGTGCGGGAGTAACAAATCGGATTTTTCGTGAGATTTATCGAGCTAGTATTATCACATTTAATAGAAGTGCATGTAGAAGAAATGCCATAGTCGACAAGTGTTTTTGACATCCAAAGAATTTGTGCACAACAGCATCCGACCGCTATATATTCGGCCTCTCTGGTTGAAAGAGCAGCAGAGTTTTGTTTCTTACTAAACTATGATACCAAGGATTTCCCAAGGAATTGACATGTGCCGCTAGTGCCTTTTCGGTCAATTTTGTATCCGAAAAAATCTGCATCTGAGAAGCCATGAAGCTCAAAGGATGAAGATTTTCGGATACCAAAGTCCTATATTAATGGTGCCTTTGAGATATCAAAAAACACGCTTTACAACACATAAGTACGACTCCTTTGGATTTACTTGGTATCGTGCACAAAGACACATACTAAACATGATATTAGGTTGGCTTGCAGTTAGATAAAGTAAGTTACCTATCATACCTCGATACTTACGAATGTCGACCGAAGTACCATCTTCATTATTATCAAGTTTTGTCGTTGTGGCCAAAGGAGTCCTCATTGATTTGGATGAGTAAATTTCGAAACATTTGAGGAGATCCTTTGTATATTTGGCTTGATTGATGAAGGTTATTTTGGGTCCTTGTTTGATTTGCAAGCCCAAAAAGAATGATCGTTCACCCATCATGCTCATTTCAAATTCATCCTGTATTACTTTAGCAAATTCTACACAAAGTGCTTTGTTAGTAGAACCAAAGATAATGTCATCGACATAAATTTGTACTAATAAAAGTGTGCCATTAAGGGATTTGATGAAAAGTGAGGTGTCGACTTTGCCCTTAGAAAAATTATGAGATATAAGGAAGGAACTAAGGCGTTCATACCAAGCACGAGGAGCTTGTTTGAGGCCATAAAGGGCTTTGTGTAGTTTAAAGACGTGATGAGGAAAATAAAAATCTTCAAAGCCAGGAGGTTGCTTATCATAAACTTCCTCTTTAATAATACTATTTAGAAAAGTACTTTTAACATCCATTTGAAAGAGTTTGAAATCATTAAAGCAAGCAAAAGCACATAGCATGCGAATGGATTCAAGACGAGCAACTGGAGCATAGGTTTCATTGTAGTCAATGCCTTCTTCTTGGTTATAGCCTTGAGCAACCAATCGGGCTTTGTTACGAGTCACTAACCCATCTTTATTAAGTTTATTGCAAAATACCCATTTAGTTCCAATAATGGGGTGGTTGTTAGGTTTAGGAACAAGTTCCCAAACCTTGTTTCGCTCAAATTGATTTACCTCTTCTTGTATCGCTATCATCCAAAATTCATCATAAAAAGCATCATTAATATTTTTAGGCTCTATTTAAGAAATAAAAGCCACGTTTGCACAAATATCACGAGTGGAGGATCTAGTACCTACACGGGATAAAGGATCACCAATGATAAGCTCCTTAGGATGATTAGGGACAAATCTCCATTCCTTTGGGAGATCCTCTTGGGGAGGCTCGAGTGGTGGAGAATCTTTTGTTGGAGGGGTCACAATTTTATTGTTAGATAAAGAAGGACGAGGATCTCCAATAGAAGAGTTCTCCAAACTAAAAGAGATGTCATTAATATCATCGGACGAGGAGGATGTAGAAGAGTTAAGTTCATCAAAAGAGACATTAATTGACACTTCGACAACGAGATTTCTTTTATTAAAGACACGAAAACCTTTACTATGTATTGAGTAATCAAGGAAAATACCTTCATAAGCTTTTTCTTCAAACTTGCCTAGGTTGTCCTTGGTATTTAAAATAAAACATTTGCATCCAAAAACTTTAAAATACTCAATAGAGGGAATTTTGTCAAACCAAAGCTCATAAGGAGTCTTTTTAGAAATAGGTCTAATCAAGACCCTATTTATAACGTGACATGCCGTGTTTACGGCTTCCGCCCAAAAGTATTGGGGAAGCTTATATTGGTTTAACATAACCCGGGCCATATCGCCAAGGGTTCTATTCTTTCTCTCCACAACACCATTTTGTTGAGGAGTTCGTGGGCAAGCAAAATCATGACCAAAAATATTCTTTTCACAAAATCTTTTAAAATCGACATTGTCAAATTCTTCTCCATGATCACTTCTAATCTTGTTAATAGAAATGCCTTTCTCATTTTGAACACGTTTACAAAATGCAACAAATTCACAAAAAGTATCACTTTTACAAGCAAGAAAAATGACCAAAGTAAATCTCGAAAAATCATCAACCAAAACAAAAGTATAATGTTTGCCTCCAAGACTAGCTACTCTACTAGGACCAAATAAATCTATATGAATAAGTTGAAGTGGTCTAGTGGTACTCACAGAGTTGATGGATTTGAAGGATGACTTGGTCAACTTACTTTTCTCACATTCTTCATACACCATATCATTTTTGAAGGAGATACTTGGAAGTCCTCGTACAAGCTTCTTGGTTGCAAGACGGGAAATGGTATCCATGTTGGCGTGTCCGAGCCTCATTTGCCAAAGCCAACTTTTATCGTTCCTTGCAACTAAGCACCTGTCATTGTTAGTACCTTCGATAAGATATATAACATAGATATTATTTTCTCTAATACCTTCATATACTGTAGATCTACTAGAGCTATCGATAATGAAGCATTTGAGTTTACCAAACTTAATATCTTAACTATTATCCGTAAGATGACTGATACTGAGAAGATTGTGTTTGACATTTGTAACAAGACAAATATTCTTAATACAAGGATAAGGAGGGGAATCGATATTACCATTTCCAATGATGTGGCCTTTTAGTACCAAAGGATACATGTCCTTCTTTCTTCATCGATAGCATTGTAAAAAGTGAAGCATCACCGGTCATGTGCCGTGAGCAACCGCTATCGAGGATCCACTTGCTTCTAGCATGAGAAGGATTCTTCACCTACAACATAAGTTGAAAATGAACATTTTGGTACCCATGATTGTTTGGGTCCTTGATTGTTAGTCTTAGGAACCCATTTATAAACTTTCATATCAACTTGTTTCCTTGTTAGACAATAATTAGAAGTATGTCCAAGTAAGCCACAATAGTTGCACATCATGGAAGATTTAGAAGAGAATGTGTGAGTGTTATGCACATGTGAAACTTTAGTGCAAGAAGTTCTATCATGAGTGTTATGATGATGATAATAAAAGGCATGATGTGAGGTGTTCTTCTTAACAAAGGGTCCTTTCCTTGTGTTAGGATAGGACTTGTGTGTAGTGTTCTTGTCCATGTAAGAATTGTGACTAGTATTGTGATGAGTGTAGGCGTGTCTTGGAGCATGCGTACGAGTAGTGTTCTTATCACCTAGTTTCTTACTCTACACAAGGAGATCATTATACTTAGTAGAAGTATCATATTCTCTTCTATTTACAGCTTGAACTTTATGCATAGCAAAATCATAAGCCCTTCTGAGGGATTGAATCTCATCATCCTTTTTCTCAATGATAACTTGAGATTCTTGTAACTTGAGTCGCAAAGACTCTATCTCATCCATGTCGGAGGCAGGAGATTTCCCTTTTACATCAATAATGATGTTAGAGAGTCTTTCTACTTCAAGTTGAAGTGCATCAACCTCTTTTAGAGATTTCTTGTACTTATTTCTAACACCTTTGTGTTCCTTATGTAGTTCAAGAATAGCATTTTCTAAGTCATCATAAGTGAGAGTATTCAAAGAGAGATCATCGAGTACCTCATCGGTTGCCATGAGACAAACGTTTGTATTGTGTTTGCAATCTTTGTCGTTGTCTGAATTGCTAGCATCACTCTCATACCAGATACTGGTGTTTGCATATTTTCTGGAGGAAGAGCTTTCTTTGTTAGGCTTCTCGTACTTACTTGTGTATTTTCGTGTCATAGGGCAATCTCTCTTGATGTGACCGGTTCTCCTTCATTGGTAGCATGTCGGATCTTCATCGTTGTTCCGTCTAAAGCGGATGGCTTTGTTAAACATGAGGAACTTTCAGAAATGCTTAGCTATGAGAGCTATTTCTTCATCATCATCCGACTCGTTGTCGTCGAAGCTATCCTTTGAGTAGGATTTTGTAACTTTGAGAGCCAGAGACTTCCCCTTTTCTTTGGCCTTCTCCTTCTCCTTTTTTTTCATAGATGATTCCTCTTGATCTTTCATGTCAAGTTCATGAGTCATAATCTTCCCCATGAGGGTCTCAAGGTTCATGGTTGTCAATTCGTTCCCTTCAATGATGGCGGTAGCTTTAGGACTTCATCCTTTAGTCAATCCTCTGAGAATTTTTCTGATCTTTTCATGAGCAAGATATTCCTTACCAAGAGAAGAAAGAGGGTTAATGATATCACCGATACGAGTAAACATGCAAGTAATAGACTCATCTTATTTCATCTAAAAAGATTCATATTCTTGTGTGAGTCTACTAATCTTTGATTCTTTTACTTGTGATGTTCCCTCGTGTATGACTTCTAGCAACTTCCAAATCTCATTTGAAGTCTTGCAAGTAGAGGTCCTATTGAATTTACTGCTATCGAGAGCACAGTAAAGAGCGTTCATAGCCTTAGCGTCTCGACTAGCAAGCTTCTTGACATTCTCAGTGAGTTTGTCCCTAAGGGTGTCAGATACAACATCCTTAATAACTCTGGAAGGAGTAGGGAGACCATTTATCACACAATCCCATAAATCGAAATCTATGGACTTCAGATAAATGCTCATCCTAATCTTCCAATAGTTATAGTTGGTTCCATCAAATAGAGGAGGTCTATTTGTGGAGTGTCCCTCATTGTGGAATGTATTGATACTAGGGTTAGTGGCCATGGATCACTCTAAGGGTGTAAATCCAGATCAAGAGAACAAAGCTCTGATACCAATTGTAGAACCCTAGAAGGGGGGTGAATACGGAAATAAAATAAAACTAAACACAAGAAGCTATATTTCTGAATTAAAAAGAGAGAATGAGAAAATCAAACACGCGATGTATCATGGTCTCCTCCCTAGAGGTAATCCAGTCTCGGAACTCTCTCCGGCTTAAATCCATTATTGAGTAAATAGTACATACGAGTTTGGATCCGAAGAACTCGCCAACTTCTTACACACGAGTTTTCTTACGAAGGCTCGCCAACTTCAAAAAGAAAAGGAAGAGAACTGTTGATCTTCTAACACTTGAAGATCAAAAAGTACAACTCTTGAATACTCTAGCACTTTTGGATTGGATGACAATTAAAAGCTTGGGTAGAGTAGTAATGGTGGAGCTCTTGGTTGTTGAGAAATTTTTGGCTTAAGTGGATGACCTTCAAGAAAGAGAAGGAATCCATTTATATAGACAACCAAGAGTAGGTAGCATTTAATGCTCCTAAATATAACCTAGACGGCATACCATCGGTATGGACCAGCATACTATCGGTATACCATTTGGAACAGTAACGGTAATAATTATATCCGTTGGGGAGCATTTAATGCTAGCATTTAATGATAGTATTTGTCCATTCAAAAATCAAATAAGATAAACCGGTATACCGTCGGTATGCAGCGGTATGCCGTCGGTATACCGATGTTCGTCGTAGAATATTTTGTGGCTAACGAAATGGTATACCGTCGGTATACTGTTGTATGCCGTTGGTATGCCGAAGTTCGTCACAGAACATTTTTGTGGCTAATAAAACGGTATACCGTCGGTATGCCGAAGTTCGTCACAGAACATTTTGTGGCTCACAAAACGGTATACCATCGGTATATTGTATACCGTCGGTACGTCGATGTTTGTCACAGAATATTCTTGTGGATCAGAAACGGTATACCGTCGGTATACAGCGGTATACCATCGGTATGCTATTCTTTTAGACATTGATTTTTGACTGAAAAATAAAAGAGCTTTACGTTTTGTCATCCAACCTTAGGTGTTTACAGAAAGACCTAGATCTTGCACAGACTCGATATCTTGAATTTGTTGAGAGCCATCTTTAAGGATCGCTGGTCTTTTCTTCAGTCTTCTTTTAGGAATTTCCATAAGGCTTTGATGACTCGGCTTGAATGGACAAAACTTATGTAGTAGGGGTTTTGAAAGAAAATCTATCTGAAATATAGAGAAAACTAGACTACGAAGATGCTATTAATGTTATCAAAATAAACTGTACCAACATAGGCTTGTTGGGCCCGTACTGTCCTAGACTTCTTCGACATGACATCCGAAGGCATATAGTAAGAAGAGTCCTTATTGAAACATTCTACATTCTCAATGGGCCGCATGGCGTCGGGCCCGTATGAGAGACAGTCGAATACAGAGCTTCTAACAGGGCCGAATGAGGTAGCCTGTTTGAGGCCAGGATTAGCTGTCGCATGTGCCATCTATCTGCGGCCAAAGTTGGCTGCCACATGGGCCATCTGTCTACGGCCAGAGTTGGCTGTCACAGAGGCAGATTGCCCATTTCTCTTACGCGGCCTCTTCTTCGTCCGCATGGATTTCCCTTGTGCCTCAAAAAGTTTAGCATCGTAGTATTTTACTTTGCTGGATTTCGGGACAGTGAGGTTCTCTGCGGTCGGAAGAAAGGCCGCAGGAGAGCTTTGATCACCGTCTTGGGCCGCAGAAGGAGCTTCTTCGAGAACCTGGCGAGGGGCAATATTTTTGTGCTTCGGCGTCCTGCGGGTTCTCCTCGGGTTGGCTCGCTTCTGTGACGGGTTGGTGCTCCCTTCAGAGAGCATTTCTTCGAATGCTTGTTGGTCAAAACGAACCCCAAGCATTTGCTACGTAGAGTCGAGCTTGGACGCGTCAGATTGCGTCACCAACTTCTCAACAGAGAAGAAGGAAGTCCCCAACAGAGTCACCATCGTGTTTGCCATTAAATATCAAGAACAAAAAATTACAGGGGAATTGAACTTGATTGCAAACTCAATTGTACAAAAGAAAGCCTGGAAAGAAATCCTAGGAAACAATCTAAGTACAATTGTTTAATTTTTGATTCTGGGGGTGACGATGGAGGCTCGGGAAAGTGTAGCAACTCTACCTTACTCCTTGGACTATCAGACGCAGTCTTTGCTCTTGAAGAAATTTTGCCAGCCTTTAATTACCAACCTCTTGTATGGGTGTGGTACCTTACTTTTTATAGTGATCCTTGCAATAAAAGATTTTGGGCCGTATAAAGGGCCACGTGGCCACGTATCTGTAACAGCACACAAAGACTCGATCTTGGGCAGCCAGCTGGTAGGGGGTGTTGAGATTTTGTTGTAGTAAATTTGGGTGGTTAAGACTTAGTCAAATTGCCATACGTCCCCTCCACAAAGTAGAGTCTGACTCATTTTGGCCGCATAGTAGCCTTAGGGGCCTTGCTTCTGCGGGTCGGCTCCGCTTGGCCGTATGGGATTTTGAGAACCTTGCTTCTGCGGCTTGGTTTTACTTGGCCGTATGGGATCTATGAAGACCTTCCCTTTGCGGCTCGAGTCCCCTTCGCCGCATGGGGTCTTCGAGAGTCTTGCTTCTACGGCTCAAGTTATCTTAGCCGCATGAGGTCGTCAGGGGCACTGCTTCTGCGACTTAGTTTCGCTTGGCCGCATGGGGTCTCCAGGAGCGCTGCTCCTGCAGCTTAGTTTTACTTGGCCATATGGGGTCTCCAGGAGCGCTGCTCCTCCGGCTAAGTTTTACTTGGCCGTATGGGGTCTCCAGGAGCGCTGCTCCTCCGGCTTAGTTTTACTTGGCCGCATGGGGTCTCTAGGAGCACTGTTTCTGCGACTTAGTTTTGCTTGGCTGCATGGAGTGATGATCCGCATAAACTCCATCTTTTTTATGCTTCTACAAGACATTTCTTAATTATTCCACTAGGAAATAATTATCAAAAAATAATTCAGAGGTAATATGGACGTGACCTTTTTCATAAGATCGAGTTTGGGCAGAGTCCAAAACGAAGATAATTCCACTGGGGAATCTTTTTCAGGGGACCTATTATCCATGGCGTATCTAAAACTCTTGAAATACAGATAATAGTTAGATGATTTTTCGAATCACGTAAACATTATACTGTACATTTACATGATTAAAATAGGGTATATATGAACATTGTACATGAAAGTTACACATAATATTTCTTCAGGAACATGCCATTGATTGGCATCATAAGCAAGTCACCATTATGCTTGGTTAGTCGATACGCACCATTAGAATACACTGATCCTATAACGAAAGGACCTTTCCATTTAGGCTGGAATTTTCCTTTTGTCTTGTGCGTCATGACCATTGGTCTTCTCACTGCTAAGACCAGATTACCAACTTGAAAGATTCTTTCCTTCACCTTTTTATTAAAGGCTTTAGAAAGGCGTACTTGGTATAGCTCAATACGCTCTTGAGCTAATAAGCATTTTTCGTCTAGCGCTTCTAGTTCTTGTAGTAGCGGACGGTAACTTTCTTCGGCAGTCAACTCACTGGCTAAGGCTACCCGAAGAGAGGGAATCTGGATTTTTAGGGGAAGAACTGCTTCACTTCCATAAACCAGAGAGAATGGCATACTGCCTGTTGGAGTCTGGACCGTTGTATGATAGGCCCAGAGACATTTGCCGAGCTTCTTATTCCAATCGTGCTTGTTTGAAGACACGAATTTCTTGAGAAGTTTGATGATAGTCTTATTGAAGGCTTCTTCTAATCAATTAGCTGCTGGATTGTAAGTGATAAAGGCTACATTCTGAATTCGATTCTTATCGTAGAACCGATAGAATACATGGCTCGCGAATTGTGGACCATTATCATGGATGATCCTGCAAGGTAGGCCGAAGTGGTAGATGATGTGATATTTGACGAAATTGATCACATTCGACATCTTTACTTTAATGAGTGGTATAGCTTCCGCCCATTTGGAGAAGTAATCGGTTATAGCTAGGATAAACCGATGTCCTCTAGAGGATGGCGGGCAGATTGGGCTGATGACGTCCATACCCCAAGCTTCAAAAGGCCAAGATGTCACTGTTGGGTGTAGAAACTCCGAAGGTTGATGAATAAAATTAGCATGGAACTGACAAGCCCTACACTTCTTTGCATATTCAACAACATCTACTATCTTCGTGGGCCAATAATAACCCATTCGCCTGAGGCTATCTTGTAATTTAGGGCCTGGTTGGTGTGCACTACAAATTCTGTCGTGAGACTCACGGAGTACATGATTGGCTTCTGTGTCTGATAAATTTCGTAACAGTAGCCCATCGTACGAACGTCGGTACAGCATTTTGGAAGCTATATCATAGTAAAATCTGACGGATCGCGTTTGAAAAGACACTGCTTCCTTTGGGTCCTCAGGAAGGATTTCGTAGATGGCATAGTCTATGAAAGGAAATCTCCAGTCTTTGACATCGACGTTTGTTTCTGTTGCGTAACTGTGATGAATATACAAGATATCTTTCGCACAGAATAACTCTCGACCAGACACTATGATCGAATGTTGAGTATTGATATAGATGGTCAAGAAAGTTGCCAGACCGGCTAAAGCATCTGCTTCTATATTCTGTAATCGAGGCACGTGCTCGATGAAGAATCCAGTAAAGGTAGAAGCCAATTCGATCGTCGATTTGTGATATGGGATGAGATCTTCTTGACGAACTTCATAATCCCCTCGGACCTGACTAACTATTAGCTTAGAGTCGCCGTAAGATTCTAGATAGTCAACTCCCAGTTGTTTTGCCAATTGAAGATCGATCAGTAGGACGTTATATTCGGCCACATTATTGGTGCAAGATTCCACGAGAGAATATGAACGGTGTATAACCAGATGGTCAGGTGATACAAGTACGATGCCTACTTCGACCACAATATTTTCTTTAGGTCCTATTTTTGATGCACCATCAAAGAACATTCGCCAAATGGGGATTTCCCTAGTTGCGGTGTTAGACTCAACTACTTCATCCGGGATTTCATCATAAAATTTGGAAGATTCTGGCACCGGATGAGCTGCTAAGAAATCAGCTAATGCTTGGCCTTTTACTGCCTTCTGAGGATTGAACAACATATCATATGGAGTCAATAACATTGCGATGTAGCTAAATAGGAATTAAGAGAACCTGGTTTAGTTATGAGTATTCAGAGAGGATTGACTCTAGATATGATGTAGAAAGTTTGCCCAGACACATAGTGACGTATCTTCTGGATAGCAAATACCAATACGACACATTCTTTTTCTATAGGTGTGTATCTGTGATCAGAACCGACCATCGTGCGACTGAGGTAATAGATTGCCTGTTCATGGCCGCCTTCATTCTTCTGAGCTAATAGGGCCCCAAGAGAATGATCCATAGCGCAAATATATAATAAGAAAGGCTTTCCAACTATCAGAGCCACCAACACTGGGGGCTTGTGAGAAACTTCTTGATGTCGTCAAATGCGTGCTGACATTGTTCAGTCCAGACGAAAGATACTCTTTTCTTCATGAGCTGAGTAAATGGTTGACACCTTCCAAAAAGATTTGAAATAAATCGTCTGATGTAGGCTAACCTTCCTTGAAGTCTGCGTAGCTCTTTAAGATTTCTTGGAGGACGCATATCGAGGATAGCTTTTACTTTCTCTGGGTCAAGATGTATATCCTTTGAAGTGATAACAAAACCAAGGAACTTGCCGCTGGAGACTCCCAGAAAAGACTTGGTTGGATTCATCTTGAGTTAGTGTGCAAGCATTAGTTCGAACACCGTTCTCAAATCTTGGAGATGGTTGCCCTTGAGACGACTTTTAACTGCGATATTATCTACGTAGAATTCTACTGTTTTGCGTAAGTGATCGCAAAAAATTATGTTTATAGCTTGCTGGTATGTCGCACCCGCATTTTTCAATCCGAAGGGCATCACCGTATAGCAGTATACCCCCAACGGTGTTCGAAAAGATGTGTATTTCTCATCATCGGGAAACATCTTGATCTGGTTGTAGCCTGAGAACCTATCTATGAAGGACATCCGCTCGAAGCCACAAGTATTATCGATCATTACATCGGTGATCAGTAGAGGGAACTCATCTTTTGGGCATGTAGAGTTCAAATCATGGTAATCGATACAGACTCAAACTTTACCGTTCTTTTTTATGATCGGAACAATGTTAGCGACCCAGTCAAGGTGTTGTTCTTCGTGAATGAACCCACTTGACATAAGCTTTTTAACTTCAATTTCGATGGCCTCCATGATATCTGGTCGGAACCTTTGTTGCTGCTACTTCACTGGCTTAGCTTTAGACGAGATATTTAGGCGGTACAGAGAAACTTTAGGGTCTAAGCCTGGTATGTTTTCATAGCTCCATGCAAAGACGTTAATATATTATCTTATAAGCTGTATAAGAGATTGTCGTTCTTCACTAGACAGACTTTGCTGATAAAGATTAGTTTAAGAGATGATTCATCTCCTAAATTAACTTGGACGACTTCGTCTTCGGTAGGTGGTTCATGTTGTTCAAAATATAACTCCTACATGGTGTCCATCTTTTGAGCCCATTGTTCGATCTCGATTGATTGGACATCTTCTGCAATTTTGTCAACTGACACCATGTTGATGGACAAATAAGCATGTCTACCATGTTGGAGTCCGAATCCCAAAGGCAAGAATCAGAAGAATGAGAACAACGATCCACTTTGATGTCTGATCCTTCAGGAGTTATTGGAGAAGTAACATAACCCAAACCAATACTGTTTTGTTGATAATAGTTCTCGGGTTTGCCGAAAGGAGCGAATTGACGCATTGGCAATCGTCGTCCTTGACCGTAGTTTAGTCCCTGATCGCTTTTTATATCATATCCCATGTTCTGGATGATATTCTTGGCCTGGCAACTATATCGGTAAAGTTGTATTTTTCCTGAATCATAGTCAGCTTCAGTGTTGTAATTGGGAGTAAAGTCCAGAACGAACTTTTTTTCGCCAATTATTCGACCGAAGATGATAAATTCTTCACGCTTCTTTCTGGTTGGAACGATGAAGTAGTGGTTGTCTTCTGGCCAGACTTTTTCCTGCAGATGAGGCGTCGTGACCGGCATGTAAAGATGTGGTCTTATACCATGCTTTAGGGCGTATAATGTATTTATGTACTAGTTTATAGATTGGTAGACATCAGAGTAATTCAAAGATAAACCTTTACTCAGAAAATATACAAGTTCTTCTTCAGGGATAACATCATCCACTGAAGGTACATTATTTTGAGTATTGATATACTCATTTAGGGGATCATTGTCCAGAACAGGAGCCACAGACTTGGTCAAGTTCACCACGTAGGGTAACTCATCAGGATTGGAAGGACGGACTTTAGCAGGTTCCATCCGAGTCGTTTTACGGAGAGTGATGGTCAATGGTTTGACAATATCAGGATTCTTCTTTTTGACCCAGATTGTGAGAGGCTTTGGAGTACTTTTTGGAGTAGTACGTCCTTTGACTCGAATAACTAGGGGACCATCACTAGCGGATGAATTAACTTCAGCTTCATCGTCAGCTTCGTTGCCTTCATCCTTAGAAGGCTGAGATTGATAAAGTATTGAATCTCCATAGTAGGCTTCAATACCCTTGAAAGGATCGACATCGGCAAACTCCGTCTTCACGTTGCCATCACTGTTGACGTACTTAAATCACTGGTGAAGGATAGAAGGAACGATCATGTTCTCGTGTATCCACGGACGTTCCAACAAGACGTTATAGGACATATTGGCGTCGATTACATAGCAAGCAACCTCTGTTCGAAGATCACCAATCTTGCACTTGAGACGAATCTTGCCCAGCGGATGACTTTTTCCAGCATTGAAAGCCATGATAGTTGTATCGGTTGCAGACAGCTTGTGCAGAGGGATCCCTAGAATTTGGAGTAAACTTCTAAGGATGATGCTGAGGGAGGAACCTGGATCGATATGCATCCGATCCACCTTAATCGCCCCGATATATCCTGTATAGTACAGAGGTCTATCATGACGATTGTTTTTGAGTAGCATGTCCTCTTGCGAAAAGGTAATGTTTCCATAGTGCTATGGTAGTGAGGACAAGGCACAGGATCTTCAGCAGGGGCTTTGACTTCAACGAGATAAGAATCGACAAGTAGTAATGCCCCGCTTAAAGCTTTACGCCTTCTTGGAGAGCCGTAATAGATCGAACAAAGGCAATCTGGCAGGTGTATTAACCAGTTGTGCCAGTATGTTAAAGTTGTAAGGCCGATCCATGCCTTCGAGAGTTGGTGCCTTCATTGACTTGTCAAATCGTGTCTCCTTCTGCTTAGCTTTGTCGGTAGTTGAGGACTTAGACGGACCAACTTCTGAACTTGTGGCGACAGCAGGAGCTTGAGAAGGCATTACGCCTTCTACTTAGCTTTGTCATAAGTCCGCAGGTAAGTCTTTCTGGATCACGTCTTGCCAGATAGAACTTCGTAAATGGGAGAAGTCACCATATGGTATGACTTGTATTTCTTGCCCCTCTTTGCTTTGGAAGGCACCACCTTCTGCGACATTTCTTGCACAAGGTCTAGATGGACCCACATGATCTTACCACGTTCTGTCGTGAACGGTACCAACATTGATGTAGAGTCACGAACTGGCAGTAGGTTAACAACTTCCATTACTGACTTGGGGATAGTGATAGTTTGGGGTGCTTGCTTTTATCTTCAGATTTGGGTGTCTTCAATCCCAGTAATTCCAGATTAGGAACATCATTCTCAGTAGCATCAGCAGCCCCGATGAAAGCGGGCCATGTATCATACTTATGTATACCCGGACAGAACCTCACTGTAGGAAGGAAGTTATGCCGACAAGTATCCATAAGCTCTGAGTCTGGTATACCGAAGGGCATCTTCAATGCTAGCCGCCTGAAGCGTTCGATGAAAGCAATAACAGATTCGTTTCTCCTTTTTTTGGTCTTGATTAGGGTGGACATACTAACATGCATACCGCTCTCATAAAACCTGTTGAGGAATAACCTCTCCAAGTCTTTAAAGGAGTTAATGCAACTGTCAGACAGACTACAGAACCATTCAAAAGCTATCCCCTACAAGGTGCTGATAAATAGCTTTGACAAGAACACATCGTCTCCTGGTAAGTGCAGAGTCTGCATGTTGAAGTATGTCATGTGTTGGCGGGGGGGGAGTCATCCCGTCAAACAAATTTAGCGTCAATGGCTTGTAGTTAAGAGGCAAGTAGCATTCTCCCATTCAGGAGGATAAGGTTGAGATATCCCCATCTTCTGTAGCTTGTCTTTGTATGAGATGGTATCGAGACGGGCAACAAGAGAATCAATTGCACCCTGTCGATTGAGCAGATATTGAGAAACGACGATTGTACGGTTGTCAAGTGTCGTTGATGAAGGACCACCCCCAGCATTTACGGGATTTGGGGGAGGCACAACAGAATGATTCTCCTTTTGTAGTAAAGAAGGATTGTTGTTATGAGATAGACTAGCGTGTGCTGAGACATTCGATTGAGGTGGAGGAACAGCCTCAGCAGTTTGGACTGCCATGATGTTGGTAAGCATATTAGTGGTGTTGGCAAATACCATTTCAAGACTCTCCAGCTGCTGTTGGTCTGATCACTGGCTTCTTCAGGTCTCTCTCCATCCGCCATGTACACAGATAACATGCGAGGATGAATAGAGGAGACAGTACAACTGGTGCTAATAATGTCTGTCTCTGAGTTGAAAAGACCTTCGTCTTCAGGCAGGGGAGGTAGATAGTCACCGTCGGACTCGAAGAGATCATCGTCATCTGGAAGGCTACCCCCGGTGTGAAGGTCGTCTACTTCAGATTCTTAGGGAATACTACCCCCAACTGAAGGATCATCAACCCCGGCTTGAAAGTCCTCGCCATCTATAAGGAATCTTGTCCTTGACCGAGTACCCATATAGACTCCTTCAGATGTAACAGCTCGCTGGCTATTTTCTGGCAGACTTCTTCTCCTTTTGTTCGCAGAACTGACAGAAAATATTGGGTTAGTGGTCCACCTTCTTTGATTGGGGCTCCCGCAAGGAGGACCCCATGAAGCCATGTTGGATGAAACACATAGCGGCTTTTCATCATCTGCAGTCGTCGAAACATGGACTGCCTCGGAGGCACCCTCGTTGCTTTTGAGCAGCAACGGTTGATGACAATACTAGTGCACGGATGTACCCCATAAGTTGTAGTATCCTCCCTCCCTTTACTCTTATGATTTATCAGGTCGCATAAATCAATGGAAGAGAGTTTTGCCTTAAAACCCATGTTACATGCATCGCCGAGCTTTGTATATGGGATTGTAAGGGAAGTTGGCACATCCATACTTAGTTCATGTGCAGGGGCAACCCCCACACCTTTGTTCCGTAATGACCTTGAAGATAGCCCCATGCTATACGTATTGGGGCCTGTCTTTTTGCTGTGGGCACATAGACCTTGGGCATGCCTTTGGGCGCATGCTTTCCTGAAGTCCTGACAACATGCCTGGTTCTCCTGGATGTGGGCGCATAGAATGGGTCATCAGAGACTAGGCGCATAGCCTTGGGCGCATGGCTGAAGACAAAAATCCTCTGGCCAGAGTTATGCGCCCATATATTGCCTTGGACGCATGCTTTGGAAAACAGCGTTGTTTTCTCCCAGTTTTGACTTCTTCGATTACGAGCTTCGCTGAGTTTGCCCAAAGCATCGAACACTTCGATTCTTAGCATCGTAGTGTTTTTCTTTACCATGTTTCGAGTGTAGAACACTCTGTTGTTGATTGCGCAAGAGAAATGTCACTGGGCTAGTAGAGCCCAGAACGGTATGCACCTTCGTCGCATTGGGAGCTCTTATGGAAGGATTATGTGCCCCCATGACAGAATTCGCCCTCGGTTGCATATCTTCCATGACACTGGTAGGATATAAAACACGAGCCTTCGGAAGCCAAGCCTTGTGAGACTTGTTTCGCTTCACTGATTTCGAGGGAGTTGGGCCGTCCCTCGAGAGCATCTCTTCGAACGCCTGTTGATCGAACTTCACGATCAATATCTTTTGAGTGCTTCCCACTTTATCGATATCGAATTACATCACCACCATTTCGTCAGAGGAAAAGGTAGCCCCCAGCAGAGTCGCCATTTTTGTGGACACACACAAAAAAGAAGATGAAGCACCGTCTTTTCTTATTGGCGCAAGGCACCACAAATCTAGTACGCTTGAGAGATCCTGCACTAAGAATCCCCGAATACAAAAGAATTCTGGGAAATAGAACGATGGAGATCGAGTGGCAGTTGCTCCTTTACTCCATTGACACATCGATTTACAAAAGTGGAAGAAAACCTAAAAAATTGCTAACTCTCGGCTCACTGGCAAGAAGGGCAGCAATTTGGCTCTTGAAATGCTCTCCGTACTGTCCTTTTGAAGAGGCATGAGACCTCTATTTATAGTCATTTTGTACTGAAACGGCTATTATGCGCACACAGGAAAAATATACAATTTTCCCTGTGGGCGCATAGTCCTTCTTTGGGCGCATAGGGTGTAGGCGCATAAAGACTTCATGATCATGGGTTGATCGTGGGGTTGACGTGGCCGCATGCATTGGTGCACGACTGCTCGTAGAGACTGACGTGGCCGCATACTTCGATACACGACTGATCGTCGATATTGACCGAGTCATGGAGCTCTCCTGACTTGGGCGCATAGTGTGGAAGATGGCTATGCACCTCCTTATGGAGGAGCAATGTCGGCGCATAGGTACTACTGTACGTGGGCGCATAGTGATGGGCACATAGAGTTTTACATTGCGATTGTCCGCCACTCTCTGTCTTGGGCGCATAGCTTGCTTTCCAGTCTTGGTGCATGGCCTTTTCTATCTTGGGCGCATAACTACCGCTAGCTTGGGCGTATGATTATGAAATTTTTATGCTTCTACATCTACCTCCTGGTATTCCTGAGCCGATGCTAATGGATTCCTGTCGTTGGAACATGATACCGACGGTTAAACTTTTGGTCAATTTTACCCAGTATACAGACTGGACAACGCTCATTATCGGGGCTGAAAGCGCCAAACTGAAGGCCCGAGATGCCCGTCTTCTGGTGTCAGCTACCCTGCATTCGGCGACAAAAAGAAATTCCCTCCAACAGCAACAAAAGTGGGCATGAATCCAAAGGGATGCAGGACTTGACTGTCAATACTTCCAAGGGTGCGTCAGCTCCTACCCAAAAACCACCAACGGCACCAAGACAGAAGAAGGTCTACCCCTTCAATGATGAAGATACCCTACAACTCTTTGAGGTGTTATGCAAGGCGATAAGATCAAGTTGCCTGATCCTAAACTCCCCGATGAGGTTGACAGGGTCGGCGATCTGAAGTATTGTCACTACCATCGGTTCGTCGGGCATACAATCAAAGATTATTATATACTATATCCAACACATGATCAATGTGTAAAATCCCTAAATTTCTATAATTTTTTTTATTTTAGTACTGATTTAAATTTTTATATTGTACGTCCCATAGTCGTACTGTACGTCGCGCACAAAATTTTATTTTTTCGTAATTGCTCGACGAGCGCGAATATGTGTGAGCGTACATATTTTTAGAAAAACTTTTTTTCAATTTTATAATTACAAAAATAATATATGTAATAATTATTTCTAGCTATCATTTTCAAGTTTATGATTTTAATTATAAAAAGCCTTTCATTATACAGTTATAATAATAAGTAATTTTTTCTATAAAATGGTATATTAGAAAAATATATTTATGTAAATATTATTTGTACATACATATATATTTAGTAATTATTTATTAGTTTATTTTAAATAATAATGTAATTTTTGAAATTTAATATTATTATAATTTTAGTGTTCATAAAAATATATTTTAAATGGTTGATATTTGTTTAAATTAATTATGATGATTTACAATTTGAATTTATGGATGTAGATGTATCTATAATTAATTTGGATTGGATTTGGAATTTATTTGAATTGTTTTAAAAATTATTTTAATAAATAGATGAATTATCTAATCGGGTTTTAAATATTTCTAGTCCTTATCCAATTGGGAATTCCCATATCCTATAAATAGGCAGGTACTCCTCCAATATCTTCTCCACAAATTCCACAACCAAACGTGCGTGCATCGTGTCCGTGTCCATCACCCACTTCCACTATTTCTATCGTTATTAGAGATACATTCACCCATCTCGCGTCCGACAACCCCGGACGTGTTTCCTAGATTTCGTGTCACGTAGGACACAAGACTCAACACATCCAAATTCCTAACACCAAGTTTTGTCCCAACTCCTTGACTGACCACCGTACCGCGTCCCCTATCACGGCACCAATCACCGACCGTCCAAGTCGTCCCGACCGACTCATCACCAATCTCAAACCGCCAACACCATTCCATCACCACCGGCCACCCTTGCCATAACCACCAGCAAGCCACCGCCAACACCTCCATCTTCACCATGATAGGATCCCTGGACCACCACAACCTCGGCATGCCCGCCTCACCGAAACTCCACCACAGCACGTGCGCCCGATCGCCCATTGCTCCTCCTCGCCTCCTTCTTCCTTTCCGTCAAACCCTGGCCAACTCCGGCCTCGACACACCATCACCGCCCACCACTATTTATGGCCTCCACCTCCTTGCCATTCCCGTGCTAGCCCAATCACCACCGTACCCCTTATTCCTCGGCCAAACATAACCAGCCACCCAAAAATCCATAAAATAATAAAGGATAGCACCACCACCCTTACCTCACCATGTCCGTCGGAGAACCCCCTTGCTGCGTCTCCGCGTGTCACCGTGGCGAGCCGCGCATCCGCCTCCAGCCCAATACCTCCAGCCGCTTCCCCGCGCGCTGAACTCCGCGCGCCGATCCTTCGCCGAATGCCGCCCGTGTCCCGTAGCGGTCCAGCCGCCAGGATCTTGCTCCGCCGGCAAGATCCGCCTCCTTGCCGAGTCTTCCCCTCCGCCTAACCTCCGTGTCCGACCACCGCGCCTCCTGATCTCCGCCGAACCCCCAAACCCCTCTCCGCCGTTTTCCTCTCGCCCGCTTTGCCGTCACCCGCTTCTCCTTCTTCTGCGACCTCCGCCATCCGCGCCGCCTCCTTCTCCCTCTTAGCTCCTCTCTCTCTCTCACTCGAAAAGAAAAGGAGAGCAGCCCCCTTTAGTGTTCCCCTTGTTTGGGTTTGGTTTTTATTGTTTGTGTTTTTGTATTTCTTTTCTTCTTTTTTTTTATATCTATTATTATTATTATTATTATTATTATTAGAATAGGTAAGTTTGTAGTATTAAAATATTTTCCTTGTAAAAATCAAGGCAGGTAGTAGAGTAGGTATTTAGTATACTATACTAACTACAGTATGTATATACGTAGTTATACTGTCATATTTATTAATTACTAGTAATACCTTTAGTAATACTTATATACAATGTATTTATTTAAAATAATTATATATTAAATAGTTTTTTTTAAAAATTATATTGTACCCATATATATAGATAGTATTTGGCTTGACCTTGCATGTAAATTTCAAAATGGAGATAGAAGCTTAAAATATTATGGTATTATTTTGTGGTGTTTAGTTATGGCCTTTGACCTAAAATCTTATTAATTTATAGTAATTTAAATTACAGTTTTGACCTAAAAAGATATTCTAGAATTTTCAAGTATTTTTTAACTAAGGAAATATAGTTTCTTTCTAATTCATATTTTTACTACTTAGAGTTTTAGACGAAAAACAATTTCTAATTTTGTAAGTACGTATTTTATCTAAAATATTTTTCCAAATTATTATAAAATGTTTTCCAAACTCTTATATATGTTATTTATCTCCAGCCCGTGACTAAATCCTTTTATTTCTATTCTGTCACCAAATCCGTACCACCTTATGTCCTTCCGAACTAATTTGACCCTTCTGGACCCAATGGAACTGTCCGTACCACCACCCGAGGTCACCTTGCATAGTTGTTGCACCGAAGTCGCAGTTTGTGCCACCTTGATCATCGCAGCACACCAGGCGTCCTACCAGGCAAGACACCTCGTCATTTGCTGTTTAATTATTTTAGTTTATATTTCATGCATTATTCATTATTTCTTTTATGCAAATAAACTATGATACATGGCATAACCTGTTAGAACTTATCGTTCAATTATATTTCCTGCTATGTATTATTTTCTTACATATTAAACTTAGAGTTAAGGGACCACCCTTTGAGTGTTGCATTCATAGGCTATGAAACATTTATTCTACGTTGTTGTGTTCCACATATAGGACTCGAACATACGTGATTGGCTGGCCACCAGTACGTATAAGTCGTGCGTTAAGAAATAACTGCTAATAGAATTGCATGCTAGAAGACTTAGCAGTTATGAGTTGGCATTGGGCGGTAAGAACATGATTGGAAGTTGACTACCACCCTATCTATCGTAGACTCGCTCGCTACTGAGGAACGATAGGTAGACTTTATGCTATAGACTTGCTCGATACTGAGGAATAGTATATGGTGTTGTGCCTCGCTACTGTGGTACTACATTGGTATTTTCCTGACTTGACCCGGTAGTCATGCGACCATGAACTGTTCTTAAAATGCATTCACTTAGATTTGGTTAGGCGCCCTTATCTGTTAGGTACGAGTACTCTTGGTTTGGGTACTTGTATCTGACCGTGGCTTGGAACAATAACTTGTCGTAGATTAGTTTGTCACATCTTGTCCTTGTTTGGTTGTAGGTGTTACTTACTACTTCGATGAGAAGGTATTGAACCTTTTTGTGGTCCGGATACCATATTGGATTCATAGCATGGAAAGATACGTCATCGTAAATTAGTTTACCATCTCCTGTCCTTGTTTGGTTGGGAGGATGGTAAGCTAGTTCAATAGGTGTGTATTGGACCATGTTGTAATTCAATTGACTTATTTATTTGAGCAATATTTATTCAGTTTATATGGCATGATATTATGTATCGTGTTACGTCCCTCTGAGTTACGTCCCTCTGAGGACCTGGTTATCTCGCCAGGTGTGTGCTCTTGTCTTTCGCAGGTGCTCTAGCTTTAGTCGTAATCCACTCTATTTCTTGAGGATGATTGCACTTGGATCGTCTTCGCTTCGCTCGCTAAAAATCAATTCTTTTCTCACGTATTTTTCGTTTACTTGTTGGTAGTAGATTTGTCTCCGCCCAACATATTGTTTCAAGACAATTCATATTCATTATATGATATCTTTTATTCTTTTATTTTGTGTGGATGAGATTAGTTATGGTTCTACTGTATTTTACAGCTTACGTATATTTATTATACGGCTGGCACGTCTACGTTCCTATTCCTACGTATTTTGGGACTGGGGCGTTACAATATTTTTGTGGTGGCCCATGCAGGTCAAGATAAATTGTTTGGTTACTTTACCGTACCAAGCAAGCCTGCGAATAGGATTAGAAGTCTAGGATCTCATCCACATACTTGACCTTCTTCCTCGATTCCATATTCGAACTACAGTCGACTCATCGATTGCATCTTGCTTGATTTCCCCTATCATTATTCTTATCTTCCCTTCGTGCTTGCTAGAGATTGACCCTACTAGTTAGATGTCCCAACACCTTTAGCTTAATTCTTTAAGTTGGGTAGAATACCCCACGACCTGACATACCATTGACCATTAAGGGAATAACAATAGTATTATCTAGACCATAGAGACTAGGCAATTTAACCTATTTGGCCAACCAAGCCTTGGTCAATAAAACCGTATAATGATGGTATAGGAATAAACAAGACTTAGATCCTTATGACTCTTAGACTATTCATATTTGTTTTATTCATCTACCATCGTGCCTATATTTTTTACTGTCTAAACTAATGATGCTAATGTAGCCTAGTTTTTGCAAGCTAAATTCTTTATCAAGCTTGTTCATGACATATGTTATTGGATGCATCCACTAACGTATTGTCTACTCAGAACCGGTGCATGATGGCCTGATCAACCTAGTGCACTTTGGTTCGCTTTTATCTATCGTTCTACGTGGACGGGGACATAGCTAAACTTGTCCTCTAGAGCCCCATCCGCGACTGCCTTGGCAACTCCTTTTGAATTATTCGGTCGCCCTTGAACTACGTATTCGTATTCGTTAAACGCCTCCTTCGAACTCTATATTGCTTTCGCCTTCACCTATTTTAGAAGGACGAAGGCGTTATACTAGAACCTCCTCTAGCCTTCCTATCGATTATGACCATACCGTACTATTTCTTTCTATGATCTAGATCGCAATTTCTTATAACATGATTTTGTTATTGATTGTTCCCCATCGATACCCCTTGTGTCTTCTCACCCCCCTACAAATTTTTAATTTTGAGGACGAAATTCTTTTAAGTTGGGTATGATGTAAAACCCCTAAATTTCTAGAATTTTTTTTTATTTTAGTACTGATTTAAAATTTCATATTGTACATCACGTAGTCGTATAGTACGTCGCGCACGAAATTTTATTTTTTCATAATTGCTCGACGAGCACGAATATGTGCGAGCGTACATATTTGTAGAAAAATATTTTTTTCTATTTTATAATTACAAAAAAAATATATGTAATAATTATTTCTAGCTATCATTTTCAATTTTATGATTTTAATTATGAAAAGCCTTTCATTATACAGTTATAATAATAAGTAATTTTTCCTATAAATTAGTATATTAGAAAAATATATTTATGTAAATATTATTTGTACATACATATATATTTAGTAATTATTTATTAGTTTAATTTAAATAATAATGTAATTTTTGAAATTTAATATTATTATAATTTTAGTGTTTATAAAAATATATTTTAAATGGTTGATATTTGTTTAAATTAATTATGATGATTTATAATTTGAATTTATGGATGTAGATGTATCTATAATTAATTTGGATTGGATTTGGAAATTATTTGAATTATTTTAAAAATTATTTAAATAAATAGATGAATTATTTAATTGGGTTTTAAATATTTCTAGTCCTTATCCAATTGAAAATTCCCACATCCTATAAATAGACAGGTACTCCTCCAATATCTTCTCCATAATAAACCTCCAAAAGTTCCACAACCAAACGTGCGTGCATCGTGTCCGTGTCCATCACCCACTTCCACTATTTCTATCGTTATTAGAGATACATTCACCCATCTCGCGTCCGACAACCCCGGACGTGTTTCCTAGATTTCGTGTCACGTAGGACACAAGACTCAACACATCCAAATTCCTAACACCAAGTTTTGTCCCAACTCCTTGACTGACTACCGTGCCACGTCCCCTATCACGGCACCAATCACCGACCGTCCACGTCGTCCCGACCGACTCATCACTAATCTCAAACCGCCAACACCATTCCATCACCACCGGCCACCCTTGTCGTAACCACCAGCAAGCCACCGCCAACACCTCCATCTTCACCATGATAGGATCCCGTGACCACCACAACCTCGGCATGCCCGCCTCACCGAAACTCCACCACAGCACGTGCGCCCGATCGCCCATTGCTCCTCCTCGGCTCCTCCTTCCTTCCCGTCAAACCCTGGCCAACTTTGGCCTCGACACACCATCACCGCCCACCGCTGTTTATAGCCTCCACGTCCTTGCCATTCCCGTGCTAGCCCAATCGCCACCGCACCCCTTATTTCTCGGCCAAACATCACCAGCCACCCAAAAATCCCCAAAATAATAAAGGAAAGCACCACCACCCTTACCTCACCGTGTCCGCCGGAGAACCCCCTTGCTGCGTCTCCGTGTGTCACCGTGGTGAGCCGCGCATCCGCCTCCAGCCCGATACCTCCAGCCGCTTCCCCGCGCGCTGACCTCCGCGCGCCGAGCCTTCGCCGAACATCGCCCGTGTCCCGGAGCGCTCCAGCCGCCAGGATCTTGCTCCACAGGCAAGATCCGCCTCCTTGCCGAGTCTTCCCCTCCGCCTAACCTCCGCGTCCGACCACCGCGCCTCCCGATCTCCGCCGAACCCCCAAACCTCTCTCCGCCGTTTCCCTCTCGCCTTCTCCGCCGTCACCCGCTTCTCCTTCTTCCGCGACCTCCGCCATCCGTGCCACCTCATTCTCCCTCTTAGCTCCTCTCTCTCTCTCTCTCTCACTCGAAAAGGAAAGGTGAGCAGCCCCCCTTAGTGTTTCCACTGTTTGGGTTTGGTTTTTGTTGTTTGTGTTTTTGTATTTCTTTTCTTTTTTTTATATCTATTATTATTATTATTATTAGAATAGGTAAGTTTGTAGTATTAAAATATTTTCCTTGCAAAAATCAAGGCAGGTAGTAGAGTAGGTATTTAGTATACTATACTAGCTACAGTAGTGTATATACGTAGTTATACTGTCATATTTATTAATTATTAGTAATACCTTTAGTAATACTTATATACAATGTATTTATTTAAAATCATTATATATTAAATAGTTTTTTTTAAAAAAATTATATTGTACCCATATATAGTTAGTAATGGGCTTGACCTTGCATGTAAATTTCAAAATGGAGATAGAAGCTTAAAATATTATGGTATTATTTTGTGGTGTTTAGTCATGGCCTTTGACCTAAAATCTTATTAATTTATAGTAATTTAAATTACAGTTTTGACCTAAAAAGAAATTCTAGAATTTTCAATTATTTTTTAACTAAGGAAATATAGTTTCTTTCTAATTCATATTTTTACTACTTAGAGTTTTAGACGAAAAACGATTTCTAATTTTGTAAGTACGTATTTTATCTAAAATATTTTTCCAAATTATTATAAAATGTTTTCTAAAATCGTATATATGTTATTTATCTAATTTCCTTCGATTTCCTCCAACCCGTGACTAAATCCTCTTATTCCTATTCTATCACCAAATTCGTACCACCTTGTGTCCTCCCTAACTAATTTGACCCTTCTGGACCCAATGGAAATGTCCGTACCACCACCCGAGGTAACCTTGCATATTTGTTGCACCGAAGTCACAGTTTGTGCCACTTTGATCATCGCAGCACACCAGGCGTCCTACCAGGCAAGACACCTCGCCATTTGCTGTTTAATTATTTTAGCTTATATTTCATGCATTATTCATTATTTTCTTTATGCAAATAAACTGTGATACATGGCATAACCTGTTAGAACTTATTGTTCAATTATAGTTCCTGCTATGTATTATTTTCTTACACATTAAACTTAGAGTTAAGGGACCACCCTTTGAGTGTTGCATTCATAGGACTTGACACATTTATTCCACGTTGTTGTGTGTCACATATAGGACTCGGACATGCGTGATTGGCTGGCCACCAGTACGTATAAGTCGTGCGTTAGAAAATAACTGCTAATAGAATTGCATGCTAGAAGACTTAGCAGTTATGAGTTGGAATTGGGCAGGAAGAACATGATTGGAATTTGACAACCACCCTATCTATCGTAGACTCGCTCGCTACTGGGGAACGATAGGTAGACTATATGCTATAGACTCGCTCGATACTAAGGAACAGTATATGGTGTTGTGACTCGCTACTGAGGTACTGCATTGGTATTTTCCTGACTTGATCCGGTAGTCGTGCGACCATGAACTGTTCTTAAAATACATTCACTTAGATTTGGTTAGGCACCCTTATCTGTTAGGTACGAGTACTCTTGGTTTGGGTACTTGTATCTGACCGTGGCTTAGAACAATAACTTGTTGCGGATTAGTTCGTCACGTCTTGTCCTTGTTTGGTTGTAGGTGTGACTTACTACTTCGATGAGAAGGTATTGAACCTTGTTGGGGTCCGGATACCATATTGGATTCATAGCATAGAAAGATACGTCATCGTGAATTAGTTTACCATCTCCTGTCCTTGTTTGGTTGGAGGGATGGTAAGCTAGTTCAATAGGTGTGTATTGGACCATGTTGTAATTCAATTGACTTATTTATTTGAGCAATATTTATTCAGTTTATATGGCATGATATTATGTGTCTTGTTACGTCCCTCTGAGGACCTGGTTATCTTGCCAGGTGTGTGCTCTTGTCTTTCGCAGGTGCTCTAGCTCTAGCCGTAATCCTCTCTATTTCTTGAGGATGATTGCACTTGGATCGTCTTCGCTTCGCTCGCCAAAAATCAATTCTTTTCTCATGTATTTTTTGTTTACTTAGTGGTAGTGGATTTGTCTCCGCCCAACATATTGTATCAAGATAATTCATATTCATTATATGATATCTTTTTTATTCTTTTATTTTGTGTGGATGAGATTAGTTATGGTTCTACTGCATTTTACAGCTTACGTATATTTATTATACGGATGGCATGTCTACGTTCCTAGTCCTACGTATTTTGGGACTGGGGCGTTACATAATGCAAATGTCATCACTCTCAACTATGAGGACAAGGCAGTCTCGACGAACATGGTGTCCTTTCAGTTTGGCATCCTGCCGCCAACTGAGGCTCAAGATGGTGTCGTTTCCATCCCAAAGGGAAAAATTGTGGTAACCAACCTTCCTCCGACTTGTGACAACGTGAGTGGGCTGGTGCCACTCACTACGTACTGGGATGAGATCATGCTGGTTCATCCAGATCCAGCCCCTGAGCTGACCCAATTTGTAAGCACACTTCCCAAAATTTTAAAAAATTTTATTTTATTTTATTATTATTAATTTTATGATCATTTGGGAGTCATGCCTAAGCTCATAGGTGATCTATGACCATGTTATGGTGATATGGCCTCTAGTTAGGTTATATAACCAATATTTGGCTATATCATATTTTACTGTAATTTTTAGATATTTATTAATTAAGGTTTAATATTTTTAAAAAGCTTTTAGGATTTACTATAGGGTCATTTACGACTATTTTGGGCCAAGTATTTTTATCTAGGTTCTAGAGGGTTAGAATTAATTTCTATAATTCTTAGAATTTTCAAGAATTTTAGGGTTTTATTTAGATTTATTTGGCCCTAAAATGATTTTTAAACCATTTTCTATATTAATTATCTAGTCAGCAGTTAGGGGGCCCACCCATCAGCCACTCATGGTGCAGGGACAGGCCCACCCGTCAGTTAGCGAGCAGGCTGACTGTGCTTCCTAATTAGGAAGCCACGGCTCCCATTAGCCGACCGGTCGTCCTTTTGTAGAGCGGAACCGCGGGATATGCGCCACGTGGCTTGGGGAGCTGCGGCTTCGACCGCCCCTGAGCCGCCCTCTCTATCTTTCTCTCTCTCTCTCTCTATATATATATATATGTATATATATATATATATATATATATATATATATATATATATATTAAACATGGATTTCCAGAAACCCTAAAACCTTTGGCCGATTTTGGGAGATTGATCTCGAGGAGATTCCCCGACTTCAAGGAGCGATTGCCGACAACCCCGACCTCGTTTTCGTGTGCCATTTTTTTGGATTCATCTCGAGGTCAGCTTTTAGAATATATATTTAATTTTTGAGATTTTGTTTGCATATTTCTAGAAAATTATTTAAGTGTTGGTTGTTCAAAACTCGACACGTCGCACGGTTTTTGAGATTCCAGGAGATCTCGAACTCCGATTCGTGATCCGTTTGAAGTTTTGGAAAGCTGACACAATAATCTTCGAATATAATTTTTCCAAAATTTCATAAATTCATTTACTATTTTATTTATTATTTTGAACTCGGATTTGATCGGTAAATCACCAATTTGGTCACGATTAGCCATAATAACTATATCTTTTGACCAAAGCGTAATTTTGCGATACGGTCAATTCTGGTGCACTCATGGCACTGAAATATACCAAAATACATTTTCAAAATATCAAGTTCATAACAATTGTCTAGTTAGTCAATGACACGTCTCAATTTGCGTGTCATGGTTCCATAATTAGAAATATGACTATCTATGGCCAAAATCTCCTATTTGAATAATATTCAGATTATTAATACGTTAAATTATATTTTGAAGTAATTTATTTTAGAAATGGATAACATTATTATTTTGGTATTTAAGTATAGCTTATCGACCTTAAAATATTATTATAATAATTTTCTATCTATAATATAGCTTTGATATGATTTTTCTCTAGTTCCAAAATAATTATTTAAATTATTTTGACTATTAGTTTTCAAATATCGTAAATATTTTCTAGACAGATTACTAGTATTTTTCTATATATATTTTCTTAAGGATTTCTTTTTTATAAAATAAATTTCCTTCGAATATTAAATCTTGACCGAGACTAGTCATACTTTTCTATTTTTTGTGATATGACTATTTTATATCGACCCTAGTCTAATCGGACTGTCAATGGCACGATCTGTTCCATCATTTGAGATCGTTTTGCATACTTATGACATCTGCAACTATTCTGTGCAAACATGATCTAGTTGTTGCAACTAAACGAGGCAAGTACACTATTGCTTTATGTGCTTCTTACCTTATAATGCTATCTTTTACTGTGTTTCATTGAGTATCCAGATTGTGACACGATAGGCTTGATTGTATCACTGCTCGTTTATTGACTGTTTAATAAGTCGGAACGGGAAATACTCGGTAGGTATGTTAACAAATTCAAATACTGTTACTGAATGATAGCTAAGTCATACAACTCACATATGAGTTAGCTGTACCAATACTGAATGATAGGAATCTATAATGTGCCATATTATCCCAGCCGCTCATATGTCGAGAAGTATTTCAAATATACTGTATGTTTATTGTACATGTTCATTGCTAGTTGTCTTGTTCATCCATGTTCTTGCTAGTGGTTTCTTGTACATATTAATTGTTTCCAGTTCATCTACATATTTCTTTATTTTCTTCTGCATTTCTACTGTCTAGCTTATTTTGTATTAAGTGACAATACATGCAATAGGGTTGTACTTTGCTCCTTTCCTGACTGGATCATTGCTGGTGACTTAGCACGCTTCCTACTTTGGTGCTATAGACTATACGGGGAAGATAGAAACCTTGGAGGCTGACTTTAGAGTCTAGATAGATTAGACACTTATTGTATTTAATTATTTTAGCAAAATTTTGTATTATTGGATCTGTAAATAAAATAATTATTGTGAATGAGCTATCAGATTTGTTTTGTGGTATTTGAGATTAGCGTTGAGACCTAGACAGTGTACTACCGCCGATGTTGTGGCATAGGATGGACTTGTCTATATATGCGCATCCTAAAAAATGGGTGTCGATCGTGACACAATCAGTGGTGTGCCCTACCACCAAGGGCAAAGTTAAGAAGTCCAAGAATTTTTGAATAGTCACTGCCACCTCTAAATAAGCCTTGCCAATAGTGACCAGGTCTAAGAAAAATACTCAGTAGGACGAGGTTCCGGCTGAAGAAGCGCCTCCTATCGCTTCAGGGGAGGGTCCGTCCCATCCGACGATAGGAGAAAAATAAAAGCAAAATAAGGCTCATTTTCACAAGCATCTAAGAAAAGATGGTGCCTCGGGGTTGACCAAACCCTATAACTTTGACATATTGGCGCATCTAGCCAATACTCCAGCTCGGCTATCCTTGTTTGAGCTTCTCTGACTCTCCAAACATAGTCGGGATGCTCTATGTGAAGCACTGAAGGATGCTGAGTCTTTTATAAGCCAGGTCATACATCCTGAAGAGGACCCAGCCGCATGTCCACACTGCCTTAGTGTGGGAGAAATCATCCCCAATATTATGTTCACTCAACAGGACATGCTACTCTAGAACAACATGCACAACAGGCAGTTGTATTACATATAGTACGTTGGTGCCATCAAAGTAGACCGAATATAGATCAATTCGGGGTCATTCTTCAGCATCATCCCTCGGAGTTTGCTCTAAACTTTGGGGATACCGATGTACTGGTTGACTGCCTCTAATACTACAATAAGCAATTTCAATGTTGAAAAGAGTAATCCTTTGGGCAAGATTCATTTGAAGTGCCGCATAGGTGATCTCCAGACAAAGGTCACCTGCTATGTCATCGATGCCGACATATCCTACAATGTCATGCTGGGACGTTCGTGGATACACGAGTTCACTGATATTGACCCCTTCAGAGGGATCGAGGCATATTATACCGACGTTGAACTGTACAAGATGCTCCACTTGGACGATGATGCTAACAATGCTGATAACGAAGCAGAAGTCGATGCAAAGATCGAAGTAGTGACTGAAGAGTCACTGAAAGTATAGTTCAAGTGGAAACCTCCCCAAGTGTCAGCTCCTCTCGTGGCTAAGCTGCAAGGAAAGGCTTCGACTCCCAAGCAGCGCCCAGGAGCCTATCAGAGTTAGATTGCCCAGAAGGTCTCCAAAAACTCCTCCTGCTAAGACGTTTGCTCCACTGGTGGCCAAGATATGGCGAAAGGCTCATGCACCTCCTCCGAAGGCTGTTTCAGTTCTTATTGATGAAGAATTGGGGTATTATATTTTTGTCCATACTGAGGCACCTTCATTAGATGATGTAATTCTATGGGACAAAATTCTCTATTTTTTCAATAAAAGGCTGTCTTTGGACTACTCTAATATTCCACATTGGAATGCTATGTATGATCTAGATACTGCCTTAGGATCATTACAAACACAAGTAACGAATGTCAATAGCGTAAATTGGGTCGCCCCATGCCGAGGAGTCTGTTATATAGTTCCACCGAGGAAAAAGGACAAAAAACCTATCATCTTTGGCAAAGTGGAACGTCATCAAGACCTTTCTCCAGTTGAACCAGAGCTTGATAGCAGCAAAATGCAAATATACCGTTATACCTCTTAAGTAAAGTATCTCATCCAAAAGATGGGGTACAACTTGCATAGCAGTAAAGACTTGAACTATGGAATAGGTTGATACCTCCCCTTACGACTTTTTGTTCCAAAGGGAAAGTCTCAAGACTACTACCACCGTTTTTGATGGGGGGTGGGCTACATCACACCTCCGACAACCCCAAAAAGTTTAAAAACTAAGGCTGAGATGCACTCTCATATATCTGAAGCTTCAACTTGGGACTCCAATACCAGCATCAGCCCAATCTTCAGGAAGGTGTTGTCGGCTAACATAACATCTGTACATCCTCTTGAGGAAGACGACGATCAAACATTGGAAGAAGAACCTTGGGCTCAACATCTAGGATATCAATGGGAGTCTCGCTTTAAACAACGGGAACCTCCTACCGAAGATGAAGTCGAATAATCGACTTAGGGGATGAATCCTCACCCAAACCCATCTTCGTTAGCAAAAGCCTCTCAGGGGAAGATTAAGGATCCTTGGTACAACTCATCAAGGAATACATTGAAGTCTTCGCCTGGAGATATGAAGATATGATGGGTTGGACCCACAGGTCGTAATGCATAGACTTAACATCCTACCTAATGCTAAGCCTGTTAAGCAGCAACAGCGTCGCTTTTCGTCCTAACATCATGGACGCCATTGAGAAAAAAGTGGATAAACTCATAACCAGTAGATTTATTTGTGAAGAACAACACCCTGACTTGGTAGCCAACATCATTTCCTTTACCAACAAAAACAAAATTTTTTGGGTCTGTATAGACTTTCGGGACCTCAACTCTGCTTGCCCGAAGGATGAGTTCTTCCTTTCGATCACCGATGTGATGATTGACAAAATATGTAGCTTTGAACGCATGTCTTTCATGGATGGATATTCACGCTACAATCAAATCAAGATGTTTCCAGACGATGAGAAGCACTCATCATTCCAAACCCTAAAAGGAGTCTACTATTATACAGTGATGCCCTTCGGATTAAAGAATGCATGTACAACATACCAGCGAGCTATGAGCACCATCTTCCGCAAACATCTCTATAAAATAGTCGAATGTTATGTTGATGACATCGCTGTTAAAAGTCGCTCACAGGGTGACCACCTGTTGGATCTGAAGACAGTTATTGATCTCATACGGGCACACCAACTCAAGATGAACCCAGCTAAATCCTTCCTTGGTATTTCTAGTAGAAAATTCTTGGGTTTCCATATCACGGCAAAGGGTATCCACATCGATCCTGAAAAGACTAAGGCTATCCTTGACACGCACCCTCCGAAGAAACTGAGAGAGCTTCTAGGCCTACAGGGACGTCTCGCATATATTAGAAGATTTATAACAAATCTTTCTAGACGATGCCAACCCTTCACCAAGCTTATGAAAAAGGAAGTTTTCTACGTCTGGACCGAATAATATCAGAAGGCATTCAATGACATCAAGGCTTCATGAACCCTCCGCTCCTGGTAGCGCTAGTGGTGGGTAAACCATTTCTCCACTATGTCCGCACAATAGACCATTCTTTTGGTGCCTTGTTGGCTCAGAACAATGATGCGGGCCATGAGCAAGCCATCTACTACCTATACAGGACAAGGGTTAGGGCCAAACACTGGTACAACCCCGTCGAAAAAGAATGCCTAGCTTTGGTATTTGCTATGCAAAAGACTCGCCACTACGTTACAGGTCAGACGATCCTTGTCATATCCCGAGTCCATCCACTTAGGGTCCTCATAACGAAGACAGGAGCGGTAAACTCTCGATTAGCTATATGGCCAATACTGTTATCTTCATACAATATGGTATTCGTCCCATAAAAGATTGTCTGGGGCCAAGCATTGGCCGACTTCTTAGCCGCACACTCGATACCGAAAACATCGAAACTATATGAGGACATTCTAGACGAGGTGTTAGATTCCAATATCGTCGAAGAGAACTCCACATGGCGGATGTTCTTCGACGGTGTCTCAGGAACAACCTTATGGGTCTGATCATCGCGGGAGTGGGGGTAATCTTGGTCTCTCCAGACAACCTGGTCATTCAGCAGGGTTATTCCCTCACAGAGCCGTGCTCTAACAATGTGGTAGAGTACAATTCTCTTATCATCGTGCTTCAGTTAGCAAGACAACTGGGGGTTGATGTAAACCCTCTTCCCGAATTTTTTAAATTATTATTTTTTGAAATCGTGTTTTGAGACCAATACTTTTTGAAACATGTTAACGTTATTTTCTATTATTTTGTATTTCTAAAACTATTTAACCTTTATGATTAGTTTTAAAAACGTTTTGCTTGAAATAAATTATTAGTATTACGAAATATGTTGGTTATTATTTTGGGCTTTCAACTTTTTCCTTCGAAAGTGATTTAAAAATTATATCTATTTTTATTGACAAATTTTTTTGCCAAATTATCTTCAAATAAGGTTTTAACTTAATACGAATATATTTTATATGATTTTTGAGTATCGAATATTATTAAAAATACCTTGAAAAAAATACTAGATATTATTTAAAATTATGAGTATAATCCATTGTTGGATTAATATTTCCTTAATTTAGTTTTCAAACCATTAGTTATTATCCTTTAAATAAAATATTTCCAATTGATTTAAATTTATATAATTTAAAATATTTTTCATAATATTGAGTATTGTTTTAAAATTATTATTATTATCCATTAATGAATTATGATTAGATTAGTTTGTATTTAAATTTTATTCGATTTAAAACTAGGTTTATCCGAGAAAATCCTAAGCCTTATCGATCTAGGAGTTTATCCCCTATATAAGGAGAGATCCTCTCTACCTTTCTCTCACAACCCAACCTTCGTTCTCGTCTCCACGCCACAAGCTATTGCCATCAACAACCATCACCATCTTTGCAGCCTTTTCGTGTCCATGTGTCTGTGAGTCCACCGCAATCAAGCCAACATATACAACCCCAATCGTATCCGGACCCGTGTGTCCATGTCCATTCCATCTTATTCCACAATGTTACAAACTATAAACCAAATTCTTTGTCAACATGCTGGATAATATAGGCTAAATTTCTTGTGTCGGACACCGACACAATCCCGAAAAACCCTAATCCTAACTCTAATCTTGGCCGCCTCCCTGGCCGAGCCTTGCCACGAGCAACCATAGTGTCACCGGCCACCTAAGCCAGGGCATCGACACCACTACTCCACCAACCCCAACACCCAGCCTCTCTACCATGTCCGGCTACAATTGGCCAGACAGCCAACGTCGTAACCCTAAATCCCTCGGCCATTACCGCCACACCAACATGCCACAACCAATTATCACCACCATCAGACACCTACATCATCATCCCCGAACCCACCAACACCGCTGCCACCATAAACAAAATAAATAAAACCCTAACCTAACCCCGCCACTCTCCTCCACCACGACACTGGTGCCGCCATTCCAACCGCCATCTTCAAATCCATCGACGAGCGCCACCATGCTCCGCCTTCACCCATCCAGTCGAAGCTGGGACCGACGGACTCCTCTGTGTCGCACCATCGAGCCGTCGTGTCACCAACCGCTGTGCCAATACCGTGGAGCCATCCAACGCCAACCGGAGCTCGCAGGACAACGCTCCTCCTCGCCTTGTGGGCCAGCGCCAATACCCACCCGGACCGTTGTACGTGTGCATCCCGACAGGCTTTGAGCCTTCGCCATCGGACGAGAACCCCTGGTGAGACTCCCTGCACCCTCCCGCTCTCTTTTTCACTCTCTTGAACCTCTCATTCTTCTCTGCATTCTCTCTCTCTCTCCACTTTCTCTCTCACTCTCTCTATTAATACTGAGACAGAGATGAGTAATGATGAATTTTTTAATATATTATATCAAACATGGGAGACCGTGACATAACATATGTTGTCTTTTAGTATATGTATAATAGTGTATGTATACTATATAGTAGTATTTATAGGTATATATATTGTGTGTTATATTTTTGTTATTATCATTAGTGTTAGTTATATTATTAATGTTATTATTGTTATTTGTTAGTTATATTTTGGGCTTGGGCCAAACTGGGTTTTATATATTATTATGTTAAACAAATTGATGGGCCTATAGTAATATGGGCCAGATTTATTATCTCATATATAAAAACTATTTTTGGGTTTATATATAATTAGTAAATGATTTGGGTCTTGGGCTTATTAATACAAATAGGTTTTCTAGATAAGTTTCTTAAATAATGTTGGGCTCTTATATTAAAGATTTTTATAGATATTAACTTTTATATTTTTTAAAATGAGGTTTGAAATACTTTTTAAAGACTACATATTATTTTTGACTAAATACTATTAAAATATTTTATTCTACGTATCTACAAATATTTTCTAAGGTATATATTGACTACAAGATTATTTTCCTTAATCAAATTTCCTTTTAGATTATATTATTCTTGACCATGACTAATCGACACTTCCCTATTTCCTTTGTCGAATCCGAACTTCTTACTATCTACCCTTGCCAAATGGACTATCCCGGAGCCAAGGGATTATCGGTTTCACCAGCAAAGGACCCCAGGCGAGTAGATTCTCTGATAGTTTTTATACTTGATAACTTCTATGATTTATGTATTTAGTATTATTTTACATTATTTTTCTGTTTGATTCTCGATATGATGGTTACACGATGTAGTATTTTTATAGATTCATTATGAGTACGTTGTTCCTATTAGACTGGCCTATCCAGAATCTTTTAAATACATCCCTTATATTCATCTGGCTGATCTTACATATTGGATCCACTAGTACTAGTCGGGCGGAGAAATACTTTAGTAGATATGTGAACACTCCCAAATCAGGAACCACTCCCTCAGGTCTATTCTGGAATGATAGCGCTCGTACAATTCACGTGCGGTGTGCCGTAATTACCTCTAACCGTTTACATGTCAAAAGTAGTATTTTAAAACACTAGTTAATGTAGTCTTTCTATACATTAGTGGTTCTTGATTTAGTTGTTGATACTGTTCTCACTTAGTTGTCATTATTATCATGCTCAGTTGCTTTTACTCTATGTTCCGTTCCATGATTCTATGTTGTCCATTTATCATGTTTTTTATTACTATTTACTTTTTATAGACTTTGTCAATTACTGGAACTGCTGTTAGAAATGTACTCGTTTCATTCCTGACTGGAAACCAATTTTTCAGATTAGTCGCAACTACTCTTTGTATTGGATCTTTGGAAAGATACGGGTGTATTGTTGATAGTCATTTTCAATATTTTGAGAGATTGTATTTTCTTTAAATGTAAAACTTGTGAATCTTGTAATTGATTTAATTTTGTGAATGAGCAAAAAAAGATAATATATTTTTAAGCATTAGTTTATTGCGGGCTAGACAACATTCTACTGTCGACACTGCGACGTAGGCAGGACTTGGACACGTACTCGCATCCCGAAAAGATGGTACATATTGTGATAGTTGAATACCTCGAGTCTTTTGGTGATTCAAAGCTCATCGTCAATCTGGTTTGGGGACAGTACGAAGTTCGTCATGAGGACCTGCTTCCGTACCATGAGGCAGCCGTGGACATCGTCTCTGGTTTTAATAGGTTCTTCATAGAACATGTGCCTCGGCTACAAAATCTGGAGGTCGATGCTCTGATTGGCCTCGCTGCCTCCTTGGCTGCGCCTGTCTGGACTCAAAACTTCGTCACTGTAATTGGCCAAGAACTGGTGTATCCCAAAAATAGCTTATGCATGTGTCTAAACCATGCTATGCCAATAGACGCTAGAGTTAATATCAGGGATTGGCGATTTCCTTTTATAGACTTTGCAGTTTATGGAATCCTCCCAGATGACCCGAAGGAAGTCTTGTCTGTTAAAAGATGTTGTATCTTCGTTCGTACGACGAACTTCTCCTTCGATGTCTATCGAATGAGGAGGCAACCGAAGCTCTCCGAAAAGCCCATGATGGTACCTGCAGAGCTCATCAAACCGGTCCTAAGCTACAAGATCGACATCGACGCATGGGTTAATATTGGCCTACAATCATGGCAGATACTGTCATATATGCCAAAAAATATCGAGTATGCCAATTTCACGCTGACTTCATTCATCGACCTTCGGAGTTCCTACAACCTTTGGTTGTATTTTGGCTATTTGAAGCCTGGAGTATGGACATAATCGGACCAACTACCCTTCCGTCATCCAGAGGACATTGCTTTATCTTGGCGATTACCGACTACTTCTCTAAGTGGGCGAAAGCAGCACCTTTGTAGAGGTAAAGAGCTCAAATGTGATTAGCTTCATCAAGCATCACGTTATCTACCACTTCGGGGTGTCCCGAAGGATCATCCACGAAAAGTTTACAATTCATAAGCCATGCGTTCAACCGGTTCTGTGATAAGAATCGCATCCAAAATATGGGCATCAACTGCCTACAAGCAGTGGCGAACGGATTGGCCGAGGCCTTCAATAAGATGATCATCAAACTCTTCAAGAAAGTCATGTCATCTAATAAACGCGACGGGGACTTTATGATAGGCGAATGCCTTTAGGCATACCACACAACGGTCCGGACTCTAACGGGTAACACACATTTTTTACTAGTATATGTTAGCAGTATTTTCTCTCAAAATCCATATTCCCTCACTACGAGTGGCCATTACAAACCACTTAACGGACGAAGACAATCAACATCGCCGACTACAGGAGCTAGAGGCACTTGATAAAAAAGGCCTTCTAGCTTAATAGCGCATCGAGCTCTATCAGGCTCGCATTTCTGAATCTTTCAATAAGAAATTCAAATAGAGAACGTTCCAAGTAGGTGACCTAATCCTATCAGTCAGAAGGCTAATGGTAATGACTCACAAAACAGCCGAGAAGTTTGAACCCAAATGGGAAGGCCCCTTCATAATAGAGAAGGTATACTCTAACGGTGCCTACCGACTCGTAAAACCTAACGGGGACTTGTTTATGATCTTAATAAATGGCAAGTTTCTAAAGAAATACTATGTTTGAATCCTATCAACAAATATTTCCACATCCCTAGCAAGTTTCTATGAATCCAAAAATCAGGTTCACCCCTCTCGATCATCATATGTTTCTGGAACCCATCGCTCTAGGACGTTCTCTCACCATTTCTCCAGTAGAAAACATCCATGTCCATATCACCTCTGAATTGTTTTCTATATTCTTGCAGAGCTCAATCTTACCTCTACATAAGACGACTCTAAATGAAAGTTTACCTGCACGTCCACATTACCTCTTTGTAAACATTCTTATTTAGCAACCTCTGTGTTGCTATACTCGGCACATAGAACATTGATGTCCTTATTACCTCTGAGTTGTTCCCTATGTCCCCATAGAGTTTATTCTTACCATGTTCATATGACCTCTGAGTAAGAAAATTCTACTACAAATCTCATGTTTACCATGTCCACATTACCTCCGAGTAAACATGTTGGCTAACTGAATTTCTATCATCATCTCAACTTACCATCTGTACCTAAAACCAAGGTGTATTAAAGATGCTAAGTCTATAAAATCCTACACAAGTTCATGACAAGAATGAACAAATAAAAGTTCTTTATTTCTTTTTCTCATAAGAAGGAAAAAGGGACAACATCTCAAAGTGAAATAGAAGCAAAATACAAGGAGCAAAAGCAAAACTAAGCATCGGCACACAGCTTGTCGATGCAGCATTTCATAGCTTCTGTCTTGGACTGGACATTCGCCAAGGCCCAGCATTCGGCCTCGCGCTGCATCGCTTCCTCATCCTTGAACGCGATGGTGTCAGTATGTTTGGCATCCAGTTCCGCCTTCTGCTCGGTCAGCTGGACTACATGTTGAGTAAGCCCCATCGCCTCATGACTAAGCGCATCCTGCTTAGCTGCCGCCCGTTGAGAGTCAGCTATGAATTGGGCCCATTGGTTCTGGAGCAGGCGGATCTTATCATCGACTTCTACCACGCGCTCGCCCAAGATCTCTTGCATGATGCCTTGGGCCTCTATAGCCGCAGTAAGTTTAAGCTCTTTGGTGCCGGCCTCGATCAAATCTTGTTCCAAAGTGTTTCGGCTGGATGAGTAAGACACCTCAGCTTCAGCAACTTCGACGATAAGCCGACTATGTTCCTCTCCTATCAAGGAGGAAAGATCATTCCTCTGAAGGCTCTGGAGCTCAGTTAGACGAAGGTCAAGCTCGACAACCGATGCCTCCAAGGCTTCAGTTATAGCCTCATAGCCCTGATGAGACTTAATAGAGGCCACTTGTGAGAGAGTGATGTCTTGGCCACCGTAAAAGTCTGCCCTGCTCAAAAGCAACAGACACGCCCTCTTCAAAATCTTGTAAAAGACCTCAAACCATAAACCATACATATTCGTCCACCTCAGCTAATGTTTGAGGTGTCATAGGGTGCATCATCGAGAGTTCCATAAGAACTAAACGAACTGTAGGGTTGGCAACGGTAGCACTCGGTAGTGATACGATCTTCTCACTCGGCAGAGCAGCCGTTACCTCGCCAGTCGAACCCTCAGTCATTAAGGTGTTAGGATTAGCCTCCCTCTAGGGAGATCTTGTCCCAGGAGCTTCCGGGATCTCCATATCTACAGGCCCAGGCAGTCCTCCAATGGCACCAAAACTGGGGTCCACGAAAGAAAACGTCTCTGAAGGGGCTGCCTTAGTCACTGTTCCCTAGGAGACAGGCGGGAGCAGTGTCTTCCACGGCAGGGATCTCACCCCGATTAAGACCTATTCTGGAGGACCCACCAATGTTAAGGCCACTGTTGCTGGCATAGGGGTAGGACTCAACAGCGTAGTCGGTTCCTCCATCTCACTTTTTGTTACTGGGACATACGTAGGATTCGATAGCGAGGTCGGCTCCTCCATCTTGCTCTCTGCCACTGGGTCAGGCTTAGGAATCGGCAGCGAAGCCGGTTCCTCTATATCATGTCCAGGGGATGACTCGACAACGACTACCCCATCAGCTGCCCCAGGCTAGTTGTCCCCCACAGTCGTTAGTTCCTCTTTAACGACCCAGCAGTGACATCTGGGACATCAGTCAGAGGAGGCGATTCCCAATCCCTTTCTGTCTCAACCTCGAGAGGAGCCTTCAGAACTTCCCTCTTATGAGGTTGGTCAGTGGCTTCTTCGGCCGCCGCGTCAGTACCAGTAGCTGATTCCTCTACGCTCCGTGAGGGGCTCGCCTAATACATATTTGTGAACAAGATATGTTTATTACTGCTATAATAATACGCAAATTTTATATAAACAAGATTACCTAAGGCGCTCATCGAAGGTGGGTCAGCGTTTAGTGACCTCAGCAAGTCACCAAAGTCATCCTCCACATAGTTTAAAGAGGTGGGAGTATGTACCCGAATGGCGTCATCTTGGTCCTCTTTGCCTGGAGACTCCACAACTGGGGGATGCGCTCTTCGAGAGAGCTGATGACTTCCTTCTCGAAGGATTCATCCATGTCTCGCTTCGAAGACCTGGATTTCTTCTTCTTTGTACCCTGTAAACAAAAAAATATGATAAGAAAAGGAAGACCAATTTTTATCCATTAGAACGGATAATAATCTGTTTACCTTTTAGGGGGAAGACTCTTTCTGTCTCTTCGCAGAAAGAGTTATTATGGCCCCTGACTTGGATGCCAAGACCTTCTTTGGCCTTTTCTGTACTGAAGGACCCGCTCCCGTTGAAGCACGCTACTTCAACTGATTATCCGCGGACTCCACCAGCGGTTCCTCTCTCCTTACCACTGGGGCAGCTGCCGGTACTGGACCATCCGTCGGACGATACACCCGGGTTCTCATGATCGTGTCGTGGGACGCCTCGAGCTTGGTCCCGACGATAAAACTCTTCTCCCTATTATAGCCGGAGATAGAGTGTTTGCTGAACAATATAGCTTGAAGGCGGAGTACAAGATATGTGACCAGGGATTCAGAAGTGGAGCTGTAAAATGCACCCCCTTACACACAGCACTGTAGTACTGCCAAGCTTGTGCTCCATCCGATAGACTTTCGATGAACCCCAAGAAGGTGCTCGGGCTGTCCAACATCAGCTAACTATATCCGAATTGACAAGCAAAATGGCTTGGTAGATACGGCTCCAGAAAGCAGTGGTTCTTATTCCGATAAACCAAAATAAAGGGTCAGATGTACTACATCCAACGCAACCCCAATCCGGAAGAATGGAAGCATCTACATCTATATCCTCCAACTCCTCGTCAGCTTCAAATCCCAGAAAAAATAAGCCAACCTTAGAAATGTTCCATTGTTGGAGATGAAACAGAACCTTTCGACAAACTGGGATACCAGTATGCAGCCACTTCCTTCTGCGATAGCGGCGGATAAGGGAATCACCCTCGACGTGCCCTTCTTTCAAGCCAGGACTCATCACATTGGGATGCTATATCAACCACTCCATCAAATAGTGGTAAGGCAGCTCCACTTATAGAAAATTCCTACTTTTGCCTTTCATATTCAGGACCTTCTCTACGAATTCCCGTAGACCCCACTAAAGGTTGCACACCATTACGGCAAGCAGGGCCAAACGACGGCCAAATACCAGCTTCACAGCAGGCAGGATAAGGTTCAAGGTCACCCTCTACATGGAGCCTGACCCGTCGAGGAATTCATAGTCCCGGAGCTACATCATCAGACAAGCAGCTAGCACAGCCTTCGAAGACATCTTGTGCAAGTCATGCCAGTAATAACTATAAATAATGGCAGCCGTCTTCCCGGTCTCATCTTCTCGCGGATTCCTCTCGCCTAGTTCCTTTATTTTGGCAGTGATTTCTTCATATGTGTAACCCTGAGGGGTAGTAAAATGAACCTTCTTTGGATCATCTTTTTGCTGGGTAAAGACGTAATACCTCCAAGCAGTCACATAGGAGATGCCATGGTCTTGTTATTTTACTGATTCACATGATGGTGGCATAACAATTCCTTGTATACAGCCATCATCTTTGAATCTTTTGCGTCGAAAGCGAAGAGCTCCTCATTGGTTGGGGAATACTCTTCATATAGCTCAGTACCCCAAGGGAGTTTCAAAACTTCAAACATCTCATGGAGCGCCAGGCCCAGCTCTCTTCCGGGTGTATAGAACTTTCCATTATGAGGATTGTACAGCTCGAGAAGAGCCAGGAACATATGTTAGTTCATCTCCATGCCAGCTTGGGTAGCCCGTATGGCATAGTACAAACTCAGATCCTTGCACTCGTCTTTGTACTTCATCAGAATTCATAAGGCCAGATTGTCCCACTTCGGCACATGATGATACCAACCTTCCACCCAAAATTCGCCGCTCGGGTATGTGATCTTGGCCGCCAGCATAAGATTGGTGAAAGTCGAAGCAATAAAAGCAAAGGTGTGGTTGGGAACGTCACTGAATATACTTTCGGAATGTAAAACTCGTAGAGAGTAGGACGGCCTACCCCGTACGAAGGTAAAAACGTCCTTCTGACCAGAACTGGAGTCAATCTAGAAAGACCCAGAAATTGCTCCTCTTTGGGTTGGAGTGAGTTCCCAGTTCATCCTCCTATTTAAAGCCAAACAGGTAAAGGCATTCAACGACAGTTGATGCTCGGTCTTCGATACGTACATACAAAGACCCTTTACCCCAAAGAACCAGTATCTTTAGAAGCTTTGCTTCATAAGAAGCTAGTCTATCCCCAATCAGAAATTAGGGCTTCAAATAAAAGTCGGTAGTACTCCCAACAAATTGGGCCCCTCTCCATCATAGCCTTGAGGAAAGAAGAGGGCTGGTCCTTGATCAGCGCCATCCTCTCCGGTGGCAGATCCAGCATAATCACAACCTTGGCAGGATTGACAACTTCTTCATTGAAGTCCAGACCCATCTAGCAGAGGGAGTAGTCGAACAAAATCTTGTCCAACCTAGGTAAGGTAATAGACACTGCAAAAAGACAAAGGCAAAAAAGAAAGAAAAAACATGGTCTTTTTGGAGAAAGACAAAAAGACATATGCAGCCTGGCGTCAGCGCATCAAAAGCTATGCACATTTGCGAAAGCTAAAAGCCTCGGTGTATCATCAAGGCTAAAAAGTCCATGCACTTTGGCAAAATTATACCTCAACACATTATCAGAACCGAAGTCTATGTGCATTGGTAAGGTAAAGCGTCGGCGCATCTTTAAGACCAAAGTCCATGCGCGTCAGCAAAGTAAAGCTTTGGTACATCATTAGGACTGAAAACCATGTGCATCAGCAAAGTGAAGCTTAGTCATATCGTCAAGGCATATCTCTTTGAGCCACGCCCATGCGCTTCAGCAAGGTAGTTGGCGCATGTTCCAGATGGTTGCCCATCCATGCGCTCAACCGTGCACAAAGTGTCTATGTGTTTTATGAAGACGACAATGGCAGCCACCTACCTATCACTTCCCTACGAACGTCGGGATGAGTCGTGTTGGTGACTTTAGTCTCGTCGACATTTGCTTCGATGGGCTTTTTGCCCTTGTCCCTACTAGAAACAGCGGCACGAAGCGCTTTGGGGGCCATCACGAAAAAGAGAAGGAGAAGAAAGTTAGGGTTTTCGGAGTAGAGAAACTCGAAGCGACAAAAACTTGAAGAAGCGAGTAGAAGAACCTCTCTCTCCAAATCAAATGCCTAATTATAGGCTTGCGAGACATGTGACCCGATAAAGAGTAATGTCACCAGTTGACGCTTCAAAATTCACGAAGAGGCGACATCAAATCTTCAAAAATATTGTCATTAATCTGACTCAAAAACCGAAGCATTATTATCAATGTGCTAAAATAGCCATGTGCGATGATGGTTATGCACCGGGCAGATCATGTGCCAGAAGCCATTCGCCTAAAATTCTACTGCCCATGCTTTTTGTTCAAAATATTTCAAAAAACTTGTCTAAGTTTTGAAAACTTTGAAAGAGATCTTATAGAAGTATGGAAAGTCATACACCTAGAAACCTAGTCCAAAGAGGGCGCATCCCAATGCGCTGCAAAAGACATGCAACAGAGACACAGAGTAATCTTAGCGCATCACAAAAAGAGTAGTAAAAGACAGTGCAAGAAAAAAGAAGTTTTTTATTAATTAAAAATCTATTACGTGGACTTTTTATTATATAGAAAATATACTACAGTCTACTCTAAATTCTACGGATAGGCGCCTCACTTCCTCGTCGCAAGTGAATCACTTTCTCGTCAAGGGCACATCACTTTCTCGACTCAGCACAGGCACATCCCCTCCGAATGAAGCAATTATTGAGCAGAACATAGGTTGGCAACCAACCCAAAACCCGATAATCAACATCTTGGCACTTGATGTTATCTTAGGGAAGAACGCTGACAGTAAAGTATACGAGCATGAACTGCTCTGTTCATAGCTAACTCGGCACATCTCAGTTCTCTGATGGAGTTTATTGTCAAAATTGAAGCTTCTTTGAACGAGGAGATCCACAACGCACAACCTACCAACTTGCTAAGGAGGAGGCTCACGGCCATCAAGAGTGGAGTTCATTCATAACATAGAGTCGGGTAGAACGAGAATGAGCAAGCTCTTCTCTCTTCAAAAAAAACACCTATTTATAGGCTAAGACAGAACCAAATCCATGTGCTAAGTGGCAGCCTTCCCGAAGTTAATGCGATGAACCTAGCAATTACGGCCATGAATTTGCCCTCTCGATTTCAACCAAGTCAAAGTCAATAACTTCGAGCCTCGAAAAGCTCGACGTGGTTGACCAAAGATGACGTACCGCACAACTGATGCGCTCCTCAGATTTATGTGCCTCACAACTAATATGCTTTATGGAACATGTGACCAACAGACAATGCGCCTAGATTGACTCTTCGCCTATCGAGCATTTTATGCTAAATGTCAGAAGTCAGTAGCACGTGACTCGAAGGCAGTAATGATCACAGTTTTTACACAAAACGAAGGGTCGTCTACGTCAGCACACATAGGCATAATCATTATTCACAGTCGTGCTTTGCCATATGGCTGACCTGAACAAATCTCGCATGTGCTTCGAGAGCCATGCGCCTAAATATAGCATGCACCTCTAAAGCCATACGCCTAAAATTTCTATTATATACTAAATCTTCTCATGCGCTGAATCCCCAAGCGCATCAAATCATCCAATTACAAAAAGATGGGATCTTTGAGCAATGTACACGTGCCACGTGTCATTGACTCATTCATGCTCATGAACGGGTGCCAACCACCAAAGATCTCAGCAACAAACGAATCTCAACAACTACCATGTGTTAGCTCATTCGCAGCCCAACAATACAGTAAAACCAGATTCAGTTCGAGCTTCCCGGGCGCAGCGCCTATGCGCCCAACAAAGTCATGCACATAGGATTCCTACGTGTTAAAATTTTACGAGCGTATCTCACATGCGTGCATGAATGGATCGTTCCACTTTCTATAAATAGAAGGATCACTCCTTCTTTTAAACCCCTCCGGATTTATTCACACGTTCATAGAGTTAGAGCTTATCAAGACAACCGAACTGTCGTCCAGCAGAAGACTTACATTTGCCTCCTGATCGTCGTCAGATCGTCAACGGAGTAAAGAATCAACCCTCCATCGCCACTCGTCTCCTAAAAAAACAAATTGTACTCGAAAGATCCCGTCGAGGATCCAAAGTGTACTGTGTTTCGTTTGTTATATATAAATGTTCCTCAAATACTTTTTAATAGCAAACAACTATAAGATTAACCAATAGGTGTGTGTATCTGTTCAGCTCAACCTCGACCCTTGCATAGAAGATAGGTGCAAAATTGTTAGGTGTACTTGTAAAAATTGTATAGCCTATGGATAGTTAGGAGTATAGTAGTAAATTCTTTCTATCTTGTTGAAGACCTAGCCTATAAAGGAATAGTGTTGAGTTAGTAATAATTTCTTCCTATAGAGTTGCTGACCAATAACACCATGATGGTACTTCGGACTCTTTAGGAAGCCCTTGAATTTATTTCGCGATACCTAAATTTTGAATTCCTCATATGAAGTTATACCGTTCCTGACCTTGATTTTTATTGATAGCCATCACATAAGTTAGTATGGATCTATAATTAAAGGTACCTTATTTCTTGGTAGGTTATGTGAACGTAGAATCTCATTAGTAGTAACATCCTCTAGAAATCGTGTTTGATTAGTTTTTTTTATATCATATTTCATGTTTTAATTTTGAGGATAGCATGGAAGATCAATCAGACGGCCAGGAGTATATCTTCAACACTGGGTCACCTTGTACCAGACAAAGGAGCGCCCAACTTGTCACCTTTGCAGCAAGAAGGGATATGTTCAGATGGATTGCAAGAAGATGTTAGGACGGCGCCATTGATTATTAATTATTATTATTGCTATGTTTTGTTATATTATGATATGCATTATTTCGAAGACAAAATTTTCTAATGTGGGTACATTGTAAGCCCACTGAATTTTTAGAGTTATTTTTTTATTTATTTTTATAATTTTAGTTAATATAGTTATTAATATATATATATATATATATATATATATATATAATATATATATATATATATATATATATATATATATATATATATATATATAAATACATATTTTTCCTCTATTATTTTCATGATTAAATATATTTTTCGTAGCTTTGATTTTTGGAGTACAAGAAATGTCAATATCTAGAAACTTCCTTCATGTATTTTGAGCTAGACAAGTTTATCTTTATTTTGATATATCATGTCCCACTCAAACAGTTCCCTTGCATTCAATTTTCGTCACACAACTTTCGGGTCAACTTAGACCAACTTGCTATCTATCGTAAACCTTGATCCAACATCCAAATTAATTTCAGGACTCGATATCGATCCAACCTAAACGATCAAATATATAATTTTAACCTATTTTGAGCCTACTACATACATGCCAATGGTGTCCCACTCAATTGAGTTTCCATATGCTACTTATTTTTAAATAGCACATGACACCCATTTATAGTCTTTTCAGTGTTCAATTCAATTCGAATAATTGTTTAGACCAAAACCTAACTACCCAAATTAGTGAAGCCTATCTAGGGTTGCTAACATCAATAAGAGAAATATTTAATTGATTTGGGAATTTACTAGTAGCCCACATGCATTAAACCCACGTATCTTTGACTCAATCTTTCACCTTTCCAAATATGGAAATCAACTAACCTACCTTGCCATATTAGTTGATTGGTTAACCAAATCTCCACCAAATCAATCCAAACATCCTCCATATTAATCCTAACTTATATGGGGCCAAAACCTTATATATTAAACTCCTAAAAACATCCATTCCTACTCTCCACCTTGCAAATCCCAAAACTGCATTCAGCCTTGGTTGTCGGAGACACCTTGTGGCGTAACGACAGTTTCCCCCCTTTTCGTCCTCCCGTGAAGCTCCACGAATATTCGTTGTGAAGCTAACAAGACGCTCTACAATCCTACGAAACCTTACATATCCAAAATACTTTCTAGTATACCAAAACAGTCCTACAAGTCAGCTAATTCTAGCAGGACAATTCTGTGAGAACCAGCAGGTTGGTCATATTCTCCGATGGGTTTCATCTAGTTTATCTCATCTATTTCTCCTGAAACCACAATTAATAGATAGTATTATGTGTCTAGTTTGATGTCCAATTCTAACTCACACCATTCCATTCGTTTTGGCCGTGGCATCCGTTGTACTAAAGTTGGCCTAGATTTGACCAATTTCGGTGCGAGGATCTTTCTGACAACTTCTGAACCCGTTTGATTCCAAATTATTGGTAATGTCTCTAAAATCACTCTTAATAATGTAGTAATGTTTGTTGTTCATATTTGCATGAATTTCATGCGTTTATGGCATCGTTTCCATGATATTAGTTTTTCGGACAGCGAAAAGTCCACCGTACCCCGACTACTTGATCTCTAAACTTGATAAGAGTTTAATATGATTTAAATCTGATTAATTGAGATAGAAAATCATATTTTCTCTAATTCACCAGAATATATATTTTCTATATTTTTATGTGAATTCGTTTTCCAAATTGGTACCCCGTATGGTATAGTTGTGTAATTTTTGAACTAGTTTGTGTTGGAATTATTTTTCCTAAAATATTTATATATAAATTATATTCAGAAATTAATATTTATTTTTTAGAAATAAAATGATATATTTTGGAGATTTAAATATTATTTTTTAAAATAATATGGTGCCATATATAGTAGCATTGATGGTATATATGGTTAAGTGTTATTTATGGTTGCTGACTAGTAGTACCTATATAGTATGTGATCCTTATTGTGTAATTTTGACAACAATTTTTGTTATGTCTCAAATTACTTAGATTTATCTTAGAATTTAAATATATTACTTTTATATTTATTTGGTTTTAATTTAATTGAAAAGTTGGCCTAACAAGCCAATAAGTTGATATATTTAGTCAAAGTATAATTTTCTATATATATTATTATTAAATGTCTTTATGAAATATTCCAGAATTTATTATTACTATTTTTAGTCCATACAAATACTACTTTTATCTGATATCATGATTACATGCGTATGTAGAATGACTAGAATTTGTATATATTTACTTGTTTCATAAATATGTTTATATATAATGGTTGTATTAAATTGAGATAATTTTATAGAATTATTTATATTACTATTTCATAATTTAAAATGAATATTTTATATTATGAAGTATTATTTTTGTGTTGGCATGATACTTCATGTAGAGGGTGTTGGCCCATTGGTCATGGTCAAACCTGATTTTAATAATTGATCAAACTCTATCTCGATATAATTGCAAGTCAACTCAGATGTTTACCTACGACGTTTTGGATACTGCTCAACAATGGATATTTACTATGTTCAAGATCGAAGCTTTTTCGAAGCTGTTTGCCATTCAGAATGTACTTCCTGTTACGCTATATAATTTTTCATTTTATTGAGTTTAGGAATACATTGTACACCGAGTCGTACTGGCAAATAGGCTATCCTAAAACGTTTTTCAAAACCATCCTATTCTTTATAAATGACCTATGTTTTTGAAAAACATTCTTTTTACAAAAAGCTTCTGAAAGATTTTTCAAAAAGCTAAAATTTATTTTCTCCAAAATGAACAGGCATAAGCCCAGGAGAACTAGGCCCGAGTTCGGCCAGAGTTCGGCCAGAGTTCGGCCATTTGGAACGTTAGTGAACGTTGGGTTTTTGAACTTGGTCATCCTTCAGTTGCGGTTTGTTACAAAGAGTTCTATCCGAATTCTGCCCGAATTCTGTCAGAGTTCTGTCTTTGGAAAAACTATAAATAGAGAAGGATTTCGATCATTTCAAATCACCAATTCACTTTCAGTCTCTTCTCTTCTTAAGCTTACATTCTTCCAAAGAGTTCTAAAAAGCTTTTATTTTTAAATCCTAAGCCAGTTACAATCCTCTAGTCGATTTACCAGTGCGGTACGGTCTAGAAGTTTCAGAGCGATTGTAATCAGAGGCTTGATAGAAGATTCAACTCTTCACAATTGAAGTTGGTCGAGTTCTTTGTATCAAAGCTCGTGTATGTAGAAGTTGCAAGGACTTCGTATGAAAACTTACGAGATTTTCCAATAGTGGATTCAACTGGAAGATAGAGTTCTTCCGATTGGACTAGTCCTCACAAGAGGGAAACCAGTATAAATCTCGGTGTTTGTGTTTGCCTTCTGATCACTTTTAATTTCTGTCATTTACTTTTATGATTATTATTATATCTGTGATCTAACTGCTAACAAGTTTTTAATTAGCAATATTCCGCTGCCTACTCTATTCACCCCCCTCTAGAGTATTCTGCTTTATGATTTCATTCCTACAATCGGTATCAGAGCGGGTTATACAGGTAAAGCAAGATAAAATTGCAGTTATATTCAATTTTTATATAGATCACAGCATTACACATAGCAACTGTGAAATTCACAAGTGAAGGCCAAACTACAAATAGACCTCCACTATTTGACGACACAAACTACACTTATTGGAAAACACGTATGAGTTTCTTTCTGAAATCTCTTGATTTTGACTTATGGTCTGTAGTTATTGATGGCTATAAAAAGCTACCACGTATTTATGTTAATGGTATTTTAGCTGAAAAACCCCATGACAAATATACAGAGGAAGAAAAGAAAAAGGCCAGTCTTGACGCACGTGCTATTAACGCTTTATTTTGTGCTTTAGACAGAACTGAATTCAACAGGGTGTCTACTTGCACAACATCAAACGAAGTGTGGAAACTTCTCTAAGTAACCTACGAAGAACAACACAAGTCAAGGAGTCAAAGATCAGCAGACTTACTCAGGAGTATGAGGCGTTCAAAATGAAGCCAAGTGATCAGTCACTCAGATATTTATAAGATTCTTGGATATTGTAAATCCTCTATCCTCACTAGACAAGGACTACAGTAACCATAAGAAGATTCGCAAACTTCTACGAGCCCTCACAAAGAACTGGATTCCAAAGGCTACAACAATCATTAAAGGGAACGACCTCTCAATATTGTCTCTAGAAACACTCATGGGTAAGCTACTCACTCACGAGTTAGAACTTCAAGACTTTGAAGATGCTACACCAAAATAGAAGTCAGAGAAGACGATCGCTCTCAAGGCTCAACATAGAAGAACCATCGAAGATGATTCCGACGACAGCGACTCCGACTTTGAAGATCAAGCTCTTCTGGTAAGAAAGTTCAAGAAGTTCATGAGATTTAACAGGAGAACAAAAGACAGCAAGAACAACAACAATGAGGAAGATTCTATTTGTTACGGATGCAAGAAGAAAGGATACATGAAGAAAGACTGTCCAACAACATCATCATCAAAGAAAAATAGCAAATATGACAAAGGCTACCTGAAGAAATCGACATCATAGAAGTACGCCAACACAAGCATATGGCATGAAAGTGAAGCCAGCGACTCGGAAGATGTACAATCAGATGACGCTGCAAATGTGTGCTTGATGGCTTGCGATCAGGTAATCACTAATCCTCTATTTGACCCTTATGATAATTTCACCTTTGAGCAACTAGGAGAGGCTTTCAGTGAACTGTTAAATGATTACAGGAAACTGCGTAGCAAATATGAAACCTCTAAAAAGGTACTCAAAGAGTACAAAGGTAAAATATGAAGACCTAGCGACCTACTAGCTCAGGTTAGAGATAATGACTCGTCAAATGAGTCTGGTGAGCTTTCTTCTATTAAATTATTGTTACACGAGACTGTTAAGCTATCCGAAGAAAAAGACCAAACTATTATCCAGTTAAAGGAAGACCTATCTAAGGAGAGAAAGAGTCTCCAGTGTGCACAGGTCAGATTAGAATCACTCACATCTGACTATACTAGATTATATGACACTTCCAAAAAGTTAGAAATTAGTTTAGGAAAACGGCCTGAAGTTGCTGCTTCCTATTCTAACACGTGTCAATTACCGAATCATCGGAATACGCCCAACACTGTCAGACCAAACCATACCAAGATGTAACACCCCAGTCCCAAAATACATAGGACCAAGTACGAGAACATGCCAGCTGCACATATACGAAGAACACTCCAATATATGGAATCCTCATATATGCACATAAGCTGTAAATAAAATAATCACAGGCCAGAGTAACATATCTAATCTCATCACAGCTCAACACAGAAGATAATGAAGTCCAAATAAATAAATAAGAGTATCAAAAGATAGCCGGGTGAACATACTCACTCCAAACAGCTATGAAAAATAGTCTCACAAGATCGGAGTCCGACCTCCGCAAAATAGAAAGAAAGAGATGTAAAATAATGTCTACAACTGTCTCAGATAAGAAATAGACTAGAAGTCAAAAGGCACTGCCTCGTCATCAATATAGGATAGCTCTAATGCCGCTCCGTACTCCTGTGGAAAATTGTCTAAACCTGGAGAGATAACCAGGTCCTCAGGGGACATAGCAAGATACAAGAAAACACCATGCCATATAAACTGTGATAATATAATAAGAGAAAAAGGTATGCATGCAACCGGGTTCCTGACCATTCTACTGTGAATATGCAGTTGAGATACATTCCTTCGACGCATGAGCCCTGGCTGAATATAGGATCCGGTATAGTCCCCTCTTGGGCACCAGTGACCAAGAGCATGACGTTCAAAAACGACAGTGGCCAACCTGAGAGGCTCATACCCGTATCTCCAGCGGAGCTTCCGGGTTACAAGGGAAGTACAATCGAAGCCCATACGTTAGGTAATGTTCTCCCCACCCAATGCCTAGTATCATTATCTCGATGACTGACATGTACTTCTAATAACCACCTTGTCTTCTAGCATGCAATTCTATTGGCAGTTATCCCTATCCGTCGTACGCTCCATACGTATCGGTAGCCAGCCGACTATGCGGATACGTGTCCTATATGTGACTCACATCATGTGATACAATAAGTGTCAAGGCCATATGAGATATACTAATACCTCAACATCAATGGGTGGTCAATAAACTAAGTCAATGCAAGAGAATAAATAAAGCAAGAAAAACGACCGATAGAGTCGCTTGCACCCAAGTGTGACTTGGACGCATAGTTCAAATATCACGAAACAAAATGCTAAAAATAACAACTAAAAATAAGAATATAATAATCACAGAGTAAGGTGGCAAGGTATCTTGCCTGTGGTACGAGAAGGGCAAATCCAAGAGTAGCAAGTATCATCACCAAAACTCACAAATCACAGATGACTCCAAACGCTGAAACAAACATCAAAAATAATCTCGATGAAGAAGATATACCTAGGAAATGCCTGTCCAAAAGTCAAATTCTGGAACAGGGGCAAAATCGTAATTTCGGATCAAAATGATATCCGTCGTTGGATCCGCTTTGCACCAAAACGCGTGCCAAAGTCTACATTCTCTAAAGTTGTCAAACTACATGTCTACGGTTTCAGTTTGAGGAGAGGAACTCAACGGTATGTCCAGTTTTGGATTCCGAGGAGCCGTGTACAAAATCGCCCGTTTGAGTGGGTCACGGGCCCTCCAAAAATGGGTTCTGATTCGACCTTCTCAGAATCGAACCAAACTTGGCACACAGGACCAAAATTTCGATTTGGACCTGTTGGCATAAGTTTCGTCTTGATTCGACGACTGTACACGAAGTTATGGGCAAGTTTGCAAAACGTCGATACGGGGGTATCTCGACGGATACAGGTTGATTTCGTCGAGCACACGCGACGAAACTGAGTTCCGTCAGTTCCCATACGTCGGTAACGTCCATACGCGCCTTTCGATGCATATAGCGCGCGACCACGTCGTCCGATTTTTCGGGGCACGTGCCGTATGAGGATAGATTTTCTGAAATTTACTATTTTAAAAAACAGTTTTTCGCACAACTTTAACATGGGTTTAATTCTTGCACAGAAATCAAAATCCTGATCTATATGTTGAATTTTAATCGGGGCTATGTTGTCTTTTACTGATTTGGATTAGTTTCTACAAATCCTTAATGCACAGCAAGAGAATTGGCCGACAAGTTGTCGTTTTAAAACAGTTTTTAGTATTATAGAAAACAGATTTTTCTTCAACTTCGTCTTGATTTTTCGAGCAATTTGATGGGTTGTTTCGAAATCCATCTAGAGGATCTCGAAGAGGGTCAAGTCTACGTTCCAGAAAATTTTACGGATCGAAAATTGGTGCTACGAGTAAAAAGTTACGTCGTAGGGAAGTAGGGTACCTTGAGTGGGAAAACTGCTCCGTGGGTAACGCGAGGCTGACTTCCGATGCTCCGTTCGTCATGCACAAAGCTCCGTCGCTGGTGAAACGAATTCATAGTTGAAGAGGGTATAATCAGCCTCAACTTTCGTTTTGGAAGATTAGGGTTTTGAGGCATGTGGAAAAAGTTGTATTTATATCAACTTCTCGTAAAACCTAATACCTATGGGTTTAGAAATCCTAAGTGAATCAATCCCACGGGTTTTGGGCTATTCACGAGCTTGCTGCTGCACGCAGCAAGCAATTATTCTTGGTGGGGCCCACCCTCTTTTAGTGGGTGGTGGGTTACATTTCTTTTTTTTTTTACTAATAAGCCTAATGCAACACTAGGCTTCCATCACAGCCTGGCCGCCCCCTTTGCTGGGGTGTGGGGCCGGGCCACTCTCTCTCTTTTTTTTAAGCAATAACTATATATATATATTTATATATTTATATATAAATATATATATATTCGTATAACATATATATAGATGTATATATTCACAAGAAAAATTTCTATAATTCGCAATTAAGTATAAACATATTATGTAACCAAGGTAGGCTATATTTAGTATTAATAAAATATGAAGCACACAATCGCACCTATAATATATATATATATATATATATATATATATATATATATATATATATATATATATATATATATATATATATATATAATTACATACATACACATTAATTACCACTTTAAGTCCAAATAGTTTTAAAAAAATAATTTTTAAAGTACTAAAATGGTTAGAAAATATTGGGGGTTTACATCCTACCCAACTTAAAAAAAATTTCGTCCTCGAAATTAAACTAAGGTCGGGGGATCAAATGCAATGCAAGGAAATTAATAGCAATTAAAAGCTTCAATACAAGACATACCTTCACCTTCGAACAAAAGCGGGTAGCGGTTTCGGATATCGTCCTCGCGCTCCCAAGTAGACTCCCCTGGTGAGTGATGTTTCCATGCCACGCGAACCAATGGAATAGATTAATTCCGCAACACCTTCACTCGGCGATCGAGGATACCTACTGGTTGCTCTTCGTACGACAAACTCGGTCCAACTGTGATCTCGGAGTGATCAAGCACATGATTGCTGTCCGCCACATACCTCCTCAACTGAGATACATGGAATACATCATGTACTCCCTCTAGCGATGGTGGTAATGCCAATCTGTATGCAACCTCTCCAACATGTTCCAAGACATCAAAAGGGCCGATGTACCTTGGACTCAACTTGCCACGTCCTCCGAATCGAATCGTGTCTCTAGTGGAGGATATCTTCAAGAACGCATGGTCGCCCTCTTTGAACTCCAAGGGTCGACGACGATTATCTGCCCACTGCTTCTGACGATCCTGCGCTGGTCGCAGGTGGTCCTGAATCTTCTTCACTGTCTCCACTGTGCTCAAGACCAACTCGGGACCCAATAGCTGTCGCTCTCCTATGTCGCTCCAACAAACAGGAGACCGACACTTCCTACCATACAACGCTCTAAACGGAGCCATTTGAATGCTCGCTTGATAGCTATTGTTGTAGGAAAACTCAACAAGATGAAGATGGTCCTCCCACGAACCGCCAAAATCAAGCATACACGCTCTCAACATATCCTCTAGCGTCTGTATGGTACGCTCTGACTGGCCGTCTGTCTGTGGATGGTATGATGTGCTAAACTTCAATCGAGTGCCCAAACTCTTTTGCATGCTCCTCCAAAAGTGCGAGGTAAATCTCGAGTCACGGTCCGACACAATACTAACAGGCACACCGTATAATCTCACAATCTGCTCCATATACATCTCTGCCAATACCTCTGTCGACTGTCCCACTCTAAAAGGTAAGAAATGGGCTGACTTCGTAAGTCTATCAACAATCACCCACACTGCGTCACGTCCTCTAGGACTCCGAAGAAAACCCGTGACAAAATCCATAGTAATCTGCTCCCACTTCCACTCGAGAATGGGTAGCGGCTGCAATAATCCGGCCGTCCTCCGGTGCTCTGCCTTCACTTGTTGACATACCAAGCACTTAGCAACGAAACGAGCTATCTCCCGCTTCATTCTATGCCACCAATAATACTGGCGTAAGTCGCGATACATCTTGGTTCCTCCGAGATGAATAGAATAAGTCGAACTGTGAGCCTCTGCCATTAGCTCCTGTCGTAACTCTCTATTGGGAACATAAAGGCGATCACCACATCGTAATGTCCCATCGAAGTAGATCCTCAATCCCGTCTGCTCTTCTGCTTCAGTCCTCTCTTTCAGTCGTCGAAATCTAGCATCATCAGGCAATGCTGCCTTGATGCGCTCTACCAATGATGATTGCACTTGAAGGTTGGCTAATACACCGTCTGCTCCAGGCAATACTACCTCAATACCAAGCTGCTCCAAGTCTCTAATCAATTCCTTCTGTGTAGTCAAAAAGTGTGCCATGGGCTTACGGCTCAATGTGTCTGCTACGACATTAGCCTTGCCCGGGTGATAATGAAGCTCGATCTCATAATCCTTCATCAACTCCAACCAATGACGCTGTCGCATATTCAACTCTTTCTGTGTGAACACGTACTTGAGGCTCTTATGATTAGTGTAGATATCAACCTTCTCGCCGTACATGTAGTGTCTCCATAGCTTCAAAGCAAAGATAACCGCTGCGAGCTCTAGATCGTGGGTCGGATAATTCTTCTCATGAACTCTCAACTGTCACGATGCATAAGCTACTACACGACTGTGCTGTATCAATACACATCCTAATCCCTTCCCGGATGTGTCACTGTAGATCACAAACCCTCCTGGTCCCGATGGTAGTGTCAAGATCGGTGCTGTGGTCAATCGCTTCTTCAACTCGTCAAAAGCGGCTTGACACTCGTCTGTCCATACAAACTCCTGATCCTTGCAAGTTAATCGAGTCATAGGCCCCGCTATTCGAGAGAAATCTTCTACGAACCGTCGGTAGTAACCCGCAAGTCCGAGAAAACTTCTTACTTCAAAAGCTGTTGTGGGAGCGGGCCATGATTTAACTGCTGTGATCTTTTTTGGGTCTACTGATATACCATCGCCCGTAACAATATGACCAAGGAATGATACCTCCTTGAGAAAGAAATCGCACTTGCTAAGCTTTACGAAAAGTCGTTCATTCCTCAATGTTCCCAAAACTATCCGTAGATGCTGCTCATGCTCCTATTGACTCTTGGAGTAAATCAAGATATCGTCTATAAAGACTACTACAAATTTGTCCAAGTATTGGTGAAAGATCTTGTTTATTAAATTCATGAAAACTGCGGGAGCGTTGGTCAAACCGAAAGGCATGACCAAGAACTCGTAGTGTCCATACCTCGATCAGAAGGCCGTCTTTGCAATGTCTTCCTTCCGAACCTTCAATTGATGATAGCCCGATCGTAAGTCAATCTTGGAGAATACTTTTGCTCTACTCAGTTGATCGAATAGATCGTTTATACGCGTCAAGGAATACTTGTTCTTTACCGTCACTGCATTCAATGCTCTGTAGTCAATGTACATGCGCACTGTCCCGTCTTTCTTAGGCACAAAAAGAACGGGTGCTCCCCATGGTGACGCACTGGCATGAATAAATCCTTTCTCTAATAAGTCATCAATCTGCGTCTTCATCTCTACCAACTCCTTGGGTGCCAGACGATATACTCGAGATGAAATAGGCTCGGCTCCGGGAATAAACTCAATAGAAAACTCAATATCTCGGTCAGGTAGTAGTCCTGGCAACTCCTCGGGGAATACATCCTTGAACTCGGTGATAATAGGGTGTTGTGGGGTGTCATGCATCATCATATGAGTCCCCGACGCAGATGCATCGCTCCTTAAAGCGTCCTCTTTGGTGAACTCGAACTCTGCCGCATTTGGTGGTCTAAAGATAATACTGCTCCTATGGCAGTCTATGAGAGCGAAATGCTGGCTCAACCAGTCCATTCTAAGAACCACATCAAATGTTGGCATAGGGAATACAAGAAGTTGTGCCATCATCTCTCTGCCATTTATCACTACAGGACAAAGTCTACAAACACCACTAACAGGTACAACTCCTCCTCCAGTGAGGATTTTAACATTCTTAGCTAAGGGTGTGATGGGAACGCTGTGTCTAGTGGCAAAACTAGTGGCTATAAATGAATGTGTGGCTCCAGTATCAAATAATGTAATAGCAGGAAAAGATGCAACTAAAACCATACCTGCTATGACCTCTGCCTCTGACTCTACATTCTCAACAGCTAGAGAGAATACCTTTCCTTGGTTCTGTCCTGGGCCTTGAGCTCTGGCCTTATGGTACTGTGCTGTCTGTGGGGGTAATGGTGGACGAGGTGTTGGGGCTGTGGGCCTCTGGGCCTGATGTGCCTGAACTAGAGCCTGCTGCTCAGGACAATCTCTGGCCAAGTGCTGTCCTGATCCACATCTCATACATAAGCCCAAACGAAGTCGACAGTCATCTCTGATATGCCCCTGCTTCTCGCAAAAGTTGCAGGTGGGCTTCTGATAAGGTGTGTGCCTCTGCAGGTACTGTCCCGTGGTCCTCCTGATAGGTCCACTCTGAGTAGCTCGGGCTGGTGTAGCTGCTGGTGTATGACGCCTCGATGTCTGCTGCTGTTCCTTGTGAAGAATCTCCTGAGCACGAGCTTCTTCCAAGACAGCTGAATGGGAGACTCGAGACTGGGTAGTCGTATAAGACTTGAGCTCTGGTGCAAGCCCCTGGTGAAATCTCCTCGCCTTCTCTAACTCTGTCGGAATCAATCCCGCACCAAATCGACTCAGGCGATTGAACTCCGAGTCATACTCATCAACTGTTATATTCCCTTGCTTCAGATGGAGAAATTGGTCATAGAGACCATCTCGAACATGAATAGGGAAGAATCTCTCATAAAATGCATCATAGAACTGCTTCCAGGTGATCCCAGTGCCTAATCGTCTCTCTTCCGCCTTCCACCAGTAGTGAGCATTATCTTCTAACAGTAGGTCCACTGCTGTCATCCAATCTCGAGCTGGCAACTGGGAAGCCTTCAGTAGCTTCTCGGTACTAATAAGCCACTGTGACACCTCTAATGGCTTCTCCGTCCCTCTAAAGGCCTTGGGGTTGATATCTGTGAAATTCTTGATAGAGCCTTCATAGGGATGCAGAGCCGGTGCTGGTACTGGTACTGGAGGTGGTGGTGGAGGTCTAGCCATGGCTGCCATCATCGTCTGTCTCATCAGCTCGGTCTGCTGCCACTGAGCATGCATCATGGCGTACATAAACTGAGTAGTAGGGCTCCCATCAGTCGTTGGTGGAGGCATCTGAGGTCCCGACTATGGGGGAAACTGCTGAGGGAATGGTGGTGGAGGAGGCAGTGGTACATTTCCTCCCGGTGGCATGGTAGTAGTCTGTCCAGCCTGGCTGCCTGGGGGTGCTGTGACTTTTGGGTACTCCGTCGTCGGTGTTGTAGTAGGCTGCGACAGTCCTGGCTGGTAAGGTGTCGCTGGAGTCATGGGAGGATTCTGTCCCTCCGAAGTAGTCTCCTCTCCAGATGTGAGGGCCAAGACAGAAGTGCGTCCGCTTTGTAGATTCATACTGTTGGCACGAGGAAGATAAGTTGATATTAGGAAAGATCAGATATGGGATAAATCAAATAATCAAGAAAGTTTCAAAAGATTGGAAGTCAAGGGATAGTAGTAGTTCCGGATGAGATATTCCTATTCCTATATGCAGGCTTGTTGGGCACAGTCATGTAACCCAACAATATTAACGTAGACCTGCATAGGCCACCACAAAAATATGTAATGTCCCAGTCCCAAAATATATAGGACCAAGTACGAGAACATGCCAGCTGCACATATACGAAAAACACTCCAATATATAGAATCCTCATATATGCACATAAGCTATAAATAAAATAATCACATGCCAGAGTATCATATCTAATCTCATCACAGCTCAACATAGAAGATAATGAAGTCCAAATAAATAAATAAGAGTATCAAAAGATAGCCGGGTGAACATACTCACTCCAAACAGCTATGAAAAATAGTCTCACAAGATCGGAGTCCGACCTCCGCAAAATAGAACGAAAGAGATGTAAAATAATGTCTACAACTGTCTCAGATAAGAAATAGACTAGAAGTCAAAAGGCACTGTCTCGTCATCAATGTAGGATAGCTCCAATGCCGCTCCGTACTCCTGTGGAAAATCGTCTAAACCTGGAGAGATAACCAGGTCCTCAGGGGACATAGCAAGATACAAGAAAATACCATACCATATAAACTGTGATAATATAATAAGAGAAAAAGGTATGCATGCAACCGGGTTCCTGACCATTCTACAGTGAATATGCAGTTAAGATACATTCTTTCGACGCATGAGCCCTGGCTGAATATAGGATCCGGTATAGACCCCTCTTGGGCACCAGTGACCAAGAGCATGACGTTCAAAAATGACAGTGGCCAACCTGAGAGGCTCATACCCGTATCTCCAGCGGAGCTTCCGGGTTACAAGAGAAGTGCAATCGAAGCCCATACGTCAGATAATGTTCTTCCCACCCAATGCCTAGTATCATCATCTCCATGATTGATATGTACCTCTAATAACCACCAAGTCTTCTAGCATGCAATTCTATTGGCAGTTAACCCTATCCGTCGTACGCTCCATACGTATCGGTGGCCAGCCGACTACGCGGATACGTGTCCTATATGTGACTCACATCATGTGATACAACAAGTGTCAAGGCCATATGAGATATACCAATACCTCAACATCAATGGGTGGTCAATAAACTAAGTCAATGCAAAAGAATAAATAAAGCAAGAAAAACGACCGATAGAGTCGCTTGCACCCAAGTGTGACTTGGACGCACAGTTCAAATATCATGAAACAAAATGCTAAAAATAACAACTGAAAATAAGAATATAATAATCACAGAGTAAGGTGGCAAGGTATCTTGCCTGTGGTACGAGAAGGGCAAATCCAAGAGTAGCAAGTATCAGCACCAAAACTCACAAATCACAGATGACTCCAAACGCTGAAACAAACATCAAAAATGATCTCGGTGAAGAAGATATACCTAGGAAATACCTGTCCAAAAGTCAAATTCTGGAACAGGGGCAAAATCGTAATTTCGGGTTAAAATGATGTCCGCCGTTGGACCCGCTTTGCACCGAAATGTGTGCCAAAGTCTACGATCTCTAAAGTCGTCAAACTACATGTCTACGGTTTTAGTTTGAGGAGAGAAACTCAACGGTATGTCCAGTTTTGGATTCCGAGGAGCCGTGTACAAAATTGCTCGTTTGAGTGGGTCGCGGGCCCGCCAAAAACGGATTCCGATTCAACCTTCTCAGAATCGAACCAAACATGGCACACAGGACCAAAATTTTGATTCGGACCTATTGGCGCAAGTTTCGTCTCGATTTGACGACTGTACACGAAGTTATGGGCAAGTTTGCAAAATGCCGATACGGGGGTATCTCGACGGATACACGTTGATTTCGTCGAGCACACGCGACGAAACTGAGTTCCGTCAGTTCCCACACGTCGGTAACATCCATACACGCCTTTCGATGCATATAGCGCACGACCACGTCGTCCGATTTGTCGGGGCACGTGCCGTATCGGGATAGATTTTCTGAAATTTACTATTTTGAAAAACAGTTTTTCGCACAACTTTAACATGGGTTTAATTCTTGCACAGAAATCAAAATACCAATCTACATATTGTGTTTTAATCGGGGTTATATTGTCTTTTACTGATTTGGATTAGTTTCTACAAATCCTTAATGCACAGCAAGAGAATTGGCCGACAAGTTATCGTTTTAAAATAATTTTTAGTATTACAGAAAATAGATTTTTTTTCAATTTTGTCTCAATTTTTCGAGCAAGTTGATGGGTTATTTTGAAATCCATCTGGAGGATCTCGAAGAGGGTTAAGTCTACTTTCCAGAAAATTTTACGGATCGAAAATCGGTGCTACGAGTAAAAAGTTACGTAGTAGGGAAGTAGGGTACCTTGAGTGGAAAAACTGCTCCGTGGGTGACGCGGGACTGACTTCCGATGCTCCGTTCGTCGCGCACAAAGCTCCGTCGCTGGTGAAACGAATTCATAGTTGAAGAGGGTATAATCAGCCTCAACTTTCGTTTTGGAAGATTAGGGTTTTGAGGCTTGTGGAAAAAGTGGTATTTATATCAACTTCTCGTAAAACCTAATACCTATGGGTTTAGAAATCCTAAGTGAATCAATCCCACGGGTTTTGGGCTTTTCATGAGCTTGCTGCTGCACGCAGCAAGTAATTATTCTTGGTGGGGCCCGCCCACTTTTAGTGGGTGGTGTGTTACATTTCTTTTTTTTTTTACTAATAAGCCTAATGCAACACTAGGCTTCCATCACAGACTGGCCGCCCCCTTTGCTGGGGTGTGGGGCCGGGCCACTCTCTTTTTTTTTTTTTTTTTTTTTAAGCAATAACTATATATATATTTATATATTTATATATATATTTTATATATATATATATATATATATATATATATATTTATATATATATATATATATATATTTATATATATATATATATATATATATATATATATATATATATATATATATATATATATGTATAGATGTATATATTCACAAGAAAAATTTCTATAATTCGTAATTAAGTATAAACATATTATGTAACCAAGGTAGGCTATATTTAGTAGTAATAAAATATCAAGCACACAATCGTACCTATAATATATATATATATTTATAATTACATACATACACATTAATTACCACTTTAAGTCCAAATAGTTTAAAAAAATAATTTTTAAAGTACTAAAATGGTTAGAAAGTATTGGGGGTTTACACAAGACTATGCCCAAGAAGACTAATAGGCATGCATTCTTCTATACTAGAAAACCAAAACCTACCAATCATGCACCTCACACCACTTTCAACACTCATCATGCTAAATGTCATTATTGTGGCCTCATTGGTCATATATCATCTGCATGTAGAATCAAAAAGTTAGTAGATTTAAATGTTTATGCATGGATACCGAAAACTAACCAGTCAGGACCCTACAAGAAATGGGTACCAAAAGTTTTATCTGCAAATTATTTTGTAGGTGGGACACCCTTCACATGCTAGGAGCAAATGGATCCTCGACAGCAGTTGCTCACGGCACATGACCGGTGATGCTTCATTATTTGCAACATTGTCGAAGAGGAATAAAGAAGGATACGTCTCGTTCGATAATAATTTGAGAGGGTACATAATCGGTATCGGTGACATTGGTAAGGCTCCCTATCCAGTGATTAAAGATGTTTGTCTTGTTACCGAGTTAAAACATAATCTGCTCAGCATAAGCCATTTAGCTAATCATGGTTATGGCATTAACTTCATAAAAGATAAATGTACTATTATTGATAGTTCAACTGGCAGTACTATATTTGAAGTTATTAGGGAAGACAATATATATGTATTCTATTTGTTGGAAGATGCTAACGATACAGGTAGATGTTTGATGGCCAAAAGTATTGAGAGTCAACTATGGCATATGAGACTCGGTCATGCAAACATGGATACAATTTTAAGATTATCTACGAAGAAGTTGGTACGCGGCTTACCGGATATTTCTTTCAAGAAGGATATGGTATGTAGTGAATATGAAAAGAACAAAGCTACCAAATTCGCATTCAAATCCAAAAACGCTGTAAGTACCACTAGACCTTTACAATTATTGCATATGGACTTATTTGGACCCAGTAGAATTGCTAGTCTAGGTGGTAAGTTATATGCATTTGTCATTATAGATGATTTTTCTAGATATACATGGGTTTATTTTCTTGCACGCAAGAACGATGCATTATCAGAATTCGTCACCTTTTGCAAGAAAGTACAGAATGAAAAAGGATTCATGATTACTCGCATTCGTAGTGATCATGGCGGCAAATTTGAGAATGCAGAATTCAAGCAATTTTGTGACACACACGGTTATGTATATGAATTCTCTTCCGCTAGGACTCCACAACAAAATGGAGTTGTGGAACATAAGAACAGAACTCTATCTGAAATGGCTAGAGTTATGTTGAACCAGTTTAGTCTACCTAGATATTTATGGGCTGAAGATGTAAATACAGCATGCTATATTCTCAATAGGGTTCTAATTCGACCTATATCGAAGAAGACTCCCTATGAATTATGGTTTGATAGAACACCAAATGTTTCTTATTTCAAAATCTTTGGTTGTAAATGCTTTATTCTTAATACTAAAGATAATTTGAGTAAATTTGATGAAAAGGGCGATGAAGGTATATTTTTAGGTTATGTAGCAAAGAGCAAAGGATATAGAGTCTTCAACAAAAGAACCATGATCATTGAAGAATCTATCAACGTCAAGTTTGATGAGCTAAATCAACACTTAGACGATGATGACAATGAAGACATAATCGCACCAAGTACAGCTACTGTAAAACCTTCACAAAAAGATACAAAACCATCACATCAGGCATCAGATGAACCTCCAAGCAAAGAAGCCGGAACTAGCAATCTTGAGACTACACCAAAAGAGATGAGATTCTTGGCTAATCATCCAAAGGACTTGGTAATTGGTGAGATTACCAAGGGTGTAAGTACTCGTTCCTCTAATAAAGATATAGCTTCTTGTGTTGCTTTTGTCTCGCAGTTTGAACCCAAAAATATTGATGAAGCATATAGTGATAATTTTAGGTTAGATGCTATGCAAGAGGAATTAAACCAATTCGAACGAAATCAAGTTTGGGAACTTGTTCCCAAGCCTTTGATCATCCGGTCATTGGCACCCGATGGGTATTCCGAAATAAACTAAACGAGAATGGTTTAGTGACTCGTAATAAGGCTCGACTCGTAGCTCAAGAATACAATCAAGAAGAAGGTATCGACTACGATGAGACTTATGTCCCAGTTGCGAGATTAGAATCCATTCGCATGTTATGTGCATTTTCATGTTTTCATAATTTTAAGTTATTTTAAATGGATGTCAAAAGCACATTTTTAAATGGTTTTATAAAAGAAAAGGTTTATGTAGCTCAACCACCCGGTTTTACTGATTTCAAATTTCCTGAATATGTTTTCAAGTTGAAGAAAGCTTTATACGGTTTGAAACAAGCCCCTCGTGCTTGGTACGATCGTCTAAGCACTTTTCTACTTGATAACGATTTTTCAAAGGGAAAGGTTGACACTACTTTGTTTATAAAATCTTTGAATAATAATATTCTTTTGATTCAAGTCTATGTAGATGATATTATCTTTGGATCTACTGATGAATCTCTTTGTCAAGAATTTTCAAAGTGTATGCAGAATGAGTTTGAGATGAGCATGATGGGAGAGCTGAAATTCTTTTTTGGACTGCAAATCAAACAAACCAACAATGGGACGTTCATAAATCAAACAAAGTATACAAAGGATCTATTGAAGAAGTTCGACAAGGAAACAGCAAAACCACTTAGCACTCCAATGGCGACTTCAACCAAGCTTGATATTGATGAACAAGGCAAACCTGTCGACATACGTAAGTATCGAGGTATGATCGGTAGCTTACTGTATTTAACTGCTAGTCGACCAGACATTATGTTCAGTGTTTGTTTATGTGCTCGTTTTCAAGCTAATCCTAAGGAATCACATTTGTGCGCAGTTAAGCGTATCTTTCGATACCTTAAAGGCACTTCTTCTGTCGGCTTATGGTATCCCAAGACCACGTCGTTTGAACTAACTGGTTATTCCGATGCTGATTTTGTCGAATACAAAGTAGATAGAAAAAGCACTAGTGGCACATGTCATTTTCTAGAAAAAGCTCTAGTCTCTTGGTTTAGTAAAAAGCAAAATTTTGTTGCATTATCAACAACCGAGGCTGAGTATATCGCCGCAGGACGTTGTTGTGCACAAATTTTGTGATGAAACAAACTTTAGAAGACTATGGATTGTATTTTACACACATACCCACTTTCTGTGATAACACTAGTTCTATTAATTTGACTAAGAATCCAGTATGTCATTCTCGTACTAAACATATCGAGATTCGACATCACTTTCTTAGAGATTATCAACAAAATGGAGATATAGACCTTGTATACATAGACACACAGAATCAATTAGCTGACATACTCACAAAACCTCTAACGGAAGATCGTTTCAATTATTTACGTCAAGAATTATGCATTTTAGATGTCAATAATATTAATTAATTTTGTTTTATTAATTAATTTTTGATACTCAAAAACTGTTTTCGAGACAAGCCTAAAAAGAGTCTGTCTGTCACCACGACTACGGTCGAAGCGAAGCGGTACTTAAGAGTTCTCCGGTGAACCTCCGTTAGCTGGGACAGTACTTCTACAGCTAATCTAAGACAGATGCTGAATAAAGAATATTAATTTATAAAATAATATTAATTATATTATTTTGAGATTTAAAATTACTAAAATTTGAATTAAATATTTGAAACGAATTAATGAAAAAGAATGTGACCTCATTTGAATTGTTTATATATATATATATATATATATATATATATATATATATATATATATATATATATATAGCCAGGCAACCCTTGGCGAATTCGGCCTGAGTTCGGTCCGAATTCGGCCAGAGTTCGGCTGGGTATATATATGTACCAGCATAAACCCGAGGCTTCCTTCTTCTTCATTCTTTCCCACATCCTCATAACAGCAGCAGCACGCCTCCGAAACCCTAGCTTCTTCTCTATCCTTGTTCTTCCAATCCTTGTGGAGTTTCTCATCCAAACTTTGGATTCGTGCGGAGAACGTCATCCTCTACAACATATCCAATTCTTGGAAGGTATAATTCCTTCTCTTTACCACTTTTTAATACTTAGGGTTTCTAGAATTTTGTGAAAGAATACCTAAGTTCAATCCCTTCAAGAGGAAAAAGACCAATGCCAGTAAAGAGGCATCGTCTTCAGATCCGCATACGGATTGCCTCTTTTCTCCGGTCCAATCGGACGATGGTGCATCGGATGAGTTTTACTTTAAAACTTCCGATCAAGCTTTATTGTGGTACGCCAATTTTATCATGCATACTATTTACACCGGATCACCGATTAAATGGACTATATTTCCAGATCATCGTCCTTACTTTGAGGCATTAGGGTTACAATATTTTGTCACCTTACAATTCCCCATTGCCACTAATGCCATTAGATTATTCTATTATAATTTCGTGTTAGACACTTTTACCGCGATGACACGTGTCGGAGGAATTGATATCGAATTCATTGATGAAACGTTAGCGGAAATCCTTGGTATCCCAAACGAAGGTGTCCCGCTCGATGACATCACTGATTTTGATTTCCCCGATGGCACGACACTCGTTAGTTTCAAGAATGAACTTTGTGCGCCCGCATGCGCTCATCCTGGAAAGTTCAAGGCTAATAACTTGAACTTGTTTAACTATGAATTACATCGCATCTTCTATTCCATCGTACTTCCAAAATCTACTTCTAAAGATGATGTCACTGCACTTGAGCTCTCTGCTCTTTATCATATTCTTAAGGGGATTCCTTTTTCTGCCCCTAAGACTATCATCCAGATGATGGGTAGATGTCGCGGAAGAGAACGCAACTTAACTTATGCGATGCTTATTCCACGCATCTTTCAGAGATTTAATATTGACCTCTCTACTTGTATTGTTGACCCCGAGCCCAAGTTTCTCAAACTCTCTCGTTGCAGCATTGCAACTGTTCCTCCACCTCCTGCACCTACTCCCACAGCTCCCACAGTACCTGGTCCTCCTCATTCTTACCCTATGATATTTGAGGATATATATCAGCACTTATCAGATCTGTAGTCTTTTTATGTTGAGACCTCTAGGGAACACGAGTTTCGTGATGTGACTCGGTTCCAGGCGATTGCCAACTCCTTCGTCGATCTGAGGTTTGCGCAGACGGGTCATTCTGCTAGCTCTCTACCTCGAGACCCTTCTGTTTCTGGCTACCGCATTGACGACGAGGCGGTCCACTCTCTGTTCCAGCCAGAGAATGCCTACGATTGGTATCGTACTGCTCGTGCTCCTCTTCGAGACTTTGTTAGTGAGTTTTATGCTGGCGCCACTCCTCGCACTTCTTGCGCTGGTACTTCTAGAGCTGGTCCTTCTGGACATGCTGGAGCTGCAGCTGATGACGTTGATGATGAGGATGATGATAATTTTTGAGATGTTAGATTTTGAGACTGTTACTTTTGTCTTATGTTTACTAAGAAATGCTCCGACATTCTAAGATTTTATCAGTACTTTTTAGCTATTATCAACACCTTTCTTTATTTGACTATTCATAGACATATTTTTTTATATTATGCCTCAGTTTTAGCTTCTTAGTCTATTTTCCAGCACTTTATTTGTTTCAGTATTATTCTCGTACTTTATTAAATACTGCCTATGACAAATATATGCCTGTGTTGTTCTATAGTCTATCTATTTCCCTTACTATATTTACTGTTTATACCATGCCTGTCATGATTATTTTTATTGTGTTTCTTCACTGTTTGTTACTTATGCATTGATTGCGGGGCAGCTTTCTCTTTTGCAATTATTTTGCTAAGTGACAATGGGGGAGAAATAAGGATCTAACATATTTGTGAATACAGGTTATGAACAATATCTTCATTACTATTTTGAATTGATTCCAGCTTAGATGTTATATCGGCAAGGTTGGTCAATTATCAAAATGGGGGAGATTGTTGTCCAATTGGTCATGGTCAAATCTGATTTTAATAATTGTTCAGACTCTGTCTCGATATAATTGCAAGTCAACTCAGATGTTTACCTACGACGTTTTGGACACTGCTCAACATGGATATTTACTATGTTCAAGACCGAAGCTGTTTTGAAGTTGTTTGCCATTCAGAATGTACTTCCTGTTACGCTATATAATTTTTTATTTTATTGAGTCGAGGAATACATTGTACACCGAGTCGTACTGGCAAATAGGCTATCCTAAAACGTTTTTCAAAACCATCCTATTCTTTATAAATGACCTACATTTTTGAAAAACATTCTTTTTACAAAAAGCTTCTGAAGGATTTTTCAAAAAGCCAAAATTTATTTTCTCCAAAATGAACTGGCAGAACCCCAGGAGAACTCAGCTCGAGTTCGGCCAGAGTTCGGCCATTTGGAACGTTAGTGAACGTTGGGTTTTTGAACTTGGTCATCCTTCAGTTGCGGTTTGTTACAAAAATTTCTGTCCGAATTCTGTCCGAATTCTGTCAGAGTTCTGTCTTTGGAAAAACTATAAATAGAGAAGGATTTCGATCATTTCAAATCACCAATTCACTTTCAATCTCTTCTCTTCTTAAGCTTACATTCTTCCAAAGAGTTCTAAAAAGCTTTCATTTTCATATCCCAAGCCAGTTACAATCCTCTAGTCAATTTGCTAGTACGGTACGGTCTAGAAGTTTCAGAGCGATTGTAATCAGAGGCTTGATAGAAGATTCAACACTTCACAATTGAAGTTGGTCGAGTTCTTCGTATCAAAGTTCGCGTCTGTAGAAGTTGCAAGGACTTCGTATAAAAACTTGCGGGATTTTCCAATAGTGGATTCAACTGGAAGCTAGAGTTCTTCCGAGTGGACTAGTCCTCACAAGAGGGAAACCAGTATAAATCTCGGTGTTTACGTTTGCCTTCTGATCACTTTTAATTTTTTGTCATTTACTTTTGTAATTATTATTATATCTGTGATCTAACTGCAAATAAGTTTTTAGTTAGCAATATTCCGCTGCCTACTCTATTCACCCCCCTCTAGAGTATTCTGCTTTACGATTTCGTTCCTAGAGAGGGCATATATATGTAGTTGTAAACTAGTTAGCTAGTATATGTAATAGACTCTATAAATAGTATGTATATTTATGGTAGATATATTATCTTAGAATTAGTATTTATTTTATATTTTAGGATATCATGAACATTCGACTACAGTTGGAGCCGGATCGTGATTTACTTTGCTTCCGATGTTCTAGGCAAAATACATTACCATCAATTGTTATGTTTAAATATTTATGTATGTTCTTCTTTTCTGTTGGTAGTATTTATAGTGGTGTACGTTCGAGTATGACTTGGGCGATATCGATGATGACATCGATATGATAGGCGTGTGTGTGTGACTTAGTTGTGTAGAAGACGTTTCCTAATTATGTAACTTCCATGTCATGACACGTAGCATTACACGATACTGTGAGTGAGAGTTCTTTGTGTTGGCACGAGCTTTCACATTCCGCTGGCCATCGTTACGTGCGGTTCGTGTGCATGTAGAATTTAGATCGTGTCTAATTTAGTGACTCGTATTGAGATATAGGTCACTCGAATCATGGATATGACATGTACCATTCATGGGTGGGGAAGATTACTAGTAAGCGTATGGGACAGCCCCTTTAGACTATGTAATATCTTGAGAAAACTATGGAGTCATGAGCCTTATAGTTTCATAGTTACCTGTTTGGCTCGTAACTCATAGTTAATAGCATCGGCTCGTGATCCGACATCGGCCTACGGTTCGGTGCTATATACTTATCACCTACCCATACATCCAACATCCTTTTCAACATACATTTATATAGTACGATGAGATGCTGTACTTATCCCTAACCATAGCATGGGATAATGTCTAGTCGCGGAATAGTGGACCACACCTTGTCATTGTTTGGTTGTGGTTCATTATTTCAACGATAAGATAGTGGACCATGTGGTGGTTCGGGTTATTCATTCAGTTCGTATTATGGCATGGGATAGTATCTTGTGCAGAATAGTTTGTCATCCTTTGTCCTTGTCTGGTTGTAGGGGTGGTTCACTACTTCGATGGCAAAATACTGGACCGTGTTGTGATCCGAGCTATTTATTTTATGTTTATATTTATTCAGTTCATATTATGGCATGTTCCTTCTGTATCTTGTTACGTCCCTCTAAGGACATGGTGATCTCTCCAGGTTATAACGGAGCACTTATAGATAGATAGATAGATAGATAGGTAGATGGTATGTTTATGCCTTCATGCTTCAAGTACTGCTTGTAGTATTATTTCATCATTCTTCCGTGTTTTATATATTGTTTATCATCATATACTCTTCTTATTAGCCTAGCTTTGCAAACTTATTTTTGTTCTCGAGTTTGCTCGAATATGTGTATTATAGGGCGGCCGACTATATACATATCATTCACTCTTGCTTTAGTTACTTATATGTGGATTGAGATATAGTTATGATAGCATAGGTTTAGTACACTTCTTCAGCATAGTACATCTAGCGTAAGTCCATTAAATTAGAAACTTACTCCATATCGAATTAGCTAGCATGCTTGTATTTCTAGTCCTATGTATTTTGGGACTGGGGCGTGATAGTGTGGGACCCATGTATCTGCCTAATTTGACACCGATGGCAATTTTTGATGGACCTTATTAAATTTTTTGATGTTGTCTATCGCTTAATAGTGTCATTTGAACTCATGGACATCTTCATAGAAGTTTTTTAAAATCGTTCGCCCTTCTTGACTCTCATACCCTTCCTTTTCTAACACGATTGTACCCGATACGTTGACACTTCACCAACCTTCAACTAGGCAAGTATACCTATTCATCGTATTAAAATTCATGATTGATGTTATTTTTTATTATTTGTGGTTTTCATGTGCTTGTTATGTGTGAAACTCGATCATAGGCTTCCAAGTCAAACTTGGGTGTGATCAATAGTTGGATAGATTGATAATAACCTAGATACCATGTCAGCTCGTTGTATCAACTGTCATGGACTTGACCCCAAGACACAAAACATGTGTGCATCTATGCTAGGGCATGTACCCTCGTAGTCGACTTATCATTAGAACGGTGATAACGTATATCGATGTCGTATCAGATTAGGGGTTCTGGTAGTACTATTGGCTCGTTATGTTTCGTAGACTCGTAGAATACTCATGCATACATATTTGTTTCATGACTAGACTTGTTATGGACTCGACCTAGATAGTATTATGGGTTGGGGAGGACAACTACTAGGCGTCTGGGCTATTATATGTTTTTTTGACAGGGTGCCTCACTATGAGCTACGGTTGGTAGTCTATCTGTGGGTCGGGTGACTCACTATGAGCAACATTTGTTAGTTGTCATATTTGCTGGTAGTTTAGTGATTAGTTATGATTGTTATGTACCCCATAGTCTAATAACCTATGTGTGCGAACATTTTCCTCAAATTGCATGTCACCTATTGTTTTAACTTTAGTTGTATCCTTGATACTTGAGGTGTGTGTATGTTAATTATTTACTAATTTTTTACATATGACAAGCTATTATATATCTTGTTATGTCACTTTAATGACCTAGTTCTCTTGCAAGTTAGTAAGCATGATTATCTAAAGGCTTACCTAAAAAGAACATTAGCATGTCTCCTTCCTTGGTCTCAGGTTAATTGCCTATTAGGATCTTGTTATCACTTCCATATTCATATTATAGTTCTCTTCATGTTCTACTGTTATAGTCTAGTATTTGCAAGCCATGTTATTCTTTTCTGGCTTGTTCGAACATTTAGATTATTGGACGGCCGACCTTAGTATATTTTGTTCATTCTTGATATTATTACTTGTGCAGATTGCGATATAAAATTGTTAGATCAAACCTAGGCTATGTTAATTAGTATACCTGACTTGTGACATTAGATAACATATAGTTATTGAGTTTGGTTGGAGCCTGGTTGATACATATATAGTTGGCTATTGCCACATGTCTTGGTCCTTGTATTTTATGATTAGAGCGTGCCATAATTTTTATGGTGGTCCATGCAGGTCAAGGGTATATTATTTTGGTTGACTTATTGTATTGAACGAGCCCACGAGAAGATTAGTATGATTAGGATCTCAATCCACATGTTATTTTGAAAATTCCATTAAATTCATTTATCGTCCTTAGACCTCATGATTACTCTTTAATTATCCATTTATTAAACTCTATCACTATTGGTTCCCGTGTCTCTCTCTCATTTGGAGTGATAGACATTCGTGCTTGGTGGTTCACTCTCGTGCCTATTGAAATTCTTCAAGAAAATGAATTTACCAGATGATGGGAATCTTTAACGGACTAATAAGCTATGAGGGAGGAAGAGGCTACAAGACTACAGGATATGGAAGTCGGCTAAACAATAATTGTGGAAACCTGAAACAATAATGCCACAGTGACACAATATTGGTTCCGTCTCTCGACATCGTCCAATGATACACTAGTGGTGCACAGAGGACATACTAAAAGAAGCATGAGTGTCAGCAAATAGACCGAGTGATAATGGTTCGATTTCAACCAATGATATAACTAACAATTGGTGGAACTCAAGAGTAATAATAGATATGCTTTAACTGTCAGTGTGACAACATTCACAAGGAACATCGCATTAAGCAACACAAGTAGAGCCGTATTTTTGGGTGACAGTATGGTAACAACAATCTCAACAGTTCTACCTCGATTTAACCTCACATATTCAGACAAATTTAAAGAGATTTAAGCTGTCTGATTAATATCTTTGATGATTGTGTTAGAAGCAGTCAGAAACAAGGAAAGTTTCCCCATTTTAGTTTCTTGAAAAGAAACAATATTTTCCACTTAAACTAAAGTTTCCTCCTGTTTGGCAAAGCTATGTGAAAATTGGAAACTTAAATCTTTTGAGTTTGTAGAAACTAAAGAAGGTAGGTTTCCAAACTAAAAATATATTTGTTTGCTAGAAACTGCATCAAGATAGAGACATATCACTGTTAAAATAGTATAAATATAGACCATATTTATTAATTTGGACCATTTTTTAAACAATAATAGTAATAATAATGTCGTCGCTACTAACTTTTTGAGTTTCTACTGTTGGGGATGAAAATTAGATAGACTTAGTTTCAATTTATTATGATTTGGCAGAAAGTTTGAAAACTTTACAAACAAATAATACATCAAAGTGCAACCATGGAGCTTCTTAGTTTCGAGAAGCTGGCACTGGAGGTTTAGCCTCTTCTCAATGCATAACCAAGACTCACTTAAACAGAAATTGTATCTGAAGCACTTTTAACACAATCTCACAAACTCAACTAAATCAAATCAATTTACAAAATGATCAAATGTCAGAATGATTGCAAGCCCAGAAATTGATGAATCAAAATAAGAAAAGCTACATAAATAAATTTAAAATATCAATTATATAAATTCAAAATATACTATCAATTGAAACAAAACACTTTGGAGCAAATAAAGCTTTATATCTAATCATTAGGAGAAGAATTTAACAAAATGGTGTTTGCTACATGTAACCTTTTAACATTGCCAAAATATTGTGTATGATGTTGGGAATGAACGCGAAAAATGTACAAAAATATGCCAAAAATCTACCCAAGAGCATAACACAAACACAATGATATTTATATGGAAATTTTAACAGAAAAAAAAATCACAGAACAATCAGAGTCCAACCCGGAAAAGCCTCCACTAATGGATTAAAGAAAAGTACACAGACTCCTTTACGAACTCCTCCACCGATCCACACGGATCACTGTAATACTTTATTCAAATGAAAATAGATTACAATGGGTGCAAAGAGATTACCGAAAATGAGAAGACGAGGAAGAACCGTTGTAGAACTCTTCGAAGCGATCTTTCTTCGAATCACACTACAAAAATAGCGACAGAAATATCCATTGTTATATTGATTTTTTTTCCATCGCCAATCGTATATAGCTGCCAATATAGTAAAAATTTTTGACGGTTTATTTCTTGATGGTCGTAAAAAATCGTCAAGGAAAGGGGTTATCTTGACGGCTTTAGGTATACGTCAAGAAAACACATGTTTTATGTCAGTTTAGTAAATTTTTAGTTGACGGTTTTAGATGATCTGTCAAGAAACACATTTTTTATTGACGGGTTGGTGATAAACCGTCATCTAATGTATGTGTGGTAAAATTGCCGTGATTATTTTAGCTGCCATTATAGTAATTTTTTTAATTTTTTTTATTTATTGACGGTTGTGGTTCTTTCTAATCCAGGAAGCCAGCAAACTCTCTCTCTCTCTCTCTCTCAAAAACATACATCTGTTGGATTCCAGTTTGGATTTGGTAACAACATACTTGTGTAATCCAAATCTAATTAAATATTTGATTTGATTTGATTTGATTTGATTTGGATATCCATAATTGATATTATGCTATTTTAGATATAATAGGATTTTTATTTTAGGAAATCCTATTATGATCTAAAATAGGATAATTGATGGGCTATTTTAGGTGTAATATGATTAATATTTGAGGGCTTCTTAATTAAGAAATTATATTATGACCTAAAATAGGTTTTTTTTCTCATCTTATATATATGGTGTGAGGGTGGAGGCACAAATAATAACCACAAAGCACAAAAGTGGAGATTCAGGGTGCTTGTCCACAAGAAAATCTAAGAGAAAGTTCCTACTTTGCTCTTAGGACTTCGCCAACCAAGATAGAAGGAAGAAGAAGATCTAATCGAGGAGTCGTCAATTTCGGTTAGGGAGATTGCTACAGGTTGGTGAATGACCTCAATTGTAATATTCTATTTTTCTTCTTAAGAGTGGTGAGGGGGTTGAACCTATTAGGGCAAAGGGTTCAACGTGAGTTCTGTCAATCTTGTAATTTCATCTGAGTTATTAATGGTTGGGATTTGTCCAGGTGACGTACGTCACCGCCAAATACTTGCCTTCATCTTGTGCTTGGTGTCTGTTAGATGGAGTTGGTTTTGGTCAGGTGGGTTGGTAAACGCTTCTGCACGCGCCCAATAATTGGTATCAAAGTGAAGGTTCGATTCGTTCTGGTCTGATACTCAACAATTGGTATCAGAGCTTTGGAGGTTCTGGCAACCATGTCTACGGAGCAGATGAACACTACTATGATCACCATCACAGGGGAAAACTGGGCAATTCGAAAGCCAAGGATGGCGGATCTACTCTGGTGCAAGGACTTGCATGGTCCGTTGGAGGGCGACAGCGCAAAGCCAATGGACAAAGCTACTGAAGACTAGAAATGAATAGATCGAAAGGCCGTTGGATTCATCCGCCAGTGGTTGGATGATTAGGTGTTTCACCACACGTCCATAGAGAGATCGACAAAAGTATTGTAGGAGAAGCTGTATTAGCTGTACGAAAGGAAAATGGCTGGCAACAAGGCATTTCTTATTGGCCAACTCGTCAACTTGAAGTACACGGAGGGTGTCCAGTGGCACAATATCTAAACGAGGTTCAGGGTATCATCAATCAGCTGTCTGAGATAAACATGGTGATTGATGATGAGCTTCAGGCCATACTACTGTTGAGTTCTCTACCGGAAAGCTGTGAGATGTTGGTGGTGTTGGTGTCCAACTCCACGCCTGATGGAGTTGTCACGATAGAGGTAGTCAAAAGTAGCTTGTTGAATGAGGAGGTATGGGGCATGCAAGTGGAATCGTCGCAGGAGTCCGCTCTAGTGACTTCCTACGGGAAGGGAAGATCCAAGAAACAGGCGAGGACGGAAGGAGTTCTCGGGATCTTGCGATTGTGGACCGCATGAAGGGATGTTATTACTATGGCGAAAGGGGTTATATCAAGAGGACCTTTTTGAAGCTCAAAGCTGAGATGGCCACAGGCAAGGATGATCAAGAGGATATCACAGCAAGGGAGATATCATCATCGCAGTGACCAGCACAGAGGAACCTTATGGCATGTATCATAATAGCGATTGGGACGTAGACATGGGGGCATCGTATCATGCCACTCTACATAGGAGGATCCTCACGTCATATTGTGACGACAGGTTTGGACATGTGAAGATAAACGACAAGGGGATGGCTGCAGTTGTAGGCACCGATGATGTGCACTTGACGACGAAGTTTGGTGATAAACTCGTCCTCGGGAGTATGCGATATGTACCGAGTTTACGTTACAACTTGGTTTCGTCAGGTAGGCTGGCAGTTGATGGATGTCGCAGTCTGTTTGGAAGCAAAGATTGAATGCTTGCAAAGGGTTCCTAACAGCTGGCTCGGGGAGATTTGTGTTGTGGCATCTACAGGCTCAAGCTGTTGAGCTGTACAGGCAGGCCACAGACATCGGATGGAGGCTCGAAGGGTGTTCAACTGGAGGTGGATCATCGAGAACTTGATGAGGAGGGACTTTTAGATGCTTTGAGGGTTACGAAGGATTCAGTTCGTCGAGACAAAATGACGGATGGTGATGAGTCAAAGATTGAGAGTCAGTCTGCCGGTCCCATGATAGCTGGTCGGTCTCCAGGTAGGGGTTGCTCTACGGATCCAGATTTGGTGACAGATGGTTTGCCAAATCTTTACGGAGCAACATTAGTTTCAGCAGTTCGAAGCCAGGAAGGAGATCAAGGTTTGCAACAAACTTAATCTATGGCGGAAGCATCATCATTCACACAGTTCAGGGGCAGCTGTGGGTCATCGACGGCATGCTCAGTGCGTGATGTTCTGCTCGAGGACGTATATGTATGGGGGAGCTTCAAGTTCGGACACAAAGTTAGGCAGGTTCAGGAGTTTGAATCTTGTGAGAACTGTACCGTCCGTACTGTTGGAACAGCCAAGGGTGAAGAAGCTCGTCGAAATGTTAACACTTTCCAGTGGAAGACGGAAGTAGGGGACAAGAAGCCAAGACTTACGGTGAGACTGATCGTCAGGGACTTCGGCCTTGGTCGTGTCATTAATATCGACAGGATTCCAGTGGTACAGAAGGTGCTACGCATGGCAGCTAGCATCGACGAGATGATCGAGGAGCTGGAGACAAAGAAAGATGCAAACATACTCGGGGGATCGGAGATCAGTGGCATGGCGGAGTAGGAATTCTGTCGTGGGACGACAGGCATGGAGCCCAATTAAGGACCCATGGGATCAATACCCTATCATCAGACTGGAAGGGAATATTGTTGGAGTCTAGTCTGGATTTGGTAACAACATAATTGTGGAATCCAAATCTAATTAAGTATTTGATTTTGATTAGATTAGATTTGGATGTCCATAATTGGTATTGTGCTATTTTAGATATAATAGGATTCTTATTTTAGAAAATCCTGTTATGATCTAAAATAGGATAATTAATGGGCTATTTTATGTATAATATGATTCTTATTTGAGGGCTTCCTAATTAAGAAATTATATTATGACCTAAAATAGGATTTTCTTATCCTATACATATGGGGTGAGGGTGGAGGCACAAAGCACAAAAGTAGATATTCGGGTGCTTGTCCATAAGAAAATCTAAGAGAAAGTCTGTACTTTGCTCTTAGGACTTCACCATCCAAGACAGAAGGAAGAAGAAGATCTAATCGAGGAGTCGTTAACTTCGATTAAGGAGATTGCTACGGGTTGGTGAGTGATCTCAATTATAATCTTCTATTTTTCTTCTTGAGAGTGGTGAGGGGGTTGAACTTATTAGGACGAAGGGTTCAACGTGAATTTTGTCAATCTTGTAATTTCATCTGAGTTATTAAAGGTTGGGATTTGTCCAAGTGACTTACATCACCGTCATATACTTGTCTTCATCTTGTGCTTGGTGTCCGTTAGACGGGGGTTGGTTTTGGTCAGGTGGGTTGGCAAATGCTTTCGTACGTATCCAACAATTGGTATCAAAACGAAGGTTCGATTCGTTCTGGTCTGATACCCAACAACATCTCCCCCCTTATTGAAACCCTCTCCCTCCTAGAAATCCCCCTCCATTTCTTCGCCTCTTTCTTCCATGTTCCTCCGAGCCCTAATCCATCAGCGGTGCACCACCTGTAGCTTTCTCCTCCTCCGGGCTACCATAGCCTCCTCTACCACACCATTTAGGCCATCTAGAGGGTGCACATTGGTTGCTGCATCATCGCCAAGGGTGTACGCTCGGTCGGATCCCCTCCGTCGTTCTCGCCCGCTCCGACCCCGATTTGAGAAGATCGACCCTTCCTTCTTCTACACTACCCCACCGTCCTCCTGCGGTTCAAAGATGATGATATCATTGATTGGTTGTTCTTTTTGGTTCATTTTGTTGGGTTTTTGTTTTGGTTAGGTGGTGGATTTCCCTGGTTTAAAGGAGGATGCAATTTTTTTATCACTTCTACCATTATTTTATTCTTCTAAGTAGTCATTTTGTCGAACAGTTTGTGGGCTTCACCAATTTGGTTATTATCTAGAACTGGATCGAGAGGGAATACTCCGCCATCGGAGTCCAGTGCAGGGATCGACCAAATCATGTTTGAATGGAACCAAATCTTATAGTTTAACTTCTATTTGTTATTTTCTTTGCTTGTATGTGCTTCTTCAGCCGCTTAGGTGGTGATGTAGGTATCACTAACCAATATATAAGAGTTTTTTTGCATCAGTTACAGTTTTATTCAAATTTGTGAATCCTTTTTAGTTTATGGACTGTTCTATTCGAAAATGAAATTGATATTATTTTTTCTAAAGCACTGATTCCTTTGTCGGAGTTTCAGGAGCCGGAGGCGATGAATCGATACCATCTGAAAATCGACATCGAGGTTCGCGACATGCTCAACACCACTTCCCAGGCTCAAGAAGGTTTACTATTAATTTTTATAGTATTTGTTTATTTATTGATCAATAAATAATGAGTATGCAAATCACTAACACAAATGTCATTGTTGAGATCTCAAAAGCAAGGTTTAAAGTATCGGCCGATACCGATACGTATCAGGCGTATCGGGTCGGATTTGCCATTAACCGATCCGATACACCCCTAAAAAATCGGGATCGGGCGAGATGGCCGCTACGCGTTTGGATATTGGCTCGTATCGGCCGATACGGTCCGATACAGGCCGATACATGCCGATACAAGATTCGTGGCATAAAAATAAAAGGGGGAATCGAATCTCCGACAAAAACAAGATGTCCAATCCCATAGAAAAAATCAATAATGTGAATTGGTAACAGTTGGGAGTGAAATTGCTATAAATAGAACCCAAATTTCTCACAAGGAACCACAAATCACAAAGCAAACAAGAGATCGGAGCGAAATTAGGATGAAAACTTACCTAAATTTTAGGTAAGCTGCTTCGATCGCCGCCTCCGCCATCGACGCCGCCGTCTGGAACGCGTACTCGTCCGCCGCCGCTGTCTGGAACGCCTCCTCGACCGCCGGCGCTGTCTGGACCGTCTGGCCAGCATCCTCGAGCTGTGGTGAAGGGGGAGGGGGGAGTCCAGCGGTGGAGGGGGAGGGGGAGTCCAGCGGAGGGGGAGGGGGAGCCCAGCGGAGGGAGAGGGAGAAAACATTTCGGCTGTGAAATGTTTTCTCTCCCCTCAAGGAGAGATTTTATAGTCGGTGCCCTAAAAAAAATTTTGCTTGTTACGGAAACAAGGATCGAACCCAGAAAGAACCACAGAAGTCACAGACTCACATATACTCCTGCTAACCACAGAACCCGTTTAATTCCTATGTCTAACTTTGGCATGTTTATATATATATATATATATATATATATATATATATATATATATATATATATATATTGTATCTAACTCTCTCTCTCTCTATATATATATATATATATATATATATATATATATATATATATATATATATATATATATATATATATATATACTAATTGTACCTAACTAACTAACTATATATATATTATTGCATGAAATATTATTGCATGTAACGTTTTCTTTATTATTGTATGTAACGTTTTTTTTTTTTTTTTCATTTTTAGGATTATCTAATGGCGCCGAAAAGTCGCACGGTGGAGGAAATGGATGTTGGTTGGAACCATGGCAAGTGTGTTGAAGGAAATAGAAGGAAGGTGTAATACAATTATTGTAGAAAAAAAGATGGACGGAGGAGTTACTCGTCTCAAACAACACTTAGCTGGTATTAAAGGAAACGTAGTATCGTGTCCTGAAGTACCACTTGAGACAAGAAGAGAAATGCTGTTGCTTGTCGAGGGTAAACAAAAAGATAAATTAATAGCCGATCGAAGAAAGCAACTAGTAGAGGAGGAGTTGACAAGAACAGCTCGTCAAGGAGATTCCTTAGAAGAAGAAGATGATGCTGACGAATACGCGGACCTTAGAAGGGACCTGAGAGAAAGTAGGAGAGAACATGCAGCTGCGCAATGGAGTAGTCGTTGGAGTGTAGGGGAGAGAGGAGGAGGGTCTAGCAGGGGTCCGACGTTAGGTGCCCGATCAAAGTCGGTCGCCTATCGTGAGGAGGAGGTGAGAAATATTCCAGAGGTGGGGGAAAGGAGTATGGACCCATATGTCCTAAGAAAACAAGGGGCAAAACAACCCAAAATAAAGGGTGCCCTTAAGGGAATAAAGAATGCTAAAGAGCATATAGGAAGATTTATAGCAAAAAAATTTATATATAATAATATACCATTCAATGCTGCCAAAAGTCCACATTACCAACCGATGATAGACAGCATAGCAGCTTGTGGGAGTGGAGTGAAAGGTACAACTCCTTATGAGATATCTAATACATACTTAGATATGGAAATAAATGACATAGAGGAGTACTTGAAATCCTTTCATAAATATTGGGATGAATATGGGTGCACAATTATGTGCGATGGATGGATTACTCAGAACAGAAGATGCATCATTAACTTTCTTGTATATTCTCCACAAAGAACCATATTTCTTAAATTTGTAGATGCATCTGACAAGTACAAAGATAGTAATTACATATTTGGACTGATGAATGAAGTTGTAGATCAAATTGGAGAAAAAAGGGTCGTCCAAATAGTTACTGACAATGGCTCCAACTACAAGGCGGCGGGAGTAAAGTTAATGGGGGTGAGAACACACTTATACTGAATTTTTATTAATTTAAATAAAGATGCATTATATTTATTATTTGTATGTTTGTGTGCAGGTGAGAAAAAACTTATACTGGAGTCCTTGTGCAGCACATTGTATAGATCTAATGTTGAAAGATATAGCTAATGATACAAGTATTAAACCACTAATACAGAAGTCTCAAGAACTGACTTACTTCATATACAATCATGGTTGGGCTCTTAGCCTCATGAGAACCGAGACCCGGAATGGAGAATTGGTTAGACCAGCCATCACTAGGTTCGCTACCAATTTTCTTGCTTTAGATTCCATCCTTACACATCAGGATGATTTAAAAAGGATGACAAATACAAGGGGTTGGGCGGAGAACTACATGAAACTCAATTGCAAAGATAGAGAAAAGGTAAATGTAGTTGTCGGCTTAATCGACAGTCAAACTTACTAGAGGGATATTGCAGGGGTCACTGCAATTTTTGGACCTCTTGTAAATGTTTTAAGGATGGTTGATAGTGATGATAAAGCTGAGATGGGTCATCTTTATGAGGCTATAGACAGAGCCAAATTTATGATAAAAAAGAATGTTGGTAAAGGGTACAAGAAGTGGTGGCAAACGATTGATAAAAGATGGAATAATCAACTACATCAAGATATTCATGCAGCCGGTAAGTACTCTATAAATTGAATACCCTTAAAAATATCTTTTATAATGCTTATAGGGATTTTAAACTAGTTCTTTATTTTGCAGGTTACTTCTTGAATCCCAACTACCAATATGCTAATGATGTTGTAAACGACGATGAGGTGTTAAATGGCTTCCACCGCGTCGTTAATAGAATGGTGAATGACAATGAAACACGCCTCAATATAAACAGAGAGGTAAATATTGTTTGATATTGAATTTTTCATCTTTAAAATATTTAATATTTAATGTCATAACTTGTGTAATATCACTTTGTAGGCGAAAAGGTTTCGATTGAAAACTGGTGCATTCGGTTCAAATCAATTTCAAAGTGCTGTAACTCGATGTCTCCCTGGTAGTAATAGTTAATAACTTAATACTTCAAAATATTTATTAGATAAAGTTAAATATTAATAGAAACTAACATATTTTATTACTTTTGTAGCTGAGTGGTGGTCCATATATGCTAGGGAGGATGCTCCAAATTTGACTCGATTAGCTGTGCGCATCCTGAGTTAAATGGTGTCCTCCTCCAATTGTGAAAGGAACTGGACAACATTTTCTCTCATCCATACTCGTCCCCGCAATAGACTTACAATAGCGAGACTAGAAAAACTGGTTTTCGTCCATTATAATATGAGATTGAGGGTTCGAAATGTACAAAGATCAGGAGATAATCAAAATGTTATAGATTTGGATGAGATATTTCACGATCAAGATCCACTCACAGCTTGGACTAGAAAAAAAGAAGCACCAGTCTTGGATGGTAGAGAAAATGAATGGTTAGATGATAACTTGGATATCGATCCACAAGATACTGCCGTAAATGCTCGAAGGCCTGAAAAAAGAAAGAAAACACCAAATATACCATCTCGACAGGTCGACAACGACAAAGACGACAGTACTGATAGTGGAGGAGATGGAGCTACACTCCCGACTGGTGTTTACCAGTCACATGACTATGAAAATCCTGGAGACCAGTCACATAAATACTTTGGGGACTGGTCAAGTGATCATCAACCTAGAAAGCACCGTATGGATGATGTATATACTGGAGGATCTAGCTATCATGATGTGCCTGCTCCTTCGGACAATTACAACACCACATATGATAGTTCATTTACAAGTTATTATCCATACAATACTCCAGAGGCAGAAGCCGCAGAACAACCTTCTACATTTGATGGCCTCAACATGACAAGTTTTTTCAATAATACAGATATCAATCTCTACTATCCTTATAACCAACAACCATATCGGGACGATTACGATAATTACGAACCATTTTAGTGATATATTTGTATTCATTTGTATTCATTTTTTATATTCATTTTTTGTATTCATTCTTTTATTTGTACACTTTATGACATGTACTTCATACATATTGTAAAAGATTTTTATTCATGAAATAAAAAAAAAGGGATTTGCCAGAGTCCCAATGAATTTTTCTGGCCAAGTGTTTTTTGTTGAAATTTTAAATTCAAAATAATGTAGCTAATTTTATTTTCGTATATTTTGAAACAAAATAATTGGATCATGGATTATATTGTAACCATTTGTAACAATGCATAAAACTAAAATTCTAGATATAAAATTATAAATAATTTTTTATTTACAAAAATTTTAAAAATGTCTGAACAAATATAATTATTAATTATATAATAATGGGTCTTGTGACTTTTGTCTCGTCTAGCCATTTGCATTGCTTCTAATCTCTTGTGCCTCCCTTTATGCTTCTTAATTCGTCAAAATTTGAACCTGTAGTAATAAAACAATACAAGATTCAATTAGTACGAATAATCAATTAATGACATAGTAAAATTGAAACTAGAAATACGGAAATGAAAAAAAGTTGTAATCTTGTATATCGCAGTTAAACCAATCACAAAGGACGACTATGTTAAAAAAACTTAAAAAAACTGCTGAATACCAAAAATTCGATATATGTTTAAAAAAATTCTGATTTTTTAATAATTATTTAATCAATTAATGACATAGTAATTAGTACGAATAATCAATTATAATAATTAAAAAAGTTAAAAATATTTAAATAATGCTTAAATATGTTTTAAAAAATTCTAATTATTTTACTAATTATTTAATACTGCCGATACTGCCGATACCAAAAATCCAATACTCCGATCCGATACCGCCGATACCGCCGATACTTCCAATACCGATACTCATACAAAATGTCCGATAACGATACCGATACCGATATTTTGAACCTTGCTCAAAAGTCATAATTTTAGCAAGCAGATACCGTCTTTCAGAAAAGAATGAGTGAACATACTGCTGCTGCTCAACAGCAGTTTGAATCTATGCATACACCCTTGGCACTTAATTTAAGGGTATGCTTTTCTATAATATTCTTAATGCCTGACCTAGGTGCATCCTATTATGAACTTAGCTCATTAAGTTTGATTTCCAATTCTCTTGAAACATTATATCACACACACGCACATGTATGTTTGTGTCTATGCCAAACCCTCCCGTCCCAAGTGGTCAGTAGGAAGCGGCATTTCTGTCCCGGCTTGGAGGCCGGTCAAGGGATCGAGCCTCGGGGTAGTGGGAATATTTTTTTTTTTTTTTTTTTTTTTTTTTTTTTTTTTTTTAACAAAAGAGCATTTTATTGAAAGCTAAAAGTCGCTCATGAAGAGCATTACAGACGGGTACTGGACCTAAGACAAAAGGGCCCTGAGCAACAGGTACAAAAAGCAGATAGAAAATTACAACCATAGCGAAATTTCACAAGTGAAATTTCCAAAATTCCAAACATGTCAACTGACTGGACTGTGCGGGCACGAGGCCCTGGGGGCACCCTGCCCGAAGCAAACGGTGCACGAATATTTCTTTTTTTTTTTTTCTTTTTTTTGGGAAAAAGGAGGGTTTTTTTTTTTTTTTTTTTTGGGAAACAATTCAAAAATTTGAAATTTTAAACGAAAATTTCAAAAATCGAAAGCAGGGGGGGCTTATCCCCACGAGAATGGGCACGATGCCCAAGGGGGGGAGACAAATGCGTAGACCGGTCGGGCGCTGTCCACGAGGGGGACCTCGGGCCCCGCACCAGCGCACCAACCAAGGCGGGCGCTGGCCACGAGGAGGTCTCGGGGTAGTGGGAGTATATATATATATATATATATATATATATATATATATATATATATATATATATATATATATATAATGACATTGTTTACCATGTTTAGATAAATGAATAGGCTGTTGGAGTTTTGGTTTTTTCCTTTAGAAAACTTTAGTCCCACATCGGAAAAAACAAAGAGATTGTATCTCTATATATTAGCTTTGCTATTACTGGAGATGCACATGTGGTGTGGAGGTGCACATGGGTTTGCCATGTGGGGTTATTTTTCTAATGGGAAAAAGGCTAAAATCAACAATTAAAGCATTCATGCTTTTTGCTCTTGGGAAATTTATTTCCATAGGAGCTAAGCCCCGCAGGGGCTTAGCGACTCGGACTCGGACTCGGACTCGGACTCGGGCTCGGGCTCGGGCTCGGACTCGGACTCAAGGGCGCATGTGGCATTTTGTTGGCGCACTTTGTGCTGGCCCAGTTACGCAGCCCATTGAACGCAGTGTGTGCAGCGTGCGTAGCGTGCGCAGTGTGCGCAGCGTACGTAGTGTGCGTCGAGAGCGTAGAGTGCGTAGTGTGCGCAGGTTGCGTAAAATGGCTGTGTGCGTAAAGTGTAAATCACGCTGGTTGTGCGAGTGGCACAACTTGCGGCAGAACGTGTCTTTGTATGTTCTGAGCGGTTGCTTCATGTTCGGGGTGGTTATTACCACGTCCCTAACATTGTGCTAACCGGGCAGTTGTTGCTGATGCTTATATAAGGCCTCCTCCTTCTCTCTCACAGGTGAGAAAAAGAAACAAGTAGTAGACAAAAAGTTTACAAGTGCTTAGAAGCTGTTAGAGAGAAGAGAGGTATTGTACCAGCGTTGAGTTTTGTACGGGAGTTCGTGTTCATCCGAGGAGTCAGAAGAGCAAGAGTGTTCCAAGTTCTCAGACGAACTTGCTGGTTCCTGGAAGCTATTCGTGTGGGGTGAATAAAGCTTTGAGCAACGATGATCATTCACCCCAGCAGGAGTTTTTCCATCTTTCGCCTGTCACTTTCTTCATTTAACAGGATTCTATTAGCGCACCTTCGGTGAAGTGTTTACGTTGATATTATCAGAATTCTATTAGCGCACATTCTGTGAAGTGTAGCACTAGTAGAATTTCTCTTACGTACCTTCTGTGAAGTGTTACGTTCTGTGCACCTTCTGTGAAGTGTAGCACTAGTTGAAATTTCTCTTACGTACCTTCTGTGAAGTGTTACGTTCTGTGCACCTTCTGTGAAGTGTAGCACTAGTTGAAATTTCTCTTACGTACCTTTTGTGAAGTGTTACGTAATAACGATTGTTTGTACAATTGTTACGAAATTTTAGTTTTCCATCGAAAAATTATGCCCCGGTATTAACAATCTCAAAGCTTTTTTACTACGATGGAAAATGTTAATGTTTCACTCTTTAATTCTGACTTCTGTAAGTTAGAAAAGTTTGATGTAGAACATTACCAAGTCTGGAAGAGGAAGCTTTATCTCACCATTTAACTCTAAGACGTAGATCACGTGCTTCTGGAGGAAGAACCTACTATTCCAGATGTTGGGTCTGCTGCCGCAATCTTCGCGGCTACTAAACTTCAAGCAAAATGGAGAAGGGAAAATAGTATTTGTAGGCTGCTTATCCTGAATGCTATAGAAGATTCCCTTGCAGAATTCTATTCTAAGAAGAATATCGCTAGAGACATATGGGAGTCTCTAGAAAAACTCTACGAAGAAGACAAGAACCGCAGTAAAATATTTGTGGTTGAAAAATATCACAAGTGGTTTTTTGAGGACGAAAAGTCTATGCTGCCGCAGGTTAAGGAGTTTCTGAAACTGCGACAGAAGCTGAAAGACGAGGCGATGCCCCTCCCCGACAAGTTTGTTGTTGGAGGGATTGTCTCAAAGCTCCCCGCTGGGTAGAGCAAGTTCTATACAAACATGCATAAGAAGAAGCTTGAGATCAGCCTTGAAGATCTCTTGCAAGAAATCTATGTTGAGGACCAGATGTGGGCTCAACTGAAGGTGGACATACTGTCCAAGCAATTGGTTAACGCCCATCTGGTTCATACCAAGGAACTAAGGGGTAAGCAGGCGGCTTCCCACTGCAAGAAGAAGGATCCTGACAATCTAAAAGTCAAGGGAACTTCTATCAAAAAAAGAAGCCAAAGTCTCAAATGCCTTGCTTCAAGTATGGTAAGAAGGGCCACTTTAAGAATGAGTGCAAAGCAAAGACCAAGCATCAGAGCAATGACAGCCTAGTAAGGTATCTATGATCACTGATATTGTTGCTATAATTGCGCAGGTTGATGCGGTAAGGACTGACTCTGACTGGTGGGTTGACACTGGAGCCTCCTGCCATGTCTGCTCCAGTAAGGAGTGGTTCACCACCTACACACCTACTTCTGAAGTGGTTATGATGGCAAACCAGTCACAAGCTGAAGTGCTCGGGATTGGGACGGTAGTATTGAAGCTGACTTCTGGCAAGTCTCTGACGCTTCAAGGTGTGAAGTACGTACCTGCTATCGCCAAGAACCTGATCTCAGGAGGCCTACTCTGCAATGCAGGCCTTAGGATGGACATCAATGCTGGCCAGATGGTGATGTCTATCAAGGGAACATATTTTGGGAAAGCTTTTTATACCGAAGGAATATTCAAGATTCAGCTTGTAAATCAGTCCAATGTAATTAATATAATTAATGAAGTCACTCCTTCTGCTTATACTCTTGAGTTGTGGCATAATAGGCTAGGACATGTTTATTGTAAACGAATAAACAGAATGTCTAGTCTATGACTTATCTCCAAATATGGGGGTAAGGTAGAGAAATGTGAAGTTTGTGCTCAAACTAAGATCACAAGGAAACCCTTTCCTTGGGTTAATCGAAGTACATATCTTCTGGAGTTAGTACACTCAGATATCTGTGACTTCAAACAGTTCTCTACAAAGGCCAGGATGAAGTATTTCATAACCTTCATCGATGACTTCTTAAAGTATACGTTTGTCTACTTGCTGAAGGCTAAAGATGAAGCATTTGAGAAGTTCAAGGAGTTCAGAGCCGAAGCTGAGCGGCAGACTAGACAACAACTCAAAAGAATAAGAAGTAATTGAGGTGGGGAGTATAGGTCTCATGAATTCGCATCATTCTGCAAAAAATATGGAATTGTCAATGAGACTACGGCTCCGTACTCTCCTCAATCAAATGGAGTAGCAGAGAGGAAGAACAGAACATTAACAAAAATGATTAACTCAATATTGTTGACTGCTGGCCTTCCTAAGTGCTACTGGGTGAAGCTGCATTGACGACCACTTTTATTCTAAATAGAGTGCCTCATGCAACTTCAGACGTTACTCCTCATGAACTCTGGTTCAAGGTCAGACCTAACTTGAATGTCATTCGAGTGTGGGGGTGTCTGGCATATGTCAAGCTTCCAGATCTGAAGATTCAGAAGCTTGGGACAAGGACTACTAAGATAATCTTCTTGGGGTATGCCGAGAAGAGTGATGCTCGAAGATTTCTTGATATTGAGTCAAATCATATCATTGAATCTCACGACGTAAAATATTTTGAAGACAAATTTGCAAGGCACAAGAATATTGTTCTTGCGGTTGTACCGGAGAACAATGAGGGTGTGCAGCAAACTGAAGTCTTCAATGAAGATGTGGTCCAAGAAGATGTTGTTGAAACAACGATTGAACCAGAAAAAGCTGAGCCGTCAGCTAAACGTGTGAGGAGGCCGAAGGACTTCGGAAGTGACTTTGTCACATATCATGTGGAAGCAGATCTGCTTACCTATGATGAGGCGATGAAGACCAGAGATACGGTTTTCTGGAAGGAGGCAATTGACAATGAATTTGATTCCATCACCTCAAATAACACTTGGGTGTTGGTTGATCTTCTTGAAGGAGCGAAACCCATCGGATGCAAATGGATCTTTAAGAAGAATATGAAAGCAGATGGAACTATTGACAAGTTCGAGGTTAGGTTGGTAGCCAAGGGGTTTTCTCAGAAGCAGGGGATTGACTATTTTGACACATATGCTCCAGTAGCCCGGATGACCACCATCAGAATGTTGATTGCTCTCGCAGCAATACATAAGATGGTGATACATCAGATGGATGTGAAAACGGCTTTCCTAAATGGCGAGTTGACCGAAGAGATTTATATACAACAGCCAGAGGGATTTATCGTCAAGGGTCTTGAAGACAAAGTTTGCAAGTTAGTGAAATCTTTGTACGGTTTTAAACAGGCTCCCAAGATGTGGCTTGAGAAATTTGACAAAGTTATAAGGTCAAATGGCTACATGGTCTGCTAGACGGACAAGTGTGTTTACACGAAGTTCGCTGATGGAAGAGGTGTGATCGTTTGTCTGTACGTGGACGACATGCTTATCCTAGGTACGGATATGAGCTGTGTCACGGAGACAAAGAGGTTCATCTCAAGCAAGTTCAGTATAAAGGACTTGGGGGAAGCTGATGTGATCTTAGGGAGCAAGATCATCCGGACAGACACTGGACTAGTGCTGTCACTGTCTCATTATATTGAAAAAATGATCACTCGTTATGGGTATCGGGATCTTCCAGAGATCGATACGCCATACAGGTGTGATGTGAAGCTGAAGCCTAATTCAGGGAAAAGCGTCAGGCAGCTGGAGTATGCAAGCGTAATCAGGAGTTTGTTGTATGCTACTAATACCACAAGGCCTGACATAGCTTTCGCCGTGGGAATGCTGAGTCGTTTCATGAGCAACCCTAGTGTTGAACACTGGAAGGCTGAGAAACGGGTTATGAGATATCTCAAGAAGACTCAGACATATGCACTGTACTACAGCGGAGATCCGCAGGTAGTGGAAGGCTTCAGTGATGCCAGTTGGTGCTCAGATTTGGAGAGCGAGAGGTCCACAGGTGGATATATTTTCACAATGGGTGGAGCTGCTATATCGTGGAAATCGAAGAAACAGACTATGCTCTCACAGTCATCCATGGAATCTGAGTTCTTTGTACTTGATACCGCAGTCAAGGAAGCAGAATGGCTTCGGAAGCTCATGTATGATCTTCTAGTGGTTGGAGCACAAATACCGGCAATACCGATATACTGCGACAACCAGGCGACTGCGGCAGTGGCATTAAATGACCTTTTCAACGGAAAGAAGAGGACTGTGCGGTTAAAACACAAGACAGTACACGATCTTATTAAGAGAGGTTTAATTGCAGTTATTGATGTTCGGAGTCAGGAAAATCTGGCAGATCCGTTCACCAAGGGCCTCAAGCGACAGCTGGTCGATGAATGTAAAATGGGCTTGAAGGCATTCTAATATTAGTTATTGTATTCCTACCATAAAGTTTTATGCTATTAGTTCAAAGATTTATCTACTAGGTATCTAGCTTTTGGTTCAAGGGAGGACCATTAACTGGAAGAATATCAGGAATGGTAGGTACATGTTCTATTGGGCATGGAGAGGTTACGGACCTATAACCACTGTTGTCTACTGTTGTTGTTTTCTGCAGAAAACGGTTCCTGTGGGAAGGTTGGCTTAATTGCCTTAATGAGTTCTCAGGCAGAGTGAATGCCTGGTGTGCTTTACAGAAAGCACGGTAGAACAGCACTACAAGGAGTCAAACTCCATGCTACAGTGGGGTGACTCCACAATTAGGTTCCTATATGTGGGGTGCTGCCCAGGAATAGGATAAAGCCTCGGCTTAGCAGGCCAAGTCACAGCGGCGTAGCACCGTAAATAGGCAGTCAGCCTAATGCTGTATGTTAAAAATAAAGAGGGGTGTAGTCAGCACTACAATGAGGAGAAGTTCCTCATGTTACAGTGACACGACACCACGATGAGGTACCCGGTTAGGGATAAAGCCTCGGCCTTGCAAGCCATGTCGTTGCGGCGTAACACCGCAAGGGAGCCTAAGGCTTCATGCTGGGTAGTTTGGCACTACAAAGAGGCAGTTGCCTCATGCTACAGTAGTATGACACTACGATGAGGTTTCTGATACGGGGTAAGGCCTCGGCTTTAAGCCATGTCATAGCGGCGTAGCACCGCAAGGGAAGCACAAAGCGGTTCATGCCATGTCTCTTTATAATAAACTCACTTATAGTGTATGGACAAAGAGATATCAGGCCATCTCTTGAGGGTAAACTTGTAGACGTCCAAAATTATACACTGAAACCAGGCTGGCACGGGACCTTTAATGTGTAGCCAGAAGCACATGTAAGTACATTATGTGAGTGGAAAGAATTTCAGCTATGATGCAGAATTCAAGGCTTAGTCCATTCTTATACAATAGTCTGATTTTTGACCCATACGGGAAGATTTAAGTCGTCAGCGACATCTCTCCTAATGCATGATGGACAGTTACTGTGGGGAACACTTATACCCATATATAGAGATATGTGGGGGATTGTTGGAGTTTTGGTTTTTTCCTTTAGAAAACTTTAGTCCCACATCTAAAAAACAAAGAGATTGTATCTCTATATATTAGCTTTGCTATTATTGGAGATGCACATGTGGTGTGGAGGTGCACATGGGTTTGTCATGTGGGTTATTTTTCTAATAGGAAAAGGCTAAAATCAACAATTAAAGCATTCATGCTTTTTGCTCTTGGGAAATTTATTTTCATAGGAGCTAAGCCCCGTAGGGGTTTAGCGACTCGGACTCGGACTCGGACTCGGGCTCGGGCTCGGGCTCGGACTCGGGCTCAAGGGCTCATGAGGCGTAATATAGCGTTTTGTTGGCGCACTTTGTACTTAGCACGTCAGCATCGTCGCTAGGCGCATAGTGCGCTTAAGTTGCGCTCGTTGCGCGAGCCACTTGCGCAACCACGTTACGCGGCCCGTTACGTGAGCCCAGTTACGCTGGCCCAGTTACGCAGCCCAGTACGCAGCCCAGTACGCGCAGAGTGCGCAGCGTACGTATCGTGCGTAGAGTGTGCAGAGTGTGCAGTGTGCGTAGAGTGCGTAGTGTGCGCAGGTTGCGTAAAATGGCTGTGTGCGTAAAGTACAAATTACGCTGGTTATGCGAGTGGCACAACTTGCGGCAGAATGTGTCTTTGCATGTTATGAGCGGTTGCTCCATGTTCGGGGTGGTTATTACTACGTCCCTAACATTGTGCTAACCGGGCAGTTGTTGCTGGGGCTTATATAAGGTCTCCTCCTTCTCTCTCATAGGTGAGAAAAAGACACAAGTAGTAGACAGAAAGTTTACAAGTGCTTATAAGCTGTTAGAGAGAAGAGAGGTATTGTACCAGTGTTAAGTTTTGCACGGGAGTTCGTATTCATCCGAGGAGTCAGAAGAGCAAGAGTGTTCCAAGTTCTCCGACGAACTTGCTGGTTCCTGGAAGCTATTCGTGTGGGGCGAATAAAGCTTTGAGCAACGGTGATCATTCATCCCAGCAGGAGTTTTTCCATCTTTCGCCTGTCACCTTCTTCGTTTAACAGGATTCTATTAGCGCACCTTCGGTGAAGTGTTTGCGTTGATATTATCAGAATTCTATTAGCGCACCTTCTGTGAAGTGTAGCACTAGTGAAATTTCTCTTACGTACCTTCTGTGAAGTGTTACGTTCTGTGCACCTTATGTGAAGTGTAGCACTAGTTGAAATTTCTCTTACGTACCTTCTGTGAAGTGTTACGTTCTGTGCACCTTCTGTGAAGTGTAGCACTAGTTAAAATTTCTCTTACATACCTTTTGTGAAGTGTTACGTAATAACGATTATTTGTACAATTATTACAAAATTTCAGTTTTCTATCGAAAAATTGTGCCCCGGCATTAACATAGACATGAGTCAAAGTATTTATGTTGATACCAGATTATTGATAGATAACATTGTGCTAGGGGGAATTTTTCTTCTATAGATTTTTTAAGCCAAATATGGGTCGTGTAATTACGGGGCAGTTTAAATTTTTGGTCGTGTAATTTTTCATATTATCAGTTTGGTGTAAATGCCTATCATGACCTAGGCATGCTTGGTACACTTGATTTCAATGCTCCTATAAATTGTCTGATAGTTCAGGTATAGGTTGGTGGTTTATACCAATATTTTCTAGTATAAAGGAAATAGCAGCCGTTATATCGGCAATAAACTACAAAATGCAACTTCTTTTGGTGAATGATTAATGTAACCATTTAGTGGTTGGCTTAACAGATGTCGTTGATAGTAGACTGGAAAGAAATGCCAATGGTTAGATGAATTTGATATGTAATATTAAACGGCATGCTTATATAGTTATTGATAACTAGAGTCAAATAATAGGATATAGTTTATAATCACCATTATGAAGTTATGATATGTAGACATGATAGAAAAATATTTATTTAATAAATCAAATTATTTAACGGGTATTGAAATCACTAAATTGAGTGTCAGTATATGCAATTAGTAATTTTATAATAAATATTAATATTTTGAATAATAACTTGAAGCGAGAGAGTTTACATTGCACATGAAACAAGTAGTTCTGGAATACTTTATTAGGATTCTATGTCTAATGTTGAATATTTGTATTGGCATGCTTTAGTAGCATTTTTATTTCTTCCATCTTGAATATATGTCATTAGTACTATAATCTTCCAATGTAATATTCTTATTGATCTTTATGTACTCTGCAAGTAATTTCCAATTAGTTAAGAGTCATAGCCAATGGTTAGAGGCATGTTCTGGTATATAATCCTACTTTTCCTCATTGTAAAATGCATTACTTGCATTTTTGTCATTGACTGCATCATCTTGTAATCAGACTGAAATTATTGTGAGAAGCTGCTTGTGTTTTGTTTTCAGGAAGCTATTAATTCTGCATCATCAATCACTCAGAATATTACTAGTGAATTAGTTGATGGCCAGCGCAAGCTCTTAGCTCTGGTAGCAGAAAACACAAAGGCACTAAATCCTATGGGAACGAAGCAAAGTTATGGACCAATGGCCGAAATTCCTGAGATGGTACTCAAAAATTTCCTTTTTTCTTTTCTTTTTGTTTCATTCCTTACCGTGTACATCTTTAGTCATAAATGATTTGTGTCGTAAGGGCCTTTCCCTTGAGTGTTGTGAATTGTATGGTGATCGTTTTTTGTCCATTTTTCTTTTAAATAATCTTTATCAGGCCTCGTCTGTACAACAAGTGGAGGTACCTTTGGATCCAACAAAGGAACTATCAAGATTGATATCTGAACACAAATTTGGGAAAGCATTTACAATGGCTCTCCAAAGAACTGTCACGACCCGCACCCACCGTGAGGGTACGAGTACGTAACAACACCCAGCCTATGCCGCAGTGTCGACAGTAGAACGTTGTTCTAGGTCATGAACTATAACTACGTAATATGAAATACCCTCCAAAGGAGGCCAATCACAGAAGGTACAACGCAATCACAATCTAAAGGTAGAATATAGCACGATAGAATAGATAGATAAATCCTCAACTGAGGTACAACAGAAATGAAATAACATAAGTCTCAAATCTCTATAATAATACAACTCTAAAATCAAAGACAACAACTAACATAAAAAGAAAGAACAGTCTAGACTATCTATGCTAAACATGAGTATCATCCTCAGCAGCTGCCTGAACCTTCCCAGGGGTCCAGATCGCGAGTGTCATCTAGGCAAGCTCCGTAGTAAGGGGTGCAGGGTTCCTCATCATCCTCTGTAAAAATTTTAACAGGTCCAGTCAGGACGGGAGCAAGCACAATACATCTCACGCAGATCATAACAGGTTAGTAAATATAAACATGCAAGAGAGTACGATACATGAAACTGAAAGAAAGTACATGATGTAAATAGAGGGAGAACTGTAATGGAAATATCTACTATAATTAGAGAGCTACCAGTGACTAGTGATTTAGAGTACAAATTTGACATGTGAACGGCTAGATTTGCACATGAATATACTAAAGAAGCGCACATGGTTATACTACATTGGAATTGTTCACATAACTATTTATACTCTTCCATACCCCGATCAATACACAAGGATCCAGACAAGCTATGTTACGTACATAATTTTCACATGAAAGCTAATAGATGGGTGTACAGAAGTATACATGAGGGCTCAGAACTGAGTGCATATGAATTCCACATGAAGGCCCATGAAGGGTACACATGAAGTATAGGTTATACATGAAATACATGAGAAACATGACCGAACATGAGAGCACATAAGAGTACACGAGCGAGCATGAATGAGCATGAAGCACATGAGAAACATGAATAACATGAGCGCGAAGAATATATGATGTACATGAAACACACGACATGATGTATCCGATGCTCCCGAGGAGGATATCATCTCAATGTAGGAATCCATATAGTACCAATCTGTGAGAATATCGTGACAGCATCAAATAAGGTAAACTAGAGCAGGAATATAATCCTAAGCAAGTTATGAAATGATCAGAGAATGTACTCGCTTGGTATCTAAATATCTGAAGTAAATGTACTGTCCGAGATAAGGTATCTGACTCCTATTTAGAGCAACACAAGTCAAAATGTATACAGGAGATGATAAGTAAAATGTACAATGCATCTGCATGCTGTCTAGGTCAAACTAGGCTAAAGCCAACACTTGGTCAACTCTAGTCAACCACACTAGTCAAACTAGGTCAACTAGGTCAAGTCCTAGCCCCAACAAGTCTCACTAGGCCTAGCCATGTCTATCCTAGCATCCACACACAATACAAGGCTATACAAGCCAACATCACACATTCACTAGGCATTTATGCCATATGCACAGGCTATATCACATAGGAATACACCCATAGGTTATGTGCCATGTATATAGGCTATAGGCCATATAGGCTATATCACATATTTCACACATATTGTATATACACTACATTAATATAATATCACACATATACACCACATTATTATCAAGCATATAGATATATATATTTATATACATAGTGAGATAGAGAGGGATACATGGCATGTGTGTCTATGTGTACATGTAAATAGGTGTCAAGTGACAGTTTGGTTTAGATTAAATAGGAAACAATTTAGTGTGTGTGTATATGATAGGTTTTAGGCATTTGTGAATAATATGTCAAGTGACAGTTTCTAATGTAGAGTGTGATAGGATATCAGGAAATGTGTGTGTATGAAAGTGTGTCAATGTGAAACTGAATGGTGTAATAGGAATAGTTAATCAGTAAGTTAGCTCTCAGGGAAATGAAGAGTGTCAATGGGTGAAGGCAATGGAAATCTCAGACTTTTTGGTGTCAATCTGAGAGTTAACAAATAGGGTTTTTCAGAATTCATCACATCCTAACCGTAATTTAACATCAATGTATAACATGCATAGGTAACCCTGCAATCTCAGATTTTAGGAGAGGAATGTGAGTGTGCTATAACATCACACATTCTCAGGGAGTGGGCAATTGTGTGTGGGTGTGTCCATATTGGACCAATGTGGTTTTCAGTAAACAACATTGCAAATCTCAGTTTTAATAGTGTGCAAACAGTGTCAATAGTGTGTCAAAACAGTGTGTGTCAATGTAGGAGAAAACAATATGAAGTAAAATGTGAATGTGTGCATCTATGTGTTCATAGAGTGTCAAGAGTGTACACAAAATTCAGTGTTAATGTGTTAATTGTGTTCAGTGCATATTTTCTCAAGTTTGTGTGATATAGTATATATAATGTGACAGGAATAAGTTGTGTGTAACCTATGAGTCACTGTTAGAAAATAGTGAATAATCTCAGGATTTCCAAGTGCATCTCAGTTTTAATAGTTCCAGGAATTAGAAAACCCTATATCAAACAAAATTCATGAATCCTGATTTGTAACTTAAACTCAGTTTTCTCCAAATCAACCAAAAATCAAGTGTCAACTAAATCAAAACCAATTTCTCAGTTTCATCAATAGTTCTCAAGTTTATCTCAGTTAACAGTCCCATGCATAATCGAAACCCAACATCCTCAGGCCATCATGAATCCTAACATGTAGGTTAACCTTCAGATGTTTAGAAGTGAACAACATCACAAATTAAATCACACAAAAACAGTTAAAAATATTCAATTTCTCAGAAAATCATTCTGACAGTTTTGTATCAGAAAAATCGGGGATTCCCTAAATTCAAATAAAAAACAACTTAATAATTGTATTGAAAGGTTGGTAATACATTAGTGTATGTGTGAACATTCATTTCAGTGTGTGTCGTGTCCCCAAAGTGGGACACGACGTGTCCAAGCATCGAAAATACATAAACACGAGTCTGTCACTACCAAAATAAGTCATATCAGTGACGAAATTAGCGACGTCGACTTAAAACGTCGCTAATATTTTTGGATTTAGCGACTCCTAAAATATGCGTCACAATACGTCGCTGGTAGCGACAAACGGCGACATATTGCGACTACATTTAGTGTAATAAAAACCAACGTCGTTGATTTATCGGAAAACGTTGCTAGTTTTATTAGTTCAGCGACGTTTAGCGTCGCAACAATTATTAAGTCGCCGAATATTAAATGATTACCGACGTTTGGCGACGTATTTGCGGACGTCGCTAATTTCTGATAAAAAAGGGTTTTTTCGGTTCGACTTTTCATTTCTCCTTCTCCTCAAATTTTTTGTTCCCGTCCCTCTTCCCCGACCTCGACGATAGCGCCCCTCATCCTCCTCCTCCACCGCGAGCCCCTTCTCCTCCCTCCGGCGAGCCCGTTCTCCTCCTCCTCCTCCACCGCAAGCCCCTTCTCATTCTCCACCGCGAGATCCTCCTCCTCCACCACCACGAGGAGACTGAAGGTAAACCCTAACCCTAATTGAGGTTTTTTTTCGTGTCCAAAATGGACACGGAGACACATTACGACCATTCGACTCCTGATACAGTGTGTTCGTGAGGTTTTGGACACTTTGTGTCCATTTGTTGGACACGTGGACACCCCCAAGCTTGCATATATATGTATTTAACCTCTGTACACTTAATCCCCTCCTCCTCCACCACTGAACTTGTCCTTCTCCTCCTCTTCCACCACCGCGAGGAGACTGAAGGTAAACCCTAACCCTAATTGAGGTGTTTTTCGTGTCCAAAATGGACACGGAGACACATTACGACCATGTGTTCACTGATACAGTATGTTCGTGAGGTTTTGGACACTTTGTGTCTATTTGTTGGACACGTGGACACCCCCAAGCTTGCATATATATGTATTTCACCTCTGTACACTTAATCCCCTACATACACTTGTGTATTTTCGTATTAATTTGGATTTGCATATTGGGTTTGGATTTCGATATAGTATTTGATACATTGTTTCACCTTGCAACATTCCTACACTTATTTTAGACAACAAGTATATGAACCAATTAGTCAACATCTATTTGTTGAAGTATGGTACTCCATTCTTCGTAAGTTCTAGCTATATATGTCTCTCAAGATCCAATACTCAAAAATCCCAAGAAGAAGAAGAAGAAAAGAATAAAATGATATCGCTCAACACCCTATGACAACTCTTTGTAGAATTGTGTTAAAGTGTGAGTTCTACAGTATGAGTTCTATAGTATGGTTCTCTTTGTAGAATAAAATGACATCGCTTAACCCTATCGATCCTCCATACAAGTCTTCCTTCATCTATTGTCTTAAAGTGTGAGTTCTACAGTATGGTTCTCTTTGGTGAATTGTGTCTTATTATAGTCCCTGCAGCCATTCGACTGGCGAGGCATAAACTATGTAGTCGTAGATAAAGTTGACTGTCATCCGACCCTCATCCCTCGGCAATGATGATACGACAACCAACCAGAGAGGCAAGAACATAGTCCCTGCATCCATTTGGATTAGTAAATGTTAATATGGGGTTTGGATTCATGGTGTATATGTTCACTGTCTCAAGGACATAGTCCCTGCAGCCATTCGACTGGCGAGGCAGAAACTATGTAGCCGTAGATAAAGTTGACTGTCCTCCGACCCTCATCCCTCGGCAATGATGATACGACAACCTATCACTATATCTTATATAGTAGTAGATGATGTCTTAGTATTACATTATGTGAGTTCATCTTGATTATGTTATATTTTTCAGATACTAGATACGATAAGAACATATACTACACCATATATACAGAACATAGATGATTCACACTAATGTATGCTTGAATGAATCTTGGGTTGTGTTCTGAGCCATCCGTTCTCACACTTTGGAAAAAATCGAATTTTTTATACTTTATCGGCTTTCGAAAATGTACTCAAATTACATGATGGTTCCTTTAGTTAGCTTGCTTATGTTACAATTATATTATTTGTGACTATCGATCTTACCAGATGGCACCAATGACCCGAGGAGCAGCACGTCGTTTGAAGAAAACAGTGAATGCTGAGGTGGCTCCTCCTACAGTTGAGAAGGAAGTGGCACCGGTTGCTAGTGAGACCGGGAGTTCTATTCATCCAGCACCGGTAGCTAGTGAGACCGAGAGTTCTCTTCATGCATTCCTTGCAAGGGATGAAATCTCTCCTCGTGCCAAAAATCTTGCTTTTTCGAGGTGGTTGCGTGAACGTATCACTGAGCGTTTACGTGAGCAGCGTGGTTCTCATTAGCTATTAGTACTTATTTGTATTGGACTATTTGTATTGGGTTGTTTTTGTATTAGACTATTTGTATTGGACTACATATATGAATTAGAACTGTGTCAATCTCTGGATTATATTAGACTACGACATGGTGATCAGGACATAGTCCCTGCAGCCATTCGATTGGCGAGGCAGAAACTATGTATCCGTAGATAAAGTCGACTGTCCTCCGACCCTCATCCCTCGGCAATGATGATACGACAACCAACCGGAGAGGATACTTTGAGAGATCCATCTGAGAGGGACGTACACTCTGAGAGATCACCTTTACAAGAATTATATCAGTAGTGGGATTGAGTATTGGAGGAGATATTATCAGAGTATACGTCCTACTCAGATGGGTCTCTCACCGTTAATATTTTTTTCTGACGGCATGGTGGATGTGCTCCCTCAACAGATTCTTGCTCCGAGCCAAAACTTTGTCCCGGAGACCAAGTGGACATCTTTGGTGTAGAGTTCGAGTGAGAGGTTCCTGACAGCATGGTGGTCTCCTTTGTCAAAGTATCCGTGCTCATCCTACATTGGATGTGGGATGAGCACGGATACTTTGACAAAGGAGACCACCATGCTGTCAGGAACCTCTCACTCCAGCTCTACACCAAGGATGTCCACTTGAGCTTCGGGACAAAGTTTTGGCTCGGAGCAAGAATCTGTGGACGGAGCACATCTACCATGCTGTCAGGAAAAAATAGTAACGGTGAGAGACCCATCTGAGTAGGACGTATACTCTGATAATATCTCCTCCAGCACTCAATCCCACTACTGATATCATTCTTGTAAAGGTGATCTCTCAGAGTATACGTCCCTCTCAGATGGATCTCTCAGAGTATCCTCTCCGGTTGGGTTGTGTTCTGAGCCATCCGTTCTCACAGAGGGTCCTATTTTGGTTTCTGTATTTTGTATTTTGGTTTCTGTATTTTGTATTTTGGTTTCTGTATTTTATATTTTGGTTTCTGTATTTTGTATTTTGGTTTCTGTATTTTGTATTTTGGTTTCTGTATTTTGTATTTTGGTTTCTGTATTTTGTATTTTGGTTTCTGTATTTTGTATTTTGTATTTTGGATTCTGTATTTTGTATTTTGGTTTCTGTATTTTGGCTCCAGCTCCATTTGCATTAATCTACGGTACGACATGGTGATCAGGACATAGTCCCTGCAGCCATTCGACTGGCGAGGCAGAAACTATATAGCCGTAGATAAAGTTGACTGTCCTCCGACCCTCATCCCTCGGCAATGATGATACGACAACCTATCAGAATCCTCGACTATCTTTCGCTTCTTGGATATTGACCCAGCTTCCAATCTCTCATTTCCCTCCGGGTCCACTCTACTCCCAATCTCTTCCTCTTTTATACACGGATCTACAGAATCAATACCATCCAAGGAAGGCAAAACTGAATCAGCATTGTCTTCCGGATCGTCCTATCAAGGCATAATGGGCTGCTCAGCGTGCCCACTTCTCGCTGGCTGCAGAGTCGAAATGGGAACGGGTCCTCTTTGCCGGCCCGGAGCTCTGACTAGCACTCGTCGCCGCGCTACCGGTTTCCTCTCCTCCTCTGACGCGGGTCATAAGAAAAGAAATTTTGTACCTCTTCTTCACATAAACATCATTGTCGCCTTGTACTCGAGCCTCCTCGTCTGTGACGCCATCCAACTTCTCGATGCCTACATTGTCACTCGAATCTCCCGTTCGACTCGTATCGTCCTCTTCTTCGCCTGTCTTTTCGCTCCCTGTCTTACAATCATCTGCTATCACCACCGACTCATTCGACTCCTTCTCCGATGACTCCGAGAAGTTGGATAGCGTCACAGACGAGGAGGCTCGAGTACAAGGCGGCAATGATGTTTATGTGAAGAAGAGGTACGAAATTTCTTTTCTTATGACCCGCATCAGAGGAGGAGAGGAAACCGGTAGCGCGGCGACGAGTGTGAGTCAGAGCTCCAGGCCGGCAAAGAGGACCCGTTCCTATTTCGACTCTGCAGCCAGCGAGAAGTTGAAGAAGCTGGGCACGCTGAGCAGCCCGTTATGCCTTGATGAGGACGATCCGGAAGACAATGCTGATTCAGTTTTGCCTTCTCCTCTCCTCCACCATGGCTATGGACCCATCTGCTCCTCCCTACTTCCATTCTTCTTATTTGACTCTCTCAGGCACATATGATATCCAGCTCAAGTGTAGAGTCGGGGAAGAAGAAGTGAACAGGAAGAGGAGGGGAAACAGCACAGCCGGCGGCATGACCCGGAGGAAGTACAGAGGTTTTCTTCAACATATATAGGAGAACTATAAGGATATATCTTTTCACAATATGTCATCTTGTCAAAGACCCTTAATGTGACAACCATGTTACCGCGGTGTCGGAAGACTAACATGTCATAATTTTCTAAGCCGTATGTTTTGACATAATCCTCCCAACTCTTTCCTCCTATGTCGTAATCTTGCATTATTACATAGAACTGAAATCCGGTTGGAGGATTATGTCAAAACACACGGCTTATAAAATTATGACATGTTAGTCTTCCAACACCGTGGTAACATGGTTGTCACATTAAGGGTCTTTGACAAGGTGATATGTTGTGAAAAGATATATCCTTATAGTTCTCCTACGTATGTTGAAGAAAACCTCTGTACTTCCTTCGGGTCATGCCGTCGGCTGTGCTACTTCCCCTCCTCTTCCTGTCCACTTCTTCTCCTCCGACTCTACACTTGAGCTGGATATCATATGTGGCTGAGAGAGTCAAATAAGAAGAAGGGAAGTAGGGAGGAGCAGATAGGTTCAGAGCTATGATGGAGGGGAAGAGAAGGAAAATGCTTGATCAGAACTTGAGGTGGAAAAGTTGTGACGTTGATAGCATGAGAGAGGGAGAGGGTGGAAAAGATCTTCTCCCCCAACTCTACACTTGAGGTGGATATCATATTTTGGTTTCTTTATTTTGGCTCCAGCTCCATTTGCATTAATTTACGGTACGACATGGTGATCAGGACATAGTCCCTGCAGCCATTCGACTGGCGAGGCAGAAACTATGTAGTCGTAGATAAAGTTGACTGTCCTCCGACCCTCATTCCTCGACAATGATGATACGACAACCTATCACTATATCTTATATAGTAGTAGATGATGTCTTAGTGTTACATTATGTGAGTTCATCTTGATTCTGTTACATTCTTCAGATACTATATACGATAAGAACATATACTACACCATATGTACAGAACATAGATGATTCACACTAATGTATGCTAGAATGAATTTTGGGTTGTGTTCTGAGCCATTCGTTCCCATATTTTGTGTGATTGTTGTAGACTTGGTTATAGGGACTGAAACCTGTGTACAGCGAGAAATGGACATTCTGTGATTGTTTGGATCCTATTCTACAGTGAGAAATGGTTATCTTTTTAAACTGCAGGGAGAAATGGATATTCTGTATTTTATTTTTTTATTTTTTTTGCAGATTTAGCGACGTTTACCGACGTCCTCCGACCCTCATCCTTCGGCAATGATGATACGACAACCTATCACTGTATCTTATATAGTAGTAGATGATGTCTTAGTATTACATTATGTGAGTTCATCTTGATTCTGTTACATTCTTCAGATACTAGATACGATAAGAACATATACTACACCATATGTACAGAACATAGATGATTCACACTAATGTATGCTAGAATAAATTTTGGGTTGTGTTCTGAGCCATTCGTTCCCAAACTTGGCAATTAAGCCATTCGACCGGCGAGGCAGAAACTATGTATCCGTAGATAAAGTTGACTGTCCTCCGACCCTCATCCCTCGGCAATGATGATACGACAACCTATCACTATATCTTATATAGTAGTAGATGATGTCTTAGTATTACATTATGTGAGTTCATCTTGATTCTGTTACATTCTTCAGATACTAGATACGATAAGAACATATACTACACCATATGTACAGAACATAGATGATTCACACTAATGTATGCTAGAATGAATTTTGGGTTATGTTCTGAGCCATTCGTTGATAGCGACTCCGAAAGTATGCATCACAATACGTCGCTGATAGCGACAAACAGCGACATATTACGACTACCTTTAGTGTAATAAAAACCAACGTCGTTGATTTGTCAGAAAATGTCGCTAGTTTTATTAGTTCAGCGACGTTTAGCATCGCAAAGATTATTACGTCACCGAATATTAAACGAATACCGACGCTTTGCGACGTATTTGCGGACGTCGCTAATTTCTGATAAAAAGGGTTTCCTCGGTTCGACTTTTTATTTCTCCCTCTCCCCAAATTTTTTGTTCCCGGCCCTCTTCCCCGACCTCGACGATAGCCCGACCCCCTTCCCTCCGGCGCCGCTCATCTTCCTCCTCCACCGTGAGCCCCTTCTCCTCCCTCCGGCGAGCACCTATCACTATATCTTATATAGTAGTAGATGATGTCTTAGTATTACATTATGTGAGTTCATCTTGATTCTGATACATTCTTCAGATACTAGATACGATAAGAACATATACTACACCATATGTACAGAACATAGATGATTCACACTAATGTATGCTAGAATGAATTTTGGGTTGTGTTCCGAGCCATTCGTTTCCATACTTGGCAATTAAGCCATTCGACTGGCGAGGCAGAAACTATGTATCCGTAGATAAAGTTGACTGTCCTCCGACCCTCATCCCTCGGCAATGATGATACGACAACCTATCACTATATCTTATATAGTAGTAGATGATGTCTTAGTATTATATTATGTGAGTTCATCTTGATTCTGTTATATCCTTCAGATACTAGATACGATAAGAACATATACTACACCATATGTACAGAACATAGATGATTCACACTAATGTATGCTAGAATGAATTTTGGGTTGTGTTCTGAGCCATTCGTTCCCATACTTAGCAATTAAGCATGTGAAATAGAACTGATTATGTTTAGTTTGTCTTACGATACAGATTTGGACATTGCTAGAATGATTGTTGTAGACTTGGACATTGTGTGAATTTTGGGTTGTGTTCTGAGCCATTATGAGAATTGGACATTATGTGATTGTTGTAGACTTGGTTATATGGACTGAAACCTATGTACAGTGAGAAATGGACATTATGTGATTGTTTGGATCCTATTTTACAGTGAGAAATGGGATTTTTAAACTGCAGGGAGAAATGGACATTCTGTATTTTATTTTTTTTATTTTTTGCAGATTTAGCGACGTTTACCGACGTCCTCCGACGTAATTTTGTGTCGGTAAACGTCGGTAGATAATTAATATTATCCAGGCTACCGACGTTTAGCGACGTCAGTATATGTCGACGGACGTCGGTAAGCGTCGGTGCACGTCGGTAATTATCCCCAAGATTTTCCAGGATTTACCGACGCTTTGCGACTTTGTACATGTCACTAAATCACCGACGACCCGACGGTAATTCGTTGGTAAATTTATCGACTCATAGCGACACGAAATATTACGTCGCAAAGAGCGACGACACGACGGTAGACGTCGGCATTATACCGACGTATAAATACGTCGACGAACGTCAGTAATTGCGACGTTTGGCGACGTATAGAATATCAACGACTTACATTTCGGCGACCAGTCCGAAACGTCGGTAATTTCGTCGCTAAATATTTTCAGCGACGAAAATTGTTGTTTTAGCGACGTCTTTAGGCGTCGCTAAATCGACTTATTCTGGTAGTGTGTGCACAGGACTGCCTTGTACACGCGTGCACACGTGTCTAGTACACGACACAGGCCATGTGGAGACACGTGGCCGTGCACACGTGTTCGCCTAGGATAGAGGTAAGTGTCCATGAGCCTGCAACGTGTCCACGTAGTGTCGTGTCGTGTGTGCGAGTGCGTATCAGTGAGTGATTTCCGCACATGTGCACATAGTACATGTCCAGTACGGGCGCAATTTCTCTTCGTGTGGTGAACCATATGCTCCCAAATTTTGGGAGCATAGTGTCAGTGATTGTTCCATCATCCCCACAAATTGTTGTGTCACCACGTTTCCTGAGTGAAGAGAACCAAGGGTCGGGCAGCAGGACAGTGTTGTGCGGCCTGTGCGACGTGTTCATGTCCCTGTGTGGACACGACACGACCCCAAAAACACAAAACAAAGACACAAACCTAAGGACAAACCCTAGATATCGGAATTCAATCAAAAACATTAGCAAAAATAGCAAACATAAATGGTTGGGGCATTTCATCAAACACCCTAACCTAGCAATGGATACGTGTCCGATACGGACACCAAATGGGCACGAAATTAACCCAAATTTCAGGGACAGCTAGGAGACTCCTAGATCTAGCCCTAAATGCAAAGAAAACTAAATATTAAGACAATTTGTGGAGTTTTACCTATAGGTACAAATAGCAAGAAAAGTCTCCAAATAAAGTGTTCCTCCTTGCTAGTTCAAATCCCCAAATTGATCCCAAAGTGAAATTCCTCTCCACCAACAGTCCATAAACATCATTTTAGAACCCAATGCAAAAGACTAGGATTAAAAAGGAGGATAAATGAATAAAATAGGAATTTTGAGGAAGGGAACAAACCTTGGTTTTTTGTCAAATGGAGAAATGATATAAAAGAGGAAAGAACAATAGGAAGAGAGATTTTATAGGGTTGGGAATGACCTAGTAGCTGGTCATAAAGTGAAAGTTAGGGTTAGGGTTTAGTCTATTGGGCTATGGGCCTAGTTCCACTAGTCATGGAACCAATTTCTAAGTCTCATGCTTATGGACCAAATCACCAATCCTCCTATTCCAAACTTGATCCTAAGTGACCTAACTTGAGTTGACTTAAGTTAGACTAGGGTCTCACCATGCTAATCAAGTCACCTTAACTAGAGTCAACATCTAGGTTAGTCTCTTAAGTCACAATTAGTAAAAGTCAAAATCAACAACCGTCAATCCAATAATTAATCAATATATTTCTAACAAGTCAAAAATGACCAAATTATCCCTAGGCTAAAAATAATAAATAAAAATCCCAATCACATGGTTAGGCTCTACGGCAGACAGTCTCTAGGGTTTCACTAGCTGCACATCAAAATCACAAGTCATGATTTTTAAATAGTTTTAAAATGATTAAAAATCACCAAAAATCATATTATTATTTAAATATCATAATTAAATAATTAAAATCACAAAATTTCAAAATTATCCTCATTTAGAAAATTGGGTGTTACAAGAACACTACCAAAATATAGGCAAATAGCGACTGAAAATTAGCGACGGCGTAATCAGTCGCCAATTAGCGACCGACAAATGACTTACTGGCGACAGATTTTTTCACTTAAATTTTTTATAAGTTTAGCGAAGATCAGCGACCATTTTGCGACGGAATATGTCAACCGACTGATTAGCGACCGATATATACGTCGCTAAGCTGCTGTAAATGTCGACATTTCCATGTAGCGACGGCATCGCGACGGAAAATTTTTGTCGCTAATGTGCTATAAAAATTCAAAAGTTACTTAAATTTTGAAAATTTTCCAATCTCTCTCTCACTCTCAAAATCCTTCTCTCTCCTCCCCTCTCCCCCCCGACCGACGATCACCCCCCTCCATGACGGTGGCCCCCTCCGACGACGCCCCTCCGGCGCCCTCCCCTACTCCGCCCCCTCCCTCTTCTCCTCCTCCGATCGAACCCCCTAACCACCCCCTCTTCTCCTCCTCCGTCGAGCCCCCACATCCGACGACCACCTCCCTCCGACGTGCTCCCCCACTCCGTCCCCCACTTCTCCTCATTCGAAACCCCGTACACCCTCCCTCTTCTCCTCCGTCGTGCCCCCCTCCGGCGACCCCCCCCTTCGGCGGCCCCCCCCGACGTCCCCCCTTCTCCGAAATCCTCTCCGTGACCAACCTCTTCAAGGTTCGAAACCCTAAACCCTAATTTGTATTTATTTTTATTTATGCTTTGTTTGTGTTTTCTCAACATGTTCTAGGGTTTTAATTTCAATTTGGTGTTTGAAATTTATCGGTATAGTAGTGGGTATAGTAGATAAATAGAAATTTATCGGTATAATAGTTTTAGAAATTTGACGGGACACGGACATGAAATAAATAGGTATAGTAGTTTTAGATTACTAAGGTAATTGATTGATCAATGCAAAATATACTTGAGTATCAACGTGATACCTAATTATACTAGGTTTGTTTTATGAGTGAATGTACGTGAGGGGTACGTCATACCAAGTTATACTAGGTTTGTTTTATGATACCATGTGATATATAGCATCTTAATTCTTGGTGTAGAATCATTCACATGGATTAGAACAATTAGTCGACACTTACTTGACCGTTCGTGGATGTACAATCGGCAACATGAGAGTATGATTGGATTGGCGGACGATTTCAAGGCGGGCGTCGAGAAATTTCTCATATATGCAAGTAGCCATGCCGATTTCATGGACGAAAGGCGCATAAAGTGCCCTTGTGTCAAATGTAAGAATATGTCATTTAGAGAGGTGTCACTCGTGAGACAGAACCTTTACAAGAAGTATTTCATGCCGAACTACAACGTATGGATTAATCAAGGAGAATCTCCGGCTTCGCAATCTCAGTCCTTCTTCAATATGGAGGTGAGAGATTCTACTCTCGGAGATCATTTTGAATATCGCCAACCAACAAACTTGGCAGGTGAGATGGTATTAGATTTTGCTGTGGCACGTGAGGATCTAAATCCTGATGCAAAGGAGTTCTACGATATGTTCAAGCATGCTGATACTCCGTTATATCCAGATTGTGATTCTCATTCGGTATTGTCGGTGGTGATGCGAACGTTGAACCTTAAATATGATTTTAACTTACCGCAAGAATGCTATGACCGAATAATTCAGCTTGTAAGAGAGTTGTTGCCAAAAGGATCAAATGATTTGCCTGAAACCGAAACCGAATATATATATTCGGCACACACGCATATATATATATATAATCGAGGAGTATATATATATATAGAGAGAGAGGAGTATATATAAACTTTGGACCGAAATTGAAACCGAATAAGTAAATTTAGTATATTGAAAACCGAAACCAAACCGAATTTAGTATATTCAAAACCAAAACAGAACCGAATTTAGTATATTCGAAACCGAAACCGAATAAGTAAATTTAGTATATTGAAAACTGAAACCGAATCAAATTTAGTATATTCAAAACCGAAACCGAACCAATTTTTTTAAAATTTAGTATGTTCGAAACCAAAACCAAAACCAAATCAGCAGATTATGGCTCATCCCACCACCAATCTGTATCGGTATCGGTATCGGTATCGGACTATTTCGTTGAGTATCAGAATCGGTATCGGTGTCGAACTAATTATGTTTAGTTTGTCTTACGATACAGATTTTCACATCCAAATTGAAATAGATCGTTACTTCGTTGATCGTACACGGATGTACTAGCGGATCAACCTTCTCGACCGTAGGTACTTATAAGTATTGACCGTATCGGATTAGTATCGGTCTATCAGTTTGGTATAGGCCGTATCGGTTGGTATTGGTCTTAGCGAATTGGTATCATCCTATCCGATATGTATCGGCCGTATAACTAGGATTCGTATTGGCCTTATCGATTCGGTATCGGCCATATTCGATAGGTATCGGCATATCGGATTAGTATTGGCAGTATCAGATTACTATGGTGGAAGGTTTAGTAATAACGGTACTTGGATTTCTCTCTTCTAGAGCTAGATTACCGTTGCAAGAGAGTCACGAGAGCGTAGCTGGCCAGTTACAGAACATATATGCTTTCTTTTCAATCTCGCTTTTCCTGATGGAAAAGGAAGCATGTATGTTACTGTAACTGGCCAATCACGATCTGGTGACTCTCTTGCAATGGTATTCTAGCTCGAGAAGAGAGAAATCCAAGTACAGTTGTTACTAACCTTGTACGATATTAATCCAAAATGGTCGATACTAATTCGACATGGCCGATACCTATCGGATATGACCAATACCAAATCGATAATCCCAATATGAATCCTAGCTATATGGCCGATATATGTACATATCGAATAGGATGATACCAATTTGTTAAGGCCAATACCAATCTGATACGTCCTATACCAAACCGATAGAACGATACTAATCTGATACGATCGATACTAAGTACATTCAGCCTATACCAGCGGATCCACCAATTACTGCACGATAGGCCCAAGGACTAACATCTGATTATTGGAAGAATTGGAAGATGTTGAGGAAGAAGTATTGGAAGATGAAGATCATAGTGATATTGAAAATGAAGCAGAAGAAGACACTTCAGAATCAAGTGATGATTCAGAAGGCTCTTGGAAAGATGAATCAGACTAGTACGTATGTTTTAATTTAATATACGAGTTCCATTAGTATAATGACATGACAGTAGTTTTCATTTTTAGCACATCATCACTTATTATTTCTTTCAGATTTTTCTATGGTACCGAGAGGTCGACATTCACGTTTGCAACTTGGATCTTCATTAAGTCCGCCGAGAGGTCTTTATCATGCCCGCCGAGAGGTTTCCATCATGCCCGACAACCTAGATTTACTGTACCAGTACTTTCTTGTATTAAAATATTTTGGATATGTGTATTAATATTTCTTATATTAAAACATTATTCGTATGTGTGTATGAAGCTAATTTTGGATATGTGTGTACGTGTTGTATTAAAACATTTGAGATACGTATGCATAAAACTGAGAATTTGCAGGAAACACAAATACTGATATGTGTGCCTACTGTAAAACTGTCAACAGGGATAAGGACTGCTGGAAACACGAATACTGATATTGTATTTGGAAACTATTTATATGACTGTATATTGTGTGTGTAACTGTCGACAGGATGTGAAGTGCATGGAACACAAATACTGACATACAATATTGTATTTAGAGACGAAATGGCTATGGAACAGCGACAAAAAACTTGGAACATTGTAGGCTAGCGACGGAATAGCGATTGTATTTGCCGTCGCTAAGGTTCTGGAAAATATTATATTCCAGTATAGCGACTGAATAGCGACGTAAGTTTCACTTACTATTCCGTCGCTACGTTCCTGTCCGACACTAAAAGCGTATCGGAAACATCTTAGCGACATAATTTTTTGTTGCTAGCCTGTCGCTACTCTCATACTGAATTATGCCGCTGCGACGTCGGTAGTTCGTCGGTAACTATAGTGACAGAATTTCCATCGCTATTACATCATATTTTCTAATAAATAGCTTGTCGCTAAATGCGTCACTAATCAGTCTCTATTTCCGATAAACTAGCGACTGATTTAAATTAGCGATATATGATTTCCCAACAAACCATTTCCGTCGTTGATATGTCGCTATTTGGCTTTAGCGACGAAAAAATGACTTCTAGCGACGGATCCTGCCGTCGCTAAAAGTATATTTTTTTGTAGTGGAAGTGATGTCTCTATGGTCTCCTTGTTATGTTCTCAGGTACATAGGACTTTAATATAATGTTAACAGATAAGCAATTACCTGTATTTTTGGTTTGTATTGCTCATTTTTTTGACCCATGAAGGAATTGCACATAAGGAGGATCTAAATGCAACCTGTACTATGGTACCTCTCCCACTGAATTAGGGAGTTTTATTGGCTTTCCTGCAGTAGCTGGTGTAAGCCCCTGAATTTCAGGGTTTATTTTAAATTTTCTGAATGAATTAATTTCTATAAATATTTTATTATTAAATTGTTTTGATCATTAATGTACCTTTCCGTGACTTTGACTTCTGGAGCGTCAAAGATACCAATCTCTGTAAACTCTCTTTATAGGTTTTGAAGTAGACAAGATTATCTTCATTTTGATATATCATGTCCCACTTGAACTCGTTCCCTTGTGCTCTTTTTGTATCGCGCAACTTCGGGTCAACTTAGACCAATTAATCGTTGAATAATTATTCCCACTTTTATCTTTGATCTTCGTTTGCACGTCACCTTGACTTTTAATTTAGGAGCACCAGACCAGTCGTCTTCTCAGAACAAACTTCTCATAAATGATCTACTCGAGACGCTCTTCACCCATGACCTTCGTGTCCCACTCAGACACTCTATTTTCTGCTTCATTTTCTTCGCACAATTTTCGGGTCAATTTAGGCCGATTTATTATCTACCGTAAAACCTGATTTAATTTCCAATTTAATTTCGGGACCCGACATTGATCCAACCTGTCAACCCGAAGTATGGACGTGGCCCACATGAAGCCTACTACCCATATGAAACCTGTGTCCCATTTATTGGAGTCCCCGTATATTATTTATTTATCCGTGATCTTAAATACGTATTTAATTTCATTATTGCACCCTGTCCGATTTTGACCCGACCCGGCTCGACCGAACCCGAACCCAACCTCCATATTGTTCTCTCGTGACTGTCCAAATACCCCACATAATTTTCCTATTTTTCCTACTTTGAAAATATCTTTTCCTCTCTCTATTTTACAAATATCTCATTTCTTATATATATATATATATATATATATATATATATATATATATATATAGACACACACACACACACACACACACATATATATATATATATATATATATACACACACACACACACACATATATATATATATATAATATATATATATATATATATATATATATATATATATATATATATATATATATATATATAAAATATATATATAACATCTCTCTCTCTCACTTTCCACCTACACCTACACCCCCTCCCCTCTCTCTACCTGCACACACTTTCACCCCCCCAAACTGACCTACTCTCTCTCTCTCTCTATTCTCTCTCTATAAATATATATTCTCACTCTCTCTTTCTTTCTATTAAACACAACACACACACACATCTCCACTCTCTCTCCCTCTCACAGACTCACTCGGCTGAACCTCCCTCCCTCCACAACCGACCTCCACCACCATCTCAGCCACCATGCACCACCACCTTCACTCCTACTATCATCACCACTAATATCATCACCATTATTATCATCACCATCATCACCACCATGCAAACCACCACCACTTCCACCAACGCCACCACCTCCACGTTCACTGCGCCTGACCGCCGCCCTCGCCGTCGATCCTCCGCCACCACCAGAGACCGTCGGCGCAGCGCATGTGCCAGGCCAGTGCGGCCCCTCCCCCGCGGCCAGCAAGCGACAGCAGCATGGAGCAGCAGCGGCGCGCACGTGCGCGCTCGTGCGGGCTGCCGTCGTGCACCGCCGTGCCGTCGTACGGCCGCCATGGCCGCCCCTGATGCATGCACACCCCCCCCCGGCGATCACCCGCTAGCCACCACTATCTTCCCCGACGTGTGAAACACATGATTCGTGCGTTTTGAACGAGATCCCGTCGGCGCGCGCGAGTTTAGAACTTAAAATTTGTGTCCCGTCGTAGCGACTTCGTACAGATTTTTTGGTCAATCCGACCGTTGGATCAGCGAACTGTTTGCTCCGTCACAATCTTGGTATATCCATCTTCACTCCCTTCAATTTTCGTCCGTTAATTTCGTCGTTTGATACCTCAAAACTGGCCACCAAGTTGACGTTTTAAATTATACTATTTTTGGACAGTTTCGTGACGCCAACTTCGTGGGTTCGTATCTTCGTCGTCGCAGATCCGGTTGGCACGCTACCAGTTCCTGTGCGCAGCTGGTATAACCATCTTCCTGTCTCCTTTAGGTTTCGTTTCATTATAAGTACGTTCGGTTGGTCGAATTCGACGCCAAAGTTGGCCGTCCGAATTCTTTAATTTGCACTTGTTAAATTCCATTTTTGAACCTCGGGACTCCGGATTCAATTTTTGACACCACCAGTAGACTCGTGGCGTCGTTCTGGCATGTTTTCATATAAAATTTGCTTGATTTGGAGAATGTGGGCCCTGACACGCATTTCGGTGCAAAGCGGGTCCTACTTTTCGAGTCAACGGGTCACTTTGAGATCGGCTCATCGGAATCCAATTCCGAATATACCGTTGAGTTTGTATCGTAATTCTGGACTCGTTAACCTATTATTTGTTGAGTTTTGAAGACATTTGCTCCGGCACGCATTTCGGTGCAAACTGGATTCCAAATGTCCGCGTCCACGTATCATTTTGAGATCGGCACATCGGAATACTATTTTGGACATACCGTTGGGTTCGTATCATCATTCTGGATTCGTGGACATGTAATTTTCTAGGTTTTGTAGACTTCTATTCTGACACATTTTTTGGTGCAAAGTGTGTCCAATGGCGGACATTATTTTGACCCAAAATTACCGTTTTGTCCCTGTGTCTAAATTGCACTTATGGGTAGGCTATCCTAGCTAATTTGACCGTTCTGAATACGTTGGTGATATTTATTTTATCATCTGACAACATCTGTAGATTTTGCTTATGTATCATCCTTAATTTGTAATTAATTATTTTTTCAGAAATTGTTACTTTCTGTTTTTGAATTTTGTTATATATTTTAATTTCTGTAAAAATTTGGAAAAAATTGTATTTATATACAATATTAATTTTGATAATTTATTATAATTTTTCCAGCATTTAATAAGTACTTTTGGTATTTTATAAAAATGGGAAAACAGAACTCATTTTCAGGATATAGGTGTTTGCTGATTTTTAATAAATATCTATGAAGGTTTATAAATCCTAAAAAAATTAGTATAAATTTCTATAATTAACAAGGATCATTTTGGTATTTATTTTATGTATATTTGAGCTTTTTATCTATCTAAAAAATTGTTGGAACATAGTGTACAGTTTGATTTATTTATTGAATAGTTACGACCTGCAAGTTTTGTTTTGTTTTGAGTTATTATAATATTGGACCTCACCCTACACTAGTGTAAAGGCCCTATAAAATTAGTTTGGATATAGTGGCACTCCACATTAGAATTTTAGGCTAGGTCCCCACTTGGCAAGTATCCAGTTAGGAGTCGTGTCACACCACTAGTGTAATATTGAACATAGCTTAGAGGCTGAGTTTGTATATCATTTTGACAGGACACCGAACATCTATATCTTTGTACTAGTATTCTTTCTTTGCTCGAGGCAAGTACATCTACAAACTCATTTACTGTCTTTTATTGCTAGAACGTGTATTAACCCTGTTAAAATACTGATCCTTGAGGTAGCAAGTTAAATCTACACATGTTGTATTACTTTCAGTACCTGCCATACTTAGGACAGTTCTTATATCTTCACATGCTTTTTACTGGTTCGCAGTACATGTTTCACTACGCTTTATACTGCTCTGAGTATTCACATGTTTTATACTGCTCCCAGTACCTGTCATGCTTATACTGCTCTCAGTATCTCTCAAATGTTTTTACTGTTCTCGTATCTCTCACATGTTAGAATGTGGATTATGGGGAAACTGACAGTTGAGTATGTGATCATGCCCCCCTCTCCGTATGTATTTACCGAGCAAAGTTTTATTTTATATGATTTCTGCGCCCGTAGGTATCTCTCAAAGCTGTATTGGTGCGTATGTATATCTATTGCCTTTACACTTGTACGAAAGTACATTTCATTATGTGCCCCCAGCACATTGTACATCTATTGACCGATCACGTACCTGCTCCAGTTTTAAACATTAGATATACATGTGTCACCTTGACAAATGTATTTTACCGTGATTCCGGTCATACCATCATTCCAGATATGCCATGTTCCCTATGTTACTATGATACTGTGATCCCAGTTGTACCATGAGGCCATGTTTCTAGTATTTCCTATTTTATAGACTTATCACACCATGTTTTCTTGTTGTACATCTCTTTCATTATATATTCAGTACTTTAGTTGTAGAGGTTATACTTGCTCCCGTCCTGACAGGATAAAGTTGTAGGTTCACTTTCAGAGGAGGAAATGCTATGTGTTACATATTATGGCACCGATTTTGAGGACCTGGCCTTAGCTCCAGAAGAGGCCCCAGCGGGAAACCTTGCTTAGTTATCTTTCATGTGTTTTGAGACTTAGATTTTGGTCTGTACTTATTTTTGGATACTGGACTTTGTCTCCAGTTAGATACTTTGGAAGTGTATTATTAAGTCTGTACTTGTTTACCTTCGCTTATAGATGTTGTGTTGTGATGAACCTTTAAATGTGGCATTAGAACTATTAGCTACTTAGATCCTTTATTGTCTATTCTTAGAACAACTTACTACGCTTTAACTAAGCGTAGGTTGGACATGGCTCGGCCCGGCCCAACAATTTGGATAACGGATCGTGACATATTTTTAGTGGTGGCCCATGCAGGTCCAGACTTAAGTTGTTTGGTTACGTTATTGTACCAAGCATACCTGCAATTAGGATCTTAGGACAACTTGTTAATACTAGGGGCAACATTTAGAACACCTAGAGGATATTTAGGATTACAACATACGAAAACTCATCACAGCATAGGACCATTAGCTATAATTAGCCTCTTGTTTGTAATTCAGTGGGTTACAATTTTGACCAGGATAGTACCCTTGGGATGACCCCTGAGGATCTCACTCTAATCTTACCTAGAAATCTGTTTTCACTTATTTCCATTTGCTCTTCCTTATATTCGTTGTTGAATTTAATTTCTGACTTTTTGTTGTTGACTTTGATCTTGCATCGTGATAAATTTTGTGGATTAAATTGTGATATATCCTGATAAGGTAAACGTCTGCTTTATTTATGGAGTTTAGAATTTATCGCAGCCATATGATAAAAACGTAGAGCCTGATTTCGGATATACTATTCTATTCATAGAATTTAGATTTTCTCGCAGCCATACCGGTTGGCGTGGCGAGGATTCTAGATAACATGATTATAGGGTGTATACCTTAGTTATGACTCTATCGTTTATTGCATATAAGCTTACTGGTGTGGCAAAAATTCTGGCAACATGATTTCAGGAAGACGTGTATGGTTATCAGATCATATCTCAACTTGGTTCACTTCGTTATGATCGATTGAGCAAGAATAAATTCTTATCATCATTCTTCTTCGTCTTGATTAACTCTGTTCTATCTACATCTACAACTAGGATTACAGGTTCTCTAGGACTTTCTAATAGGATTGCTTCCGCGTTATCTTTTGGACATAATTATTTTTGTGTTCCATCTTTCCTATGACTTGACTAAACTCTTCTTCGTTAACCACTTGGGTAATTCTTCTCGTTATGAATCTCGTTGTCTTCGTACCATTCTTGGAGATTTTTCGATAAACTTTCCCGTCTTCCTTGACCTTTAACTTGTTTGGACACTATTATGGATTGCTTGACCCAGTCTTAGGCCTTATTACCTTCTATTTGATAGACGACCGAAATAGCCAAACCTTGTTAACTGATTTTGTAGTAAAACTATAAATGTATTGTATGGTTGTGATAAGTACTTTTCCTAGGGATTGGTTAGATTAAGCTTATAGGACAAGTATAAGTGACTGACTGTAGTAGACTTGGAAACCATTAAGAATGATTGTATTGATAGTATGACTTGATGATAGGGTATCTAAGATGGAGAAATGAGATATTATACTGTTATGACTATGGATTGAGGATTAGAATCTTGTGCTTAGCAGTTTGAGGATTTAGCATTTGTAGAATTTTGGTTGGTTATCTATAGCTAATTACATGTGATTAGAGGGTAGATCGATATGTGGAATGGTATAAAATAAATTAGAATGAGTTATCGTATTGCGTACGAGATCGAAAAGATATTAGTTGAAAAGACAAGGAACAAGACAGAGACATATGTACATTGGTAATTAATAAATCGGGAGCTTGAAATCGAGGATTTATATTCGGAGGACTTATTGAGTAAAAAGAAGAAGGCTCTACGCCAAGGATAAGAATTGAACGTATGATTTCAAGAAGAAACTGTAGGAAAGGTGGCGACAAATAATGCAAAGGGCCTATGGATTGATAGAATAAGGATACTTAGGATATGATAAGAAAATCAAGTATTTACAATTGAGGTTGGAAATATGATTGATGATTAAAGAATTTTAGGCTTATAAGACATGTCCAAAGAATGACCTATATTTTAGGGTATACGTTAAGGTTCCATGTTAGTATGGAAGATTCTAAAGGATATATGGCGTAGTTTATGATAAAAGGACTTTGTTGAACCTAAACCAAAAAGATTGTAAAGAGGAACAGAAGAGATGATTACAAGGGTAGCAGATTGAGTATCGTAGCCAGAGCAGCTACATGTCATAGTTTGACCTATTGGATGATTTTTAATTTCGAGGATGAAATTATTGTAAGGTGGGTAGGATGTAAGCTCCCTGAATTTCAGGGTTTGGTTTAAATTTTCTGAATGAATTAATTTTGATAAATATTTTATTATTTAATTGTTTTGATCATTAATGTACCTTTCTGTGACTTTGACTTCTGGAGCGTCAGAGATACCAATTTCTGTAAACTCTCTTCATGGGTTTTGAAGTAGACAAGATTATCTTCGTTTTGATATATCATGTCCCACTTGAACTCGTTCCCTTGTGCTCTTTTTGTATCGCGCAACTTCGGGTCAACTTAGACCAATTAATCGTTGAATAATTATTCCCACTTTTATCTTTGATCTTCGTTTGCACGTCACCTTGACTTTTAATTTAGGAGCACCAGACCAGTCATTTTCTCAGAACAATCTTCTCATAAATGATCTACTCGAGACGCTCTTCACCCATGACCTTCGTGTCCCACTCAGACACTCCATTTTGTGCTTCATTTTCTTCGCACAATTTTCGGGTAAATTTAGGCCGATTTATTATCTACCGTAAAACCTGATTTAATTTCTAATTTAATTTTGGGACCCGACATTGATCCAACCTGTCAACCCAAAGTATGGACATGGCCCACATGAAGCCTACTACCCATATGAAACCTGTGTCCTATTTATTGGAGTCCCCATATATTATTTATTTATCCGTGATCATAAATACGTATTTAATTTCATTATTGCACCCTGTCCGATTTTGACCCGACCCGGCTCGACCGAACCCGAACCCAAGCTCCATATTGTTCTCTCGTGACTGCCCAAATACCCCACATAATTTTTCTATTTTTCCTATTTTGAAAATATCTTTTCCTCTCTCTATTTTACAAATATCTCATTTCTTATACACACACACACACACACACACACACACACACACACACACACACACACATATATATATATATATATATATATATATATATATATCTAACATCTCTCTCTCTCACTTTCCACCTACACCTACACCCCCTCTCCTCTCTCTACCAGCACACACTTTCACCCCCCCAAACCGACCTACTCTCTCTCTCTATTTCCTCTCTCTAAATATCTATTCTCACTCTCTCTCTCTCTTTCTATTAAACACAACACACACACACACATCTCCACTCTCTCTCCCTCTTACAGACTCATTCGGCTGAACCTCCCCCCCTCCACAACCGACCTCCACCACCATCTCAGCCACCATGCACTACCACCTTCACTCCTACTATCATCACCACTAATATCATCACCATTATTATCATCACTATCATTACCACCATGCAAACCACCACCACTTCCACCAACGCCATCACCTCCACGTTCACGGTGCCTGACCGCCGCCCTCGCTGTCGGGCCTCCACCACCACCGACGACCGCCGGCGCAGTGCGTGCGCCAGGCCAGTACGGCCCCTCCTCCGCGGCCAGCAAGCGACAGCAGCATGCAGGAGCAGCGGCGCGCACGTGTACGCGCACCGGCCGCCGTCGTGCGCCACCGCGCCGCCGCACGGCCGCCCATGATGCGTGCGCACCCCGCAGCGATCACCCCCAGGCCACCACCTTCTCCGACGTGTGAAACACACGATTCGTGCGTTTTGAACGAGATCCCGTCGGCGCGCGCGAGTTTGGAACTCAAAATTCGTGTCCCGTCGCAGCGACTTCACGCAGATTTTTTTGGTCAATCCGACCGTTGGATTGGCGAACTCTTTGCTCCATCACAATCTCGGTATATCCATCTTCACTCCCTTCAATTTTTGTCTGTTAAGTTCGTCGTTTGATACCTCAAAACTGGCCACCAAGTTGACGTTTTAAATTATACTATTTTTGGACAGTTTCGTGATGCCAACTTCGTGGGTTCGTATCTTCGTCGTCGCAGCTCCGGTTGGCATGCTACCAGTTCCTGTGCGCATCTGGTATGACCATCTTCCTATCTCCTTTAGGTTTCATTTCATTATAAGTACGTTCGGTTGGTCGAATTCGACGCCAAAGTTGGCCGTCCGAATTCTTTAATTTGCATTTGTTAAATTCCATTTTTGAACCCCGGGACTCCAGATTCAATTTCTGACACCACCAGTAGACTCGTGGCGTCGTTCTGGCATGTTTTCATATAAAATTTGCTTGATTTGGAGAACGTGGGCCCTGGCACACATTTCGGTGCAAAGCGGGTCCCACTTTTCGAGTCAACGGGTCACTTTGAGATTAGCTCATCGGAATCCAATTTCGGATAAACCGTTGAGTTCGTATCGTTATTCTGGACTCGTTGACATATAATTTGTTGAGTTTTGAAGACATTTGCTCCGACACGCATTTCGGTGCAAACTGGATTCCAAATGTCCGCGTCAACATATCATTTTAAGATCGGCACATCGGAATACTATTTTGGACATACCGTTGGGTTCATATCATCATTCTGGATTCGTGGACATGTAATTTTCTAGGTTTTGTAGACTTCTATTCTGATACGTTTTTCGGTGCAAAGTGTGTCCAACGGCGGACATCATTTTGACCCAAAATTACCGTTTTACTTGTGTGTCTAAATTGGACTTATGGGTAGGCTATCCTAGCTAATTTGACCATTCTGGACACGTTCGTGATATTTATTTTATCATCCGACAACATCTGTAGATTTTGCTTATGTATCATCCTTAATTTGTAATTAATTATTTTTCCAGAAATTGTTACTTTCTGTTTTTGAATTTTTATATATATTTTAATTTTTGTAAAAATTTGAAAAAAAATGTATTTAGATACTATGTTAATTTAGCTAATTTATTATAATTTTTCCAGCATTTAATAAGTAATTTTGGTATTTTATAAAAATAAGAAAACAGAACTCATTTTCAGGATATAGGTGTTTGCTGATTTTTAATAAATATCTATGAAGGTTTATAAATCCCAAAACAATTAGTATAAATTTCTATAATTAACCAGGATTATTTTGGTATTTTATTTTATGTATATTTGAGCTTTTTATCTATCTCAAAAATTATTGGAACATAGTGTACAGTTTGATTTATTTATTGAATAGTTACGACCTGCAAGTTTTGTGTTGGTTTGAGTTATTATAGTATTGGACCTCATCCTACACTAGTGTAAAGGCCCTAGTAAATTAGTTTGTGTATAGTGGCACTCCACATTAGACTTTTATGCTAGGTCCCTACTTGGCTAGTATCCAGTTAGGAGTCGTGTCACACCACTAGTGTAATATTGAACATAGCCTAGAGGCTGAGTTTGTATATCATTTTGATAGGACACCGGACATCTATATCTTTGTACTAGTATTCTTGCTTTGCTCGGGGCAAGTACATCTACAAACTCATTTACTGTCTTTCAATGCTAGAACATGTATTAACCCTGTTAAAATACTGATCCTTGAGGTAGCAAGTTAAATCTTCACATGTAGTATTACTTTTAGTACCTGCCATGCTTAGGACAGTTCTTATATCTTCACATGCTTCTTACTGGTTCTCAGTACATGTTTCACTATGCTTTATACTGCTCTGAGTATTCACATGTTTTATACTGCTCCCAGTACCTGCCATGCTTATACTGCTTCCAGTATCTCTCACATATTTTTACTGTTCTCGTATCTCTCACATGTTAGAATATGGGTTATAGGGAAACTGACAGTTGAGTACGTGATCATGCCCCCCTCTCCGTATGTATTTACCGAGAAAAGTTTCATTTTATATGATTTCTGCGCCCGTAGGTATCTCTCAAAGCTGTATTTGTGCGTATGTACATCTATCACCTTTACACTTGGACGGAAGTACATTTCATTATGGGCCCCCAGCACATTGTATATCTATTGACCAATCACGTACCTGCTCCAGTTTTAAACATTAGATATACATGTGTCACCTTGACAAATGTATTTTACCGTGATTTCGGTCATACCATGATTCCAGATATGCCATGTTCCCTATGTTACTATGATACTGTAATCCCAGTTGTACCATGAGGCCATGTTTCCAGTATTTCCTGTTTTATAGACTTATCACACCATGTTTTCTTGTTGTACATCTCTTTCATTATATATTTAGTACTTTAGTTGTAGAGGTTGTACTTGCTCCCGTCCTGACAGGATAACGTTGTAGGTTCACTTTCCGAGGAGGAAATGCTATGTGTTACATATTATGGTACTGATTTTGAGGACCTGGCCTTAGCTCCAGAAGAGGCCCCAGTGGGGAACCTTGCTTAGTTATCTTTCATGTGTTTTGAGACTTAGATTTTGGTCTGTACTTATTTTTGGATACTGGACTTTGTTTCCAGTTAGATATTTTGGAAGTGTATTATTAAGTCTGTACTTGTTTACCTTCGCTTATAGATGCTGTGTTGTGATGAACCTTTAAATATGGTATTATAACTATTAGCTGCTTAGATCCTTTATTGTCTATTCTTAGAACAGCTTACTACGCTTTAACCAAGCGTAGGCTGGACATGGCTCGGCCCGGCCCAATAATTTGGGTAACGGGTCATGACAGCTGACCTGTGATATAAGCAATGAGACCTCCGACTAGTTGGGATGGATGACCGATGTTACCATTGCCATAAACCCAAATGACCCGATAATAGTTATGCATATACGTCCGATATTTGAGCAGGTCTATAATATACTGGCTCATCAGAGATCACTCTCTACATGATCACCGAGCGAACTTAACATCTTTTTGCAAGTAGGTTGTCATTTGTTGAAACAATTAAGAGAGAGAGAGAAAGAGGGTGTACACATGGTATTCGGTTGAAGCCACTTGTAGCTGGTTGTTTGTTATAGAAGGATGGCTTAAGTGATTCATATAGAAATTTGAATCATCAGTTCTACATTCTTTCTACTACAATCCTGAAATTTGAATCATAAGTTCCCATTTCCCATTGTACGGGTTCTCATATTTGCCTAATGCTGTAATATATTTATAGTTCATGCAACTACATCTATATTGATGAGTCATTCATCCAAACATCATGGTTTGAAAGAGATGACTCTTTGATCAAGCTTTATCTCTCATGTCTAAATGTCTAGCACTAAGTGGCTCCTCGGGGATATAGGTAGGTCGCCAATGGAAGTTAAAGAAAAGAAAGAAACTATGTTGCATGGACATGAATATGACAAGACACAATATGGACATGGCTATATAGACACAACGTGTTCTAGTGTGTCCTATTATATTGTGGAGTGTCTGTGTCATATTGATTTAGATTTTTGAAGTGCTCATGGAAGGGATAAAGCAGGGAAACGGGGGCTTTCTGTTTCCTTGTTGCATGTGTTGATGCAGCACAAGTTGTCATATTCGACCAATGACGTATCTTGCAAAGTCTCATGCCAATTAGGCCTGTGCAAGGCAGCACTAGGAAGCATCTGCTTCAGCTTTAGGTGGCTGACTTACCCGCTGTTTTAGAGGACTACTAATCACAACTCTGATAATTGAAATTTGAACAACATAATATTGTGTATTATGTAGATGTGACTATATGATTGATGCATTATATGAGTTTGTCCCAATAGCATGAATGAATCTATTGACTTAGATAGTTAGATTCTTGAGTTTGTTTTATTTGATGATTTTGTTGTTCTTATAGACACAAATGGACAACACTTATTTAGATGTATCAATATTTCTCCTACCAGATTTATCATAAAATTTGCGAGAACTTGAGAATATTTTAAGATGAACATGACTCGTGCATCTTTCAGATCTGTGAACTTTTGTTACTGTTTCAGGCATGTTAATCTTGGTGTTCAGTTAGTTCATTTTTTAAGGTGAATTTGATTGCATGGGCATGTTTCTTAAGGAGTAATTTCTTCTATATGTGTTATGTTCTTCTTTTTCTATATGATTCTTTGATGAATATATTCTGAACATGGTGGTGAGAAGAACTATCCATTTTCTTTTTCTTTTTCTTTATATCACTTTAGAATTGTTTTTTTCTGGAGCCTTTTGCTTTCTTTAGAGTAGTGCTTTCTGAAAGCATCATGCATAGTCTATAACTAAGTAGGATCGGAGCTTAAGTTCATGAAATCAAGAACATAGTAGAGCCTTTTTCTTATAACTTCAAGGTTATTAGTATCCTTAATTGACAACCAGTTATAGTAAAGGTCTGAACAAAGAGTTGAAGGATCGATGTCGAGTAAGTTTCTCAGCTTTTATTTAGTAGGTCTTTCAAATTGTACCCAACCTGAATTTCCAATAATTGCAATCGAAAATATATATCCAGAGCTCATCCATAATTATATTTTCTCAAACAAAAAAGGAAAAAAAAAGAAGCTCATAGATTTTAAAGGGTCGTTCGTGTTACTCTGTACATGTTTGATGTTTGTTATCTTCTTTATCACATAATTACCAAAACTATGCACATATTACTCTTTACTGAAACTGGCTGGTCCTTATGAACTGAATGTTGAAAGATCATTAAGTGTTCGAGTAATATGTATGTAACTTCAATCGAAATTGGCTTGTCTGGACTAAGAATTACTTCAAAGGATTATGTTTTTAAAACTACTAAAATGTTGTTTTTGTCATGCTTTCTAATTTTGTACAACTTCTGCTTGAGAGTTTGCTACTAATAAATTTGGAAGAACAAGTGGATGTTGGTATATATGAATATTGCTAGTACATGTCTGGAAAATTACATTCTTGTGGAGGGGTGTATCACTTGGGATGAGAGATGTGTTATATAGGTAGTAGGTTCCACCATAATACCTATTTATTTAACTAAGTAGAATATTAATCTTCGAATTTGTCGAATTTAGCTATGTATGATATGTTTGGGAACACAATTCGGTGGCAACAAACTTTGATGACTTGAGTTATTTGAATTAACCTTTGTCTCTCTCTTTCCTAACAAAAGTTGCAGATCCTGCTCCAGCAGTAGAGAAACCATCAAGTGGTTTAATTAATCGAGGTACGTATGCCTAAAACAAGATTGGATGCGCATCGCAACTTTCTAAGGAGGGTTGCGATGTTCCTGATTTCCACTTTGCAGATATTGTTCTTGCTCGTCTCAAAACTATAAGAGAATGTCTCTGATCAAAGCTTGGGAGGAAAGTGAGAAGATGAAAGCTGAGAATAAGTATTACATTCATCATTTCTTATGAAACTTTTTTTCTTCTGATATTAGTATGAAAAATCAAACATGAAAATTCCCAATACTAGCTAGTCCTGAAGTATTAGAAAGAAAGGAAAAAAAACCTCTCTAGAGAACAAAATAGATGTGTAACTCCACTGTTCATAAATAAATGAATATTTTCCATATTTTTTTTTCTTGATTAATTCCTAGTTAATGATTTGAATATTCTATTTTTAAATCCTTTTAACTATTTTAGTTAATGATTGAATATTCTATTTAACTATTTACAAACTATTAATTTATTCCTAAATTTTATTTTCTATTTAAATTACTTGGACTCCTATTCACCATTTGAATGGGCCAACTGACCCATTAATATTTCCCTTCTTAACCAACAATTTAAACCAGCCCGTCCTATTAAGCGCAGCCCAGCTGGCGTCTTATCTCAATGGGGTGCGGGTTTAAAGCTCAACCCGATAACCTAAAAATCTGCTAACCCGAACCCGACAGCCGATCCCAACCGTTATATATTTTCAAATCTCAATTCATTTTCATTCATCCTTTTCCCTCCACTCTCTGCTACAGAGGTGGGGGAACGACGATGACGACGACGACGGGGACGACGACGTCGAGAAGGATCCATCCTCTTCTAGAAACTTCCCCCTAACTGACTAACTAACCCTCTCATCTCCACCGTCGATTTCCAACAACCCAAATTCTTCCCAACTGTCGGATTGTAACTGACACTACCCGCCCAACCGTCGGTCAAGTGCCTGGCCAACCGCCTGATCGACGCCCCGCCTATAAATAGAGCCCAGCTCCCTTCTTCTTCATTCAGACTTAAGAACGGCGAAGCCTTGCTGAATTGTTCCTTGCCCTTTCTTTTGTCGATGACGAGCTCCGGCCATGGCGATGCGGTTCTCCGATATAGACGGTGAATCGACCTCGACCGATCCTTCCTGAACATCGGGATCGATGTCTGAATCCTCGCAGTCGTGCGGCGAGCGGCGTACTTCGATCCGACACTGGTGAGTGTCCTCGTCTTCTTCGTCTATCTCCTTCCTTTTAATTTTTGAGTATTTTGATCGGTTGGTGATCGATATAAGCCTGGGTGATTTTAGTGATCATAGATCGATTCTCCGAGTGATTTCGATCGGTTCATTCATCTCTTTTCTGGAATTTGATTGAAGGATTGCTTCTTGATCTGATCCTGGTAAATTCTCGAATTTTGGAGTCAGAGCAAAATCAAATTGAACTCATTTTGTTGTATTCTTTCATTTGCACATCATATATTCGATCTTATGTCTCACTCGTTTTCACATTCAGTTTGGACACACGGAGCTGCCGTGTCGACTTCCGAAGACACGGCGAACCTTCTTCGAGCTCAGGTATGCTCCTGTCCTTCGTCTTCTCTTTATGAATGCTGAGTAGAACCTTCACGTTGCTAGTAGTGACCAGCTGTGAGCTCTGTTTTCTGTCAGCCTAGATTCATGTTGAAGGAGGACACAAATCTACAGAGGACACTGGGATCGGTTGTGTCCGTGGGTATGTATGACCTGTTATAGATTGAATCCAGTAGCTGTTGGAAGTTGAGTATACATACTATAGGCTAGTAATTTGGATTTCAGTAGAGGTTGGACACGAGAGCAGGGGAAACGAGTATGGATCTCTGAGTTCAAGTAATTGCTGCTTGAGGTCGACAGAGGTGATTGTAGGTCACTGTTGGTTCATAGAATTGATGTACTTTTGACCTTTAGGTAGGGCTATTTGGGTTGGCTGTGGAGAGTTGAATATTAGATAGGTTCAACTATGAAGTGGTTAGTTTTCTTCTATCAATTGATCAAGTAACCAATAATGAAATATGGGAGAAGAGTAGGGTGTTGACTGTTGACTGAACTTTGGTAAATTAGTTGAGGATGGATAACATGACATTAAGGTTGGACTAGTTGGTTATGTATTATAGAGTAAATGTTAGATGGATAGAACAGATGGATCAATTAGGCATTCCTGTCAGGATCAGTGGAATTGGTTTTAGAGTTAGTAATATAGTAAATGAGTTAGTGGAATTAAGACAAATATTATATTCTAATTGCCATTTCTATTTTAGGTGATCTAGAATGCTTAGACAAGACCCGGAATTAGGCAAGTACATGTACTCAGTATTACCATCATTGCATGTATTGCACTTACATTGTCTCTTGTCATTATTTTACTATTCTTGCTCGATTGATTGCATTGATTCTCGTGTCGGGTGGGGGACGTTCTAGAAACATGTGATTGACTAATATTGGACAAATATTGCCTGATAGCATACACCGTATGCCTGAGTCCATTTCGTGCGTGACTGATAGCATTGTCGTCAGACATGCCTGATTATTGCGTAACTGATAGCATTGTCGTCAGACATGTCTGATTATATATTGACTGATAGTATATTTTATATGCCTGATTACATATTAGTCCCTACATGTTGGTAACGTCCAATTGTACATGTACACGTAGCTAGTGCATATTTTATTCACATTGCTTCTCTGTCTTTCAGTTATATTTGATGTACCGTTCTATTGATCTCTGTGGTGAGTTTTGTTTAGTTATATTGTATTTTGCTCATTTCCTGACTGGATCGTTGATTACAGGTGAGATGGATCTTAGATTATCAATCATGGATGACATTGGAGCTCATTGAGATATTAGTTTCATGTATAGGAGATTGATTGAGTGTATTTGATTATATATTGTTGTTGTATTATTTATCTTTTATCGGTTTGTACCCGGACATTCATGTATAAGTTGTAATAATTGTATAGTGGATTGCTGTGATGGTTAGTATAGATTTCGAGATTAGATGCTGTGATAAGATACTCTTGTTATTGATGACTAGACGGCTCACTACCGCTGTCAACGACAGCGTAGGCCGGGCATGCATCGACCCGTACCCGATTATTCGGGAGCAGGGCATGACATGTTTTAGTGGTGACCCATGCAGGTCTCTATCTAATGGTACTTAGGATTAGAGTGCCATTGGAAGCCTGCGGAATAGGAAACTCATCAGAAGCATAGAACCGTTATCATATTGCTTACTTTTCTGTCTTTTACATCTTGTTAACACATACAGTACACCTACGAGTCGCTGATAGTTCTTCTACAATTCTAGAGATGGCCAAAGGAAGGAAGGAACCCTATCTGCGAGGCCGCCCTCCGTGTGTAGCCCATTCCGAGAGAGGATCATCTTTCCTACCTATGGTAGACCCATAGCGCTCCGGTACCCACGTGCCACCCGTCACGAGAGCTTCTTCACGACACTCCATTAGTTCCATGAGGGGCACCCAGATGCATGAGTTAGTCCATGGGCTATTGGAGGCCCAGAGAGCCCAGACCCTGAGTTTGTTGGATGCTCAGAGGGAGCAGACCACTATTTTGTGGGAGGGTATTGAGAGATTAGTTAGCCCACTCCTACCACCTCCACTTCCCCAGACTACTACCGCTCCACCGATATCTCATATTCCACCTCCATCTCATATTCCACCTCTACCGACTACTATACCGACCCTATCATACATCCCACATCCGCCATACGCTCCACATCCATCATATATTCCACCTCCACCACCCATCTAGGCTCTAGTACAGCCTACTACCACCACTTTCGTTTAGCCTGAGCCTATTTCTTTCATTCCGCCTCCCATCCATACTCATGCTTCTCCTACTTATACCCATACTACTTCTACCTACCATCAGAGAGATGGGTCTATCCTAGACTTTAAAAGGATAGAACATAGAGAGTTCCTTGGGATCGAGGGTATACTCTACGCCGATGAGTGGCTAAAGGATATGGAGAGGGTGATGAGACTATCTAGGCTTCCGGAGGACCTCAAGGTGTAGGCAGCCGGCGTACAGATGCATGATCTGGAACGTACCTAGTTTAGGAGTGAGCCTCAGCACGCAGTACCTAGATTGACTTGGGAGCAGTTTATGGGAATCTTCAAAGAAAAGTTTTTCCCAGCTGTGGTAAGAGAGGCTTTGGAGCGCCAGTTTCAGACTCTTGAGCAGGGGACTCGCTCAGTTGATAAGTACGCGGTAGAGTTAGGACGACTTAGTCGGTTTGCAGAGGGTAGAGCCCGAGATCTAGTCGTGAGAGCCATGAGATTCAGGAAGGGTTTGAGCCACGAGCTCCGTTACTTAGTCACGGCTAACGGAGCGACTACTTATGCTGGGATGGTCGCCGTTGCTCAGAGATTGGAGATTGACCTAAGCCTCCGACCCAAGAGAGACCGTGACATTAGTAGAGGAGGTAGTCACTCGGGACCACCCAAGCGTCCCAATACCCAGCAGACGAAGACCTTCACATCCCAGCCTCCTCAGAGGACTCAGCAGCAGCAGCATCGACCAGTTCAGTAGCCTTGTGGATTTTGTCAGAAAGTGGGCCATACCTGGCAGGTGTATAGGAAGAGATTTGGACAATGCCTCATTTGTGGTACAGCTGATCAGCAGGCTAGGGAGTGCACCATTGCTCGTACAGAAGCTGGATCTTCGGGATTTCCACAGCCAGAGGGACGAGTCTACCTTATGGCAGAGGAAGGAGCAGAGGCTATTCCGATTCCTGACGAGGACTAGAGACCGAAGGCATTCTCGCATAGCTGGAGCAGACCGTGGGTCATCATTTCCTTTTTAATTCTTTCTAGCACCTAGACTTTTCTTGTTGTTTCATATTCAAGACTTGTTTCTAAAGTCTCTGTATTGTTTTGTAAATTGTCGCTTGTTTGATCCTTGTTGTTCCTAATAAAACTACTTGTTCACTTCCTATCATGACTTTGACTGTTAAAGAATTCTTTTGAATCTTCATAAATCCTTGGAATTCTTCTGGATAAAGTTGAGAAATATTCGACGGCCTACTACGACGTGGCAGATGTGCACTACAGTCATTTACCTGGATTATGGAAACTGAAAGTTCATTGCAGCCAGCTGCACACTGGCGAGGCATGGACTCTAAGTTGAAGTAATTACAGGTAATCATAGGCTCTCGAATATTATTGAGACTAAGTCCTAAATTTAATATCTTTGATAATATCGGATAAAGTTGATAGAGTATTTTGGTAATATATTATCAGACCATGGAACCGAAGGTTCACTGCAGCCATATATATATTGGCGGGGCAAGAACTGTAGGAAAAGTGACTCCAGATATGTATGATTACCGAATACTATTGAGGCTATTATCCTTGACCATGTTTTCATGACTATCACTGTACCGCTTGAATCGTGCCAATTTGTTTTTGATTATTCTTGATCGTGCCTAATCGTGCCATCTGAAACTTCGAGGACAAAATTTTTCAAGGAGGAGAGATTTGTAACTCCACTGTTCATAAATAAATAAATATTTTACATATTTCTTTTTCTTGATTAATTCTAAATTAATGATTTGAATATTCTATTTTTTAAATCCTTTTAACTATTTTAGTTAATGATTGAATATTCTATTTAACTATTTCCAAACTATTAATTTATTCCTAAATTTTATTTTCTATTTAAATTACTTCGACTCCTATTCACCATTTGAATGGGCCAAATGACCCATTAATATTTCCCTTCTTAACCAACCATTTAAACCAGCCCGTCCTATTAAGCCCAGCCCAGCCGGCCTCTTATCTCTATGGGGCGCGGGTTCAAAGCTCAACCTAGTAACCTAAAATTCGCTAACCCGAACCCGACAGTCGATCCCAACCGTTATATATTTTCAAATCTCAATTCATTTTCATTCTTCCTTTTCCCTCCACTCTCTTCTACTGAGGTTGGGGAACGACGAAGACGACGACGACGGGGACGGCAACGCCGAGAAGGATCCATCCTCTTCCAGAAACTTTCCCCTAACTGACTAACTAACACTCTCATCTCCACTATCGATTTCCAACAACCGAAATTCTTCCCGACCGTCGGATTGTAACTGACACTGCCCACCCAACCGTCGGTCAAGTGCCCGACCAACCGCTTGACCGACGCCCCGCCTATAAATAGAGCCCACCTCCTTTATTCTTTATTCAGACTTGAGAACGGCGCAGCCTTGCTGAATTTTTCCTTGCCCTTCCTTTCGTCGACGACGAGCTCCGGCCATGGCGATGCGGTTCTCCGATATCGACGGCGTGTCAACCTCGACCGATCCTTCCTAAACATCGGATCGGTGTCTGAATCCTCACAGCCGTACGGCGAGCGACGTACTTCGATCCGACACTAGTGAGTGTCCTCGTCTTCTTCGTCTATCTCCTACCTTTTAATTTTTGAGTATTTTGATCGGTTGGTGATCGATATAAGCCTGGAAGATTTTAGTGATCATGGATCGATTCTCCGAGTGATTTCGATCGGTTCAATCATCTCTTTTCTGGAATTTGATTGAAGGATTGCTTCTTGATATGATCCTGGTAAATTCTCCAATTTTGGAGTCAGAGCAAAATCAAATTGAACTCATTTTGTTGTATTCTTTCATTTGTACATCACATATTCGATCTTATGTATCACTCATTTTCACATTCAGTTTGGACACACGGAGCTGCCGTGTCGACTTTCGAAGACACGGCGAACCTTCTTCGAGCTCAGGTATGCTCCTGTCCTTCGTCTCCTCTTTATGGATGCTGAGTAGAACCTTCACGTTGCTAGTAGTGACCAGCTGTGAGCTCTATTTTCTGTCAGCCTAGATTCGTGTTGAAGGAGGACACAAATCTACGGAGGACACTGGGATCGGTTGTGTCCGTGGGTATGTATGACCTGTTATAGATTGAATCCAGTAGCTGTTGGAAGTTGAGTATACATACTATAGGCTAGTAATTTGGATTTCAGTAGAGGTTGGACACGAGAGCAGGGGACACGAGTATGGATCTCTGAGTTGAAGTAATTGCTGCTTGAGCTCGACAGAGGTGATTGTAGGTCACTATTGGTTCATAGAATTGATGTACTTTTGACCTTTAGGTAGCGCTATTTGGGTTGGCTGTGGAGAGTAGAATATTAGATAGGTTCAACTATGAAGTGGTTAGTTTTCTTCTATCAATTGATCAAGTAACCAATAATGAAATATGAGAAGAAGAGTAGGGAGTTGACCGTTGACTGAACTTTGGTAAATTAGTAGAGGATGGATAACATGACATTAAGGTTGGACTAGTTGGTTATGTATTATAGAGTAAATGTTAGATGGATAGAACAGATGGATCAATTAGGCATTCCTGTCAGGTTCAGTGGAATTGGTTTTAGAGTTAGTAATATAGTAAATGAGTTAGTAGAATTAAGACAAATATTATATTCTAATTGCCATTTCTATTTTAGGTGATCTAAAAGGCTTGGACAAGACCCGGAATCAGGCAAGTACATGTACTCAGTATTACCATCATTGCATGTATTGCACTCACATTGTCTCTTGTCATTAATTTACTATTCTTGCTCGATTGATTGCATTGATTCTCGTGTCGGGTGGGGGACGTTCTAAAAACATGTGATTGACTAATATTGGACAAATATTGCCTGATAGCTTACTCCGTATGCCTGAGTCCATTTCGTGCGTGACTGATAGCATTGTTGTCAGACATGCCTAATTATTGCGTGACTGATAGCATTGTCGTCAGACATGCCTGATTATATATTGACTGATAGCATATTTTATATGCCTGATTACATATTAGTCCCTACATGTTGATAACGTCCAATTACACATGTACACATAGCTAGTGCATATTTTATTCACATTGCTTCTTTGTCTTTCTGTTATATTTGATGTACCATTCCATTGATCTCTGTGGTGAGTTTTATTGAGTTACATTGTACTTTGCTCCTTTCCGGACTGAATCGTTGATTACAGGTGAGATGGATCTTAGATTATCAATCATGGATGACATTGGAGCTCATTGAGATATTAGTTTCATGTATATGAGATTGATTGAGTGTATTTGATTATATATTGTTGTTGTATCATTTATCTTTTATCGGTTTGTACCCGGACATTTATGTATAAGTTGTAATAATTGTATAGTAGATTGCTATGATGGTTAGTATAGATTCCGAGATTAGATGTTGTGATGAGATACTCTTGTTATTGATGACTAGACGGCTTACTACCGCTGTCAACGACAGTGTAGGCCAGGCATGCATCGACCCGTACCCGATTATTCGGGAGCGGGACATGACAAGATGTTTTGTAATACTTGGTTGGACCTTAGTTTTGTTATGGTATCACTTGTTTTTTTTCAATTATAGATGATGGAGAAGATGATGGCCGGTCGAGACAAGGAAAAGTACCAAAACATTAAGAAGGTAAAAGGTAAAAATTTTACCTTTCTTTTACTATTTTGCCCTTATTAGTAATCTAGTCTTCCAAATGTTGTTCATGATAGTTAAGTTGAGTTATTATACTCTCCATATTTTCTCCAGGAAATTGTTCGCTTTTTTTGTTGGTCAACAAGCTCATTAACATAAATTGGTAACTTGTGCTCTTATTCCCTCAGGAACTAATGGAAAATAAAGGTGTTGTGAATATGGAAGGATGTGCTCTAGCCGGGTTTTCTACTTATTTTGGTTTTATTTGTATAATTATCAGTTTGGGATGTTTAAGATGTATGGAAACTACATACTTTGGTTGAACATCTTTGTGGTTGGACAAGTGTTAGATGTTTGTTGTTGGACGTGGATTGGATATGTTGGAAGTTTGTGGTGTATGAACAGTATACAGTTTGTTAATATAAAAGTTGGGTTTTATAGTTATTTGATGTGTTAAATCTTCTAGATTATTGATATTATGTGTCTTCGATTCATAATATATAATTATAAGTAGAATTTTGGCTTTAGGTTCTCTTGACGGATATAAAATGTCAACAATTAACTTAATCCTGCTGCAGAAGGGATTTTCTTGACGTCTAATAACCTCCATCTAGGCCGGAGTCAAGAAAAGTTTTCAACTACATTGACGGTTTCTCAAAACTGATTTCTTGACGGCTAAAAACTGTCAAGAAAAATATTTTAGATGACGGTTAAAACCTGTCAAGAAAAGCCCTGTCAGAGACCGTCAAGAAAAGTGGAGGACTTTTCTTGACTCTGGCCTACTTGACGGATCCACAACCGTCAAGATAACCCTTTTTTGATGGGGATTAACCGCCAAGAAAGCCTTTTTTCTTAAAGTGTATATATGGTTAAGTGTTATTTATGGTTGTTCAGAAGTTGTACCTATATATAGTATGTGATCCTTCTTGTGTAATTTAGACATCAATTTTTGTTATTTCTCAAATTACTTAGATTTATTTTAGAATTTAAAAATATTAGTTTTATATTTATTTGGTTTCGATTTAATTGACAAGTTAGCCTATCAAGCCAATAAGTTGATATATTTAGTCAAAGTATAATTTTCTATATTTATTATGATTAAATATCTTTAAGAAATATTCCAGAATTTATTATTACTATTTTTAATCTATATAAATACTACTTTTATCTAATAGCATGATTACATGTGTGTGTAGAATAGCTAGAATTTGTATATATTTACTTGTTTCATAAATGTATGTATATATAATGGTTGTATTAAATTTAGATAATTTGACCGAATTATTTATATTATTATTTCATAATTTAAAGTAAATATTTTTATATTATGAAGTATTATTTTTGTGTTGGCATGATACTTCATGTAGAGGGCATATATATGTAGTTGGAAACTAGTTAGCTAGTATATATAATAGACTCTATAAATAGTATGTATATTTATGGTAGATATATTATCTTAGAATTAGTATTTATTTTAGTTTATTTATATTTTAGGAGTTCGTGATTATTTGACTACAATTGGAGCCGGACCATGATTTACTTTGCTTCCAAAGTTCCAGATAAAATACCTTACCATCAATTTTTTGTTTAAATGTTTATGTTTGTTGTTCTTTTCTGTTGGTAGTAGTTATATATAGTGGTGTACGTCCGAGTGACTTGGGCGATATTGATGATGGCATCTATATGATAGGTGTATGTGACTTAGTTGTGTAGAAGACGTTTCCCAAATGTGTAACTTCTATGGCATGATACCTAGCATTACACGTTATTGTGAGTGAGAGTTCTTTGTGTTAGCAAGAGCTTTCACATTCGACTGGATATTGGTACAAGCAGTTTGTGTGTCGGTGCATGTAGAATTTAGATCGTATCTAATTTAGTTACTCGTATTGAAATATGGGTTGTTTGAGTCATGGATAGGACTTGTACCATTCATGGGCGGGGAAGATTACTAGTAAGTGTATGGAATAACCCCTATAGACTACATAATATTTGAAGGAAACTACGGAGTCATGAGCCTCATAGTTTTATAACTGTTTGGCTCGTAACCCGTTGTTAATAGCATCGGCTCGTGATCCGATATCGGCTTGTGATTCGGTGCTATATACTTATCACCTACCATACGTCCAATATCGTTTTCAACATGCATTTACATAGTACAGTGAGATGCAGTACTTATCCCTAACCAAAGCATGGGAAAATATCGTTACGGAATAGTGGGCCATACCTTGTCATTGTTTGGTTGTGGGTGTGGTTCATTGTTTCGACGATAAGATAGTGGACCATGTGGTGGTTCGGGTTATTCATTCAGTTCATATTATGGCACATGATAGTGTCTTGTGCGGAATAGTTTGCCATCCCTTGTCCTTGTCTAGTTGTAGGGGTGCTTCACTACTTCGATGGCAGAATATTGGACCATGTTGTGATCTGAGCTATTTAATTTATGTTTATATTTATTCAGTTCATATTATGGCATGTTCCTTCTGTATCTGGTTACGTCCTCTGAGGACATGGTGATCTCTCTAGGTTATTGTTGAGCACTTGTAGATAGATAGATGTATGGTATGTTTATGACTTCATGCTTCAGGTACTGCTTGTAGTATTATTTCATCATTCTTCTGTGTTTTATATAATTCTTATCATCATATACTTTGCTCATTAGCCTAGCTTTGCAAATTTATTTATGTCCTCGAGTTTGCTCGAACATGTGTATTATAGAGCGGGCGACTATATACATATCATTCACTCTTACTTTAGTTACTTATATGTGGATTGAGATATAGTTATGATAACATAGGTTTAGTACACTTCTTTAGCATAGTACATCTAGCGTAAGACCATTAAATTAAAAACTTACCCCATATCGAATTAGCAAGCATGCTTGCGTTTCTAGTCCTACGTATTTTGGGACTGGGACGTGATAGTGTGGGACCCACGTATCTGCCTAATTTGACACCGATGGCAATTTTTGATGGACCTTATTAAATTTTTTGATGTTGTCTATCGCTTAATAGTGTCATTTTAACCCATGGACATCTTCATAGAAGTTTTTCAAAATCGTTCGCCCTTCTTGACTCTCATACCCTTCCTTTTCTAACACGATCGTACCCAACACGTTGACACTTCACCAACCTTCAACTAGGCAAGTATACCTATTCATCGTATTAAAATTCATGATTGATGTTATTTTTTATTATTTGTGGTTTTTATGTGCTTGTTACGTGTGAAATTCGATCATAGGCTTCCAAGTCAAACTTGGGTGTGATCAATAGTTGGATCGATTGATAATAACCTAGATACCATGTTAGCTCGTTGTATCTACTGTCATGGACTTGACCCAAGACATAAAATACGTGTGCATATATGCTACCACGTGTACCCTCGTGGCCGACTTATCATTTGGATGGTGATAACGTATATCGTTGTAGTATCAGATTAGGGGTTCTGGTAGTACTATTGGGTTGGGGAGGACAACTACTAGGCGCCTGGGCTACTATGTATGTTTTTTTTTGACAGGGTACCTCACTATAAGCTACGGTTGGTAGTCTATCTGTGGGTCGGATGACTCACTATGAGCTACATTTGTTAGTTGCCATGTTGGCTGGTAGTTTAGTGATTAATTATGATTGTTATGTATCCCATAGTCTAATTACCTATCTGTGCGAACATTGTCCTTAAATTTTATGTCACCTATTGTTTTAACTTTAGTTGTATCCTTGATACTTGATGTGTGTGTATGTTAATTATTTACTTTTTTTTACATATGACAAGCTATTACATATCTTGTTATGTCACTTCAATGACCTAGTTCTCTTGCAAGATAGTGAGCATGATTATCTGAAGGATTACCCATGAAGAACATTAACATGTCTCCTTCCATGGTGTCAAGTTAATTGCCTATTAGGATCTTGTTATCACTCACATATTCATATTACAGTTCTCTTCATGTTCTACTGTTATAGTCTAGAATTTGCAAGCCTTGTAATTCTTTTCAAGCTTGTTCAAACATTTAGATTATTGGACGGCCGACCTTAGTATATTTTGTTCATTCTTGATATTATTACTTTTGCAGATTGCGATATAAAATTGTTAGATCAAACCTAGGCTATGTTAACTAGTATACCTGACTTTAAACAACATTAGACAACATATACTTATTGAGTTTGGTTGGAGGCTGGTTGATACATATATAGTTGGCTATTGCCACATGTCTTGGTACTTATATTTTGTGATTAGAGTGTGCCATAATTTTGATGGTGGTCCATGCAGGTCAAGGATATATTATTTTGGTTGAGTTATTGTACTGAACGAGCCCCCGAGAAGATTAGTATGATTAGGGTCTTAATCCACGTGTTATTTTGAAAATTTTATTAAATTTATTTATCGTCCTTAGACCTCATGATTACTCTTCAATTATCCCTTTATTAAACTCTATCACTATTGGCTTCCCGTATCTCTCTCTATCTTTAGAGTGATAGACACTCGTGCTTGGTGGTTCACTCTCATGCCTATTGAAATTCTTCAAGAAAATGATTTTACCAGATGATGGGAATCTTTAACGGACAAATACGCTATGACGAGGGACGAGGCTACAAGACTGCTGGATATGGAAGTAGGCTAAACAAAAATTGTGGAAACCTGAAACAATAATGCCACGGTGACACAATATTGGTTCAGCCTCGAGATGTCGTCCAATGATACACTAATGGTGCACAGAGGACATACTAGAAGAAGCATGAGTGTCAACAAATAGACCGAGTTATAATGGTTCAACTTCAACCAAAGATATAACTAACAATTGGTGGAACTCAAGAGTAATAATAGATATGCTTCAACTGTCAATGTAACGACATTCACAAGGAACATTACGTTAAGCAACACAAGTAGAGCCACGTTTTCGGATGACAGTAGAGTAACAACAATCTCAACAGTTCTACTTCGATTTAACCTTAGATATTCAGACAAATTTAAAGAGTTTTAAGCCGTTCGATTAATATCTTTGATGATTGTGTTAGCATCACTGTTAAAATAGTATAAATATATACCATATTTATTAATTTGGACCATTTTTTAAACAATAATAGTAATAATAATGTTGTCGCTACTAACTTTTTGAGTTTTCACTGTTGGGGATGAAAATTAGATAGACTTAATTTCACTTTATTGTGATTTGGTAGATGTGGACACAAAAAAAACGATGTCTTTTCTTATTGGCATAAGGCACAACAAATCGAGTACGCCTGAGAGATCCTGCGCTGAGGATCCCCGAGTACAAAAAGAATTCTAGGGAATGGGATGATAGAGATCGAACGGCAGTTGCTCCTTTACTCCGTTGACACTCCGATTACAAAAGTGGAAGAAAACATAAGAAAATTGCTAACTCTCGACTCACTGGCAAGAGTGCAGCAATTTGTCTCTTGAAAATGCTCTACATTCTGTGTTTTGAAGAGGTATGATATCCCTTTTTATAGTCGTTTCTATGCTGGGATGATGTTATGCGCCCACATAAGAAAATACACTGATTTTCATGTGGGCGCATAGTCCTACTTTGGGCGTATAGAGTGTAGGCGCATGCAGACTGCATGATCGTGGTTTGAACGTAGGGTTGACGTGGTCGCATGCTCCGGTGCATGACTACTCGTGGAGACTGACGGGCTGTATGCTTCGGTGTACGATTGATCATGGGTTTGACCGAGTCGGGAACTGTCCTGACTCTGGCGCATAGCCTGAAACAGAGCTATGCACCCCCTGCTGGAGGGGTCCAGAGTGGTCGCATGGGCGCATAGCTTGCTCTGGTGGCTTGGGCGCATAGCATGCTCTGGTGACTTGGGCGCATAGTATGTTTTGATGACTTGGGCGCATAGCATGCACTGGTCACATTGGCGCATATGACTTCTCTGGCTTGGGCGCATGGTTGTCAAGATTGCTAAAATTTTCATGCTTCTACAAGACCCCTTCAAAGTTTTCGATACTTGAACGAGTTCAAAATACTTTGAAAGAAGCATGGACCGTCTTCTCGTGATGCAGTGGTCGCATAGCATAGCTCTCCCTTTGGGCGCATAGAGTTTGGTCAGGCTGTCAGAGTGTCACTCTCGTTTTCCTATTATACGTATTTTTGTATACGTATGCGAGAATTCTGACGTTTGTCAGGTGACCCGTAGTTGGAATTGACTTGCTAGCCTAGTCTAGGTTGGTTTTGACTTGGTTTGGTTTAATTTGGTTTGGTTTGGTTTGATTGGGCCTTTGGTTCTTTATGAGAGAACCCTCCCCCTTTATAAACCCACCAACCCTTTCTCTCTCTTCATTACTTTCTCACTTTTCATTTACTCCTTCTTTCTCATAACTCTCTCCACCTACCAAGAGCTTAGGCAAGTGCAACTTGCTTCATGGAGGAACTCTATTTTTATTGTTCTATTATCTTCCTCACGAGATTCTAAGACACTTTAGTACTTAGCATTTTCCATTTCCATGGTTTATTTCTTGTAGATCTAAGCTTGTTGTATTTTCGAATTTCTTGGGTTTTGATCTATCAAACTTTATTATTTTCAAAATCTGTTGGTTCCATGTTGTAGAGGAGTTCATTCTGCCCTATTGTGAACTATGGAAGTCCATATTTGGGCTTGGATTGAAGGTTGGGAAGTCTGGGAACCCCCAACTTCCCAGGTTCTTCTTCACGGAAAAGTTGGAGAAGAAGAACAATGCCTCCCGTATGGCCTTTTCATGCGGCTCCCCCTTGCCGCATAGGCACCCCAGTCTCATGCGGCTCCCCCTTTGCCGCATAGGCACCCCAGTCTCATGCGGCTCCCCCTTGCCGCATAGGCACCCCAGTCTCATGCGGCTCCCCCTTGCCGCATAGGCACCCCAGTCTCATACGGCTCCCCCTTTGCCCCATAGGCACCACAGTCTCATGCGGCTCCCCCTTGCCGCATAGGCACCCCAATCTCATGCGGCTCCCCCTTGCCGCATGGGCACCCCAGTCTCATGCGGCTCTTCCTTGCCGCATAGGCACCCGAGTCTTATGGGCTCCCCTTTGCCGCATAGGCACCCCAGTCCCCTGCGGCTCCTCTTTGACTACATATGCACTCCAGTCTTCATGTAGCTCCCACCTTGCCGTATGGCTCTTGGCAGCCTTACCGCATGGCCCTGTTTTCTCTTGCCGCATGGCCCTTGTTCCCCTTATCGCATGGACCCTGTCCCCCTAGCCGCATGCGGCATGGCCGTTTGGCCCTTTCCGCATGGCGATCCTTGGCCGCATAGGCCATGGCCCTTGGCTCTCGAGCCGCATGGCTCTTCCCACAACCTTTGCACCATGTTACTATCTTCGTTGTTATATTTATGATTGTGTCTCATGACCCTCTGTGTAACTTGGATCCTTGATGGAATGCTTGTACCATGTTAACTCTGAACATGTTCCATAAACACGATCGATTAATGTGACTCACTTAATAGTGGCCTGTTGTGGCCCACTCACGACATGAATGATTGATTAGCAGCATGACACGATAATGGCATGTTAAGGCGCACTCTCAATAAGTCCCTTGACCTGATAACTCTTAAAAATAGTGATCCGTCGTGGTGCACTCTTGACAAGCAACCTTGACATGATAATTCTTGATGGTGGTCCGTCGTGACGCACTCATGACATGTTAAGTAATCTTGACAGTGGCCCATCGTGGCGCACTCTTGACAAGTAATCTTGATAAGTAAATCTAACATGTAATCTTGAATGCTGTTGCGACGGCTATCTCAACTTGCTAGTAAATTTTCGTCATGACACCGTGGGTGATTGTATTGAATGTGCTTGTATAAGCTACCAGTCTTGTCTCGCATCATGTCTAGGACTTGTATCCCTGGTTACCACGGTCAGGGATTCATACTGAATCTGACTAGGTTAATGACTAGATTGATCAAGTAGTTCATATAGAGAGATATTTCGGCTACAAGCAATCACGTTATCTGGGCGTCTTCCTGATGGACTTGTAGCCTGCCGACGAGTAGGGCACATTTCCAGCTCACTGTTATGTGGGGCACTACATAAAATGATTACTATGCACACTGTCATGTGTTGCATCCAAGTCACCTAACAAGTCATTATAACTTTAACATGAACCTTGCGCCTGGATAACCTGGATGGTCTGCAGGGCTTGTGGCCATAGGAATATTTTATTGCATCTTGCTAGTAACTAGGCGTGTGATAACCCTAGTTAGTTAAAGTATCAAGCCGTACTCTTTGCTTGGCCGTGAATATTGGATGGAGTCCCATCTTGTCTAGTCTTGCCTTGATCCAGCACATGGCTATCTCAGTACATGCTTGTGTATGCTTTACCTTATCGATAATTGGTTAGAGACTAAGTTCTATTCAGGTGAAGGGATACAACCCCGATCCTTGTTTGGTTGACGGGTTGTAACTTGGTTACCGAAATAGTCCTTTAGTTATCTTATCGTTTATCACCCTATTATCTCTACTCTTGTCTTATGTTATTTCATCTATGACTTTATGTGCTAATATGCTGGTTTTAATTCTTAAGTGAAGCCTCCCTTGTGGTACTTGCTCTTTCTGGGGTCTAACCCAGCTGGTTTTGTATGACCAGATTTTGGAGCAGCACCCGAGGTTCTACCTGCATTCCAGCCAGATGGTGACCACTAGAAGAAACCCTGACAATGAGTGGGTTTAATTTTGCTCTCTCACTCTATTGTAAATTATTATTTTGAGGCGTTTAGCCACCGAGTAAGTGTTAGCTCGTATTGAATACTTATATTTCTTATCTGCCTACGGGCTGTAACATGATTACCAAATCCTAGGGTTGATCATGTATGACTGAAACTCTTGAGTCCTCGCATTTTGTACGACTAGCTTCATGATCATCTGTATATGAAACGTATGGGACGTCTTACTATTGTATATTTGATGGTCTAACATCTTGTAACTATTATTACTTGCTTGAGATTGAGACACTAGGCTTATTCTTGACCATAAGAGACTGTTGGCTTATAGAAAAACCCTCATATATTTAGACAGCCGTGACCGTATATAGAGGTGGAATACACTTCTATATACGTAGCTGGCTGTGTCTGCCCCTGCTCTCCAGTATTCTGGATTTGGGGCGTGAGACAGAGAGATGGCTGTTGAGATCTTCCTCAAAAATTAGAACCGACAGATTCATCGGAGTAGAATTTGAAGAGGTCTATCCTTCATGCGTTGTCCATGTCAGCAAGTGGCAGTCACATAATGTGCAAGAGACTAAAAATTTATCTGAGCGCATAAGTCGTAGTGGGCGCATAGTACGCAGTGGGCGCATAGGCACATAGGCGTAGTGGGCGCATAGTATTTGGCCTGTGCTATAAATAGGCTTTTGAAGAGAGAGAAAATTCATTACTCTTTTTTCTTCTAAAACTTTCAAAAGACTTTTCATCTTTTCTCTGCACGAACGATGTCTCCCAAGGACACCAAGAGATCTGCGAACGGCAAAAGGGCTAGATTTTGGGACACTAAACAATGGAGCCCGATGTCGCTGTTCCGTGTAGAAGACGAGGCTTTGATTGCGGCCCTCGCGGAGGAGGAGGCTACTTTCCAAGCAAGGAAGGATGCCCTCGCTCAAGAGATCAGTGAATTGGCTGATCAGTATGGACAGTTCAACGTTGCGAGTGAGGCACGTACTGCTTCGAAGAATAAGCTGGCTGCACAGATTACTGAGAAATATAATCACATTTGTAGATCCAAAGTGAGATTGCTCAACTGGAGGCCAGCTTGAGGATAGCGACGTCTGAACAGAAGGACTATTTGGCTCAGGCTGCCATGACAGCCACAACTTTCGACCACTTAAAAGAACAGCTAGTGAAGTTGGAGGGAGAGAACATAAATTTGATCCCCTTCCAGGATGAAGCTGCTCGTCAAGAAAAGGGGCGTCGTCGTGCTACTACGAAGTCCGAAGCCGAAATTATGGCTCTAAGGGATAATATCAATCGATTGTGTATCCCTTAGATTTTTCTTTGTAACTATTTCTATTTTAGCCATCAAGACTCTTGTTTCTTTTTCTCCGTCTTCTGATAGACGTTCTAATAATGAATCTTTTGTCTTTCAAAATTCATGAATGAAGTTTTGTGAAATATCAGAACTAGAGTTAATTTGGACATAGTAAGGATATTTCTGGTGGGTATTCCGCTAGGAAATTTGATGTGGACCTATTATCCATTTTATATTCAGGGTTCTTGAATATAGATAATAAGTTGAAAGAAGCTGCTAATAGAGGTAATGTGGATGTAATAGCATAGGATGTTTTATATCTGACCAGAGGTAATATGGACGTGGAAGGATATATAACATTAGGTAGGAGTAGATAATTCAGAGGTAATATGGACGTGATTATCCTTAATGAATGCTTTGCTCAGAGGTTATATGGATGTGGCAAAATGCTTCTTAATCATTCCACTGGAGAATTAATTATCGGAAAATGGTTCAGAGATAATGGAAACGTGACTTGTTTTCGTCAAACCGAGTTTGGGCAGAGTCAAAAATGGAAATAATTCAACTGGGAAAATATTTTAGAGGACCTATTATCCATGGCGTATTCAAGACTCTTGAAATACGGATAATAGTTAGATGATTTTTCGAATCACATAAACATTGCACTGTACATTTATATGACTAAAAATATGTGAACACTATTTATAAAAGGTTACACATAATATTCTTTCAGGAACTTGCCGTTGATAGGCATCATGAGCAAGTCACCATCAGGCTTGGTTAGTCGATACGCACCGTTAGAATGCACTAATTCTATAACAAAAGGACCTTCTCATTTAGGCTGGAATTTTCCTTTTGTCTTGTGTGTCATGACCATTGGTCTTCTCACTGCTAAGACTAGATCACCAACTTAGAAGATTTTTTCCTTTACGTTTTTATTAAAGGCTCTGGAAAGATGTGTTTGGTATAGCTCAATGCGCTGCTGATCTAACAAGTATTTTTCGTTTAGCGCTTCGAGCTCCTGTAATTGCAGACGGTAGCTTTCTTCGACAGTCAACTCACTAGCTAAGGTTACTCGTAGAGAAAGAATCTAGATTTCTAGGGGAAGAACTGCTTTGCTTCCGTAAACCAGAGAGAATGGCGTACTGCCAGTTGGAGTCCGAACTGTTGTACGATAGGCCCAGAGATATTCGTCGAGCTTCTCATTCCAATCGTGCTTGTTTGAAGACACAAACTTCTTGAGAAGTTTAATGATGGTTTTATTGAAGGCTTCTACTAACCCATTAGCTGCTGGATTGTAGGCAGTAGAGACTACATTATGGATTCGATTCTTATCGCAGAACCGATAGAATGCATAGCTCGCGAATTATGGACTATTATCATAGATGATCCTGCGAGGTAGGCCGAAGCGATAGATAACGTGATGTTTGATGAAACTGATCACGTTTGATGCCTTCACTTCGATGAGCGGTATAGCTTCCGTCCATTTAGAGAAGTAATCGGTTATAGCTAGGATGAACCGATGTCCTCTGGAAGATGGCGGGTTGATTGGGCCTATGACATCCATACCCCAGGCTTTAAAAGGCCAAGATGCTGTCGTCGGATGTAGAAACTCTGAAGGTTGATGAATGAAGTCGATGCGGAACTGACAAGCCCTACACTTTTTTGTATATTCAACAGTATCTGCTATCATCGTGGGCTAATAATAACCTATTCGTCTGAGGCGATCTTGTAATTTGGGGCCTGGTTGATGTGTACCACAAACTCCATCGTGAGCCTCCCGGAGTGCATGTTTGGCTTCTATGTCTGATAAACATCGTAACATTAGCCCGTCATAAGAACGTTGGTACAGCATTTTGGTAGCTGTATCATAGTAAAATCTGAGGGATCGCCATTGGACTGATACTACTTCTTTTGGGTCCTCATGGAGTATTCCATAGACAGCGTAGTCTATGAAAGAAAATCTTCAGTCTTTAACGTCGACGTTTGTTTCCGTTGTGTAACTATGATGAATATGCAAGGCGTATTGGTAGGAACGGTCAGGGAAGCAGCGAGACCGGCTAAAGCATCCGCTTCTATATTCTGTAGTCAAGGCACGTGCTCGATGAAGAATCCAGCAAAAGTAGAAGCCAATTCGATTATCGTTTTGTGATATGGGATGAGATCTTCGTGACGAACTTCATAATCCCCTCGGACCTGACTAACTATTAGCTTAGAATTGCCGTAAGCTTCTAGATAGTCAACTCCTAGTTATTTTGCCAGTTGAAGGCCGATCAATAGGGCATTATATTCGGCCACGTTGTTGGTGTAGGGTTCCATAAGAGAATATGCACGATGTATAACCAGATGGGTGGCTGACACAAGCACGATGCCTACTCCGACCACGATATTTTTTTTAGGTCCTGTTCTTGATGCATCGTCAAAGAACATTCGCCAAATGGGGATTTCTTCAGTTACGGTGTTAGACTCCACTACTTCATCGGGGATTTCGTCATAGAGTTTGAAAGATTCTGGCACCGGATGAGCTGCTAGGAAATCATCTAACACTTGGCCTTTTACTGCCTTCTGAGGAACGAACAACATATCATATGGAGTCAACAGCATTACCCAAGTTGCTAAACGAGAACTAAGAGAACCCGGTTTAGTCATGAGTATTCTGAGAGGATTGACTTTAGATATGAAGTGGATAGTCTGCCCAGACACATAGTGGCATGTCTTCTGGATAGCAAATACCAGTACAAGACATTCCTTTTCCACATGTGTGTATCTGTGCTCGGCACCTACCATTGTACGACTGAGGTAGTAGATTGCCTGTTCATGGTCGCCTTCATTCTTCTGAGCTAATCGGGCGCCAAGGGAATGGTCCATAGCGCGAAGATATAGTAAGAAGGGCTTCCCTATTATTGGAGCCACCAGTACTGGAGGGCTTGTGAGATACTTCTTGATGTCGTCAAATGTGCGTTGACATTGTTCAGTCCAGACGAAAGATACGCCATTCTTCATGAGCTGAGTAAACGGTTGACACCTTCCAGAAAGGTTCAAAATGAATCGTCTGATGTAGGCTAACCTTCCTTGAAGTCCGCATAGCTCTTTGAGATTCCTTGGGGGATACATATCGAGGATAGCTTTCACTTTCTCCGGGTCAAGATGTATACCCTTTGAAGTGATAATGAAACCAAGAAACTTGCCGCTGGAGACTCCCAGAAAAGACTTAGTTGGATTCATCTTGAGTTAGTGTGCACGCATTAGTTCGAACACCGTTCTCAAGTCTTGGAGGTGGTTGCCCTTGAGATGACTTTTAACTACGATATCGTCTACGTAGCATTCCACTATTTTGCGTAAATGATCGCAAAAAATTGTGTTCATAGCTCGCTGGTATGTCGCCCCTACATTTTTCAATCCGAATGGCATCACCCTATAGCAGTATACCCCCAACGGTGTTCGAAAAGATGTCTGTTTCTCATCATCGAAGAATATCTTGATCTGGTTGTAGCCTGAGAACCCATCTATGAAGGACATCTGCTCGAAGCCGCAAGTATTGTCGATCATTACGTCGGTGATCGATTGAGGAAACTAATCTTTTGGGCATAAGAGTTCAAATCACAGTAATCGATACAGACTCGAACTTTACCGTTCTTTTTCATGACTAGAACAATGTTAGCGACCCAGTTAGGGTGTTGTTCTTCGCGAATGAATCCACTTGCAATAAGCTTCTTGACTTCATTCTCGATGGCCTCCAGATATCTTGTCGGAATCGTCGTTGCTGCTGCTTCACTGGCTTAGCTTTAGACAAAATATTTAGGCAGTACATAAAAACTTTAGGGTCCAAGACTGGCATGTCTTCATAGCTCCATGTAAAGACGTTAATGTATTCTCTTATAAGCTGTATAAGAGATTGTCGTTCATCGCCAGACAGACTTTTGCTGATGAAGATTGGTTTAAGAGATTTTTCATCTTCAGTAGGTGGTTTACGTTGTTCAAAACATAACTCCCACCAAGTATCCATCTTTTGAGGCCATTGTTCAAGCTCGATCGATTGGACATCATCTGCAATTTGGTCAACTGACACCATGTTGATGGACAAACTTGCTTTGAATATTTCTCCAATGCTGGAGTCTAAATCCCAGAGCCAGGAATCAGAAGAATGAGAACAACGATCTGCTTCAATGTCTGATCTTTCAGGGGTTGTTGTAGGAGTGACATAACCCAAACCAACACCGTTTTGTTGATAATAGTTCTCGGTTTTGCTGGGAGGAGCAAAGTGACGTATTGGCAACCGTTATCCCCGACCGTAGTTTAGCCCCTGGTCACTTTTTATATCATATCCCATGTTCTGGATGATATTCTTGGCCTGCCAACTATATCAGAAAAGTTGCATTTTCCCAGAGTCATAGTCGGCTTCAGTGTTATGATTGGGAGAAGTAGAGTCCAGAACGAACTTCTTTCACCAATTATTTGACCGAAGATGATTAGTTCTTCACCCTTCTTTCTAGCTGGAACGATGAAGTAGTAGATATCTTCTGGCCAGACTTTTTTTCTGCAGATGAGGCATCGTGACCGGTATGCAGAGGTGTGGTCCTATGTCATGCTCTAGAGCATATATCGTATCTATATACTAGTTACAGATTGGTAGACATCGGAGTAATTCAAAGATAAACCTTTACTTAGAAAATACGCAAGTTCTTCTTTAGGGATAACATCATCCACTGAAGGTACACTATTAAGAGTATTGATATACTCATTGAGAGGATCATTGTCTGGAAGAGGAGCCATAGACTTGGCCAAGTTCACCATATAGGGTAACTCTTCAAGATTGGGAGGACGGACTTCAGCATGTTCCACCCGAGGTATTTTGCGGAGAGTGATGGTCAATGGTTTGACCTTATCAGGGTTCTTCTTTTTAACCCATATTGTGAGAGGCTTTAGAGTACTTTTTTGGAGTAGTACGTCCTTTGACTCGGATAATCAGGGGACCATCACTAGAGGATGAACTCACTTCAGCTTCATCGTTAGCTTCGTTGTCGTCATCCTTGGAGGGCTGAGATTAGTAAAGTACCGAATCTCAATAGTAGGCTTCAATGCCCTTAAAAGGATCGACATCGGCAAACTCCGTCTTCACGACACCATCGCTGTTGACGTACTTGAAGCACTGGTGAAGTATGGAAGGAACGATCATATTCTCGTGTATCCACGGACGTCCCAACAAGACGTTGTAGGATACATTGGCATCGATTACATAGCAAGAAACTTCTGTTTGAAGATCACCAATCTGGTACTTGAGACGAATCTTGCCCAGCGGGTGGCTTCTTCCAGCATTGAAAGCCATGATAGTTGTATTGGTTGCAGATAGCTTATGCAAAGGGATCCCTAGAATTTGGAATAAACTTTTAGAAATGATGCTGAGGGAGGAACCTAGATCAATGTGCATCTGATCCACCTTAATCGCCCCTATATACCGCATATAGTACAGAGTTCTATCATGATAATTATTTTTTAGTAGCATGCCCTCTTGTGAAAAGGTGATGTTGGGCACCACTTCCATAGTACCATGGCAGTGAGGACAGGAGACAGGGTCTTCAGCGGGGGCATTGACTTCAGCGAGATAAGAGTTGGCATGTAGTAACGCCTCACTTAAGGCCTTTCGCGTTTCTTTGGAGAGTCGCAATAGATCGAACAGAGACAACCTGGCAGGTGTATTGGCCAGCTGTGCCAGTATGTCAAAGTTGTAAGGCCGATCCATGCCTTCGGGAGTTGGCTCTTTCAGAGGCTTGTCAAATCGGGTCTCCTTCTGCTTGGCTTTGTCGGTAGTTGAAGGCTCACACGGACCGGCTTCTGAACTTGTGGGGGCAGCATGAGCTTGAAAAGGTACTGCTTCTTCTTGCGCAGGGTCATAAGTCCGTAGATAAGCCTTTCTAGATCGTGTTTCGCCAGATAGAACTTCGTAAATGGGAGAAGACACCATATGACATGATTTGTATTTCTTGCCTCTTTTTATATTGGGAGACACCACCCCCTGTGTCATTTCTTACATAAGGTCCGGATGGACCCACATGATCTCCCCACATTCAGTCGTGAGTGGCACCAAGGTTGAGTTGCGAGCTGGCGGCAGGTTGACGACTTCCATTATTGCCTTGGGGATTGGGACTATTCCTTCTGGGACTTTTGTGGGAGGAAAGTCACCAAATTGAAGAGAGATAATGTTAGAAGATATGACCTTGTCTTCAGCTTCGACGTTGATTACTTGGTTGTCGATAAGCTGTTGTATCTTCTTCTTCAGGACGATGTAATCCTTGGTAGAGTGGTGCACGTACTGAGGCCTCGGACAGTACTTGGGATCGTTGAGTTAGTTCGCCTCTGCAGGACGTCGTAGTGGAGGCAATGTCAGTTTATTACCCTTCGTTAATGTGTGAAAAATGTTAATAACATCGTCCTCGTCAAAGGAGAAAGTCTCCTTAGGTTTTTCAGGAGTGCCCAGAGAATTGGAAGCTCCCTTGGAAGTGTCGACCTTCAAGACTTCTTTTCATTTACCCCCACGGACAGGGATAGTTTGAGGGTGCTTGCCTTTGTCTTCAGATTTGGGTGTTCTCAAACCCAGCAATTCCAGATTAGGGATGTCTTTTTCAGCAACATCAGCGGCCCCAATAAAAGCGGGCCATGTATCATACTTATGTATACCCAGACAGAACTTTACTGTAGGAAGGAAGTTATGTCGACAAGTATCCATAAGTTCTGAGTCTAGTATACCAAAGGACATCTTCAATGTTAGTCGCCTGAAGTGTTCGATGAAAGCAATGACAGACTCAGTCCTCCTTTGCTTGGTCTCGATGAGGGTGGACATACTAACGTGCATGCCACTCTTGTAAAACCTGTTGAGGAATAACCTCTCCAAATCTTTAAAGGAATTGATACAACCGTCAGGCAGACTGCAGAACCATTCAAAAGCTACCCCCTACAAGGTGCTAATAAATAGCTTTGACAAGAACGGATCGTCCCTGGGTAAGTTTAGAGTCTACGTGTTAAAGTATGTCATGTGTTGGCGAGGAGAAGTCATCCCATCAAATAAATTTAGCGTCAGTGGCTTGTAATTAGGAGGGCAAGTAGTGTTCTTCCATTCAGAAGGGTAAGGTTGAGATATCCCCATCTTTTGAAGATCGTCTTTGTGTGAGATGGTATCGAAACGGGCAACGAAAGCATCAATTGCATCCTGTTGATTGAGCAGTTTTTGAAAAACGGTTGCTGTACGGTTGTCAGTGTCGTTGGTGAAGGACCACCCCTAACATTTGTAAGAATTGTAGGAGGCATAACGGAGTGATACTCCTTCTATAGTGAAGGAGGGTTGTTGCTATGAGCTGGACTAACGTGTGCCGAGATGTTTTGTTGAGGTGGAGGAACAGCCCCAACAGCCTGGACCGCCATAATACTGGTAAGCATATCAACGATCTTGGCAAACAGTACACTGGTGCTGATACTGGCTTCTTCAGGTCTCTCTTCATCTGCCATATATGTAGATAATATACGAGGACGAACAGAGGAAACAGTACAACTGGTGCTGATACTGTCTGCCTCTAAGTTGAAAAGTCCCTCGTCTTCAGGTAGAGGAGGTAGATAGTCGCTGTCAGACTCGGAGAGATCGTCGTCATCTTGAAGGCTACCCATGGTGTGAAGGTCATCTGCTTCAGATTCTGAGGAAATACTACCCCCAGCTGAAGGATCATCCCTTCCAGCTTGGGAGTCCTCATCATCTATACAAAATTTCATCCTTGACCGAATACCCAAATAGACTCCTTCAGATGTGACAACTTGCTGGCTATCTGTTGGCAGACTTCTTCTTCTTCTGTTTGCGGAACTGAGAGAGAAAGTTGGGTTCGTGGTCCACCTTCTTTGATTGGGGCTCCCGTAAGATGGACCCCATGAAGCCATGTTGGATGAAACACACAACGGCTTTTTATTGTCAAAATAATGTAGTCGTCGAAATATAGACTGCCTCCGAGGCACTCTCGTTGCTTTGGAGCAGCAACAGTTGATGACAATGCTGGTGCATGGATGTACACCATGAATTGTTGTATCCTCCTTCGCTTTACGCTTATGATTTATCATGTCACGTAAGTCAGCAGAAGGGAGTTTTGCCTTAAAACCCATGTCACATGCATTGCCGAGCTTTGCATATGGGTTTGTAAGGAGAGTTGGTACATTCGGACATAGTTCACGTGCAGGGGCAACCCCCACACCTAAGTTCTGTGATGACCTTGAAGACAGCCCCGTGCTATACGCGTTGGGGTCGGTCTTTTTGTTGTGGGCGCATAGACCCTAAAGTCTGCCTTTGGACGCATGCTTCCCAGAAGTCTTGGTAGTATGCCTAAGCTTCCTCGATGTGGGCGCATAGTATGGGTCAGTAGAGCTTGGACGCATAGCCTTGGGCGCATGACCCTGGATGCATAATCTGTCCAAGACAGAAGTCTTCTGGCCAGAGTTATGTGCCCATATACCCTCTTGGACGTATAGCTTTAGGCGCATGCTTGGTAACGCATCACTGTTTTCTCCCAGCTTTGCCTCCTTCATTTGTGAGCCACACTGAGATTGCCCAGAGTGTCGACCACTTCGATTCTTGGCATCGTAGTGTTTTCCTTTGCCAAGTCTCGAGCGTTGAACACTCTGTTGTTGGTGGCACAAGAAAGAAGTTGATGGGCTAGTAGAGCCCGGAACGATATGAGCCTTCTTCATTTGTAGAGATTGTGGCAGAGCCATGCGCCCACAGAGGAGCTCTATGCACCCACGTGACAGAGTCCTTCGGTTGCATATCTTCTATGATACTGGCAGGATATGCACCACGAGCCTTCGGAAGCCAAGTCTTGCGAGACTTGTTTGGCTTAACTGATTTTGAGGGAGTAGAGCTGTCCCTCGAGGGCATCTCTTCGAACGCCTGCTGATCGAACTTCACGATTAACATCTTCTGAGTGCTCCCCACTTTGTTGGTATCAGATTGTGTCACCACCTTCTCGTCAGAGGAAAAGGTAGTCCCCAGCAGAGTCACCATTTTTGTGGACACACACAAAAAAGAAGAAAAAACGGTATCTTTTTTATTGGCGCAAGGCACCACAAATTGAGTACGCCTGAGAGATCCTGCGTTGAGGATCCCCGAGTACAAAAAGAATTCTAGGGAATGAAACGATGGAGATCGAGCGACAGTTGCTCCTTTACTCCGTTGACACTCTGATTACAAAAGTGGGAGAAAACCGAAGAAAATTGGTAACTCTCGGCTCACTGGCAGGAAGTGCAGCAATTTGGCTCTTGAAAATGCTCTCCGTCCTGTGTTTTGAAGAGGTATGAGACCCCTTTTTATAGTCGTTTCCATGCTGGGATGATGTCATGCACCCACATGAGAAAATACACTAATTTTCATGTGGGCGCATGGTCCTGCTTTGGGCGCATAGAGTGTAGACGCATGCAGACTGCGTGATCGTAGTTTGATCGTGGGGTTGACGTGGCCGCATGCTCCGGTGCACGACTGCTCATGGAGACTGACGTGTCCGTATGCTTCGGTGCACGATTGATCGTGGGTTTGACCGAGTCGGGGACTGTCCTGACTTTGGCGCATAGCCTGAAACAGGGCTATGCGCCCCCTGCTGGAGGGGTCCAGAGTGGGCGCATGGGCGCATAGCTTGCTCTGGTAGCTTGGGCGCATAGCATACTTTGGTCACATGGGTGCATATGACTTCTCTGGCTTGGGCGCATGGTTGTCAAGATTGCTGAAATTTTTATTCTTCTACAGCATAAAGTTTGAAAACTTTACCAACAAATAATACATCAAAGTGCAACCGTGGAGCTTCTTAGTTTCGAGAAGCTGGCACCGGAGGTTTAGTCTCTTCTCAATGCATAACCAAGACTCACTTAAATAGAAATTCTATCTAGAGCACTTTTAATACAATCTCACAAACTCAACCAAATCAATTTGCAAAAAGATCAAATGCCGGAATGATTGCAGGCCCAGAAATTGATGAATCAAAATTAGAAAAGCTATATAAATAAATTTAAAATAGAGATTATATAAATTCAACAACATACTATCAAGTGAAAGAAAACAGTTTGGAGCAAATAAAGCTTTATATACAATCTTTAGGCGAAGAATTTAACAAATGGTGTTTGCTACATGTAATCTTTTAACTGTGCCAAAATCTTGTGCATCGTGTTGGGAAAGAACACGAAAATCGTTCCTTCAAACCGATAGCACTTGATAAGGATCGAAAAAATGTACAAAATAAGCCAAAAATCTACCCAAGAGCATAACACAAACACAACGATATTTATATAAAAATTTTAACAGAAAAAAATCACGAAACAATCAGAGTCCAACCCGAAAAATCCTCTACTAATGGATTAAAGAAAAGTACACCAACTCCTTTACGAACTCCTTCCGATCCACACGGATCACTGTAATATTTTATTCAGATGAAAATAGATTACAATGGGTGCAAAGAGATTACCGAAAGTGAGAAGACGAGGAAGAACCATTGTAGAACTCTTCGAAGCGATCTCTATTCGAATCACACTACAAAAATACGAAAAAATAGCGACAGAAATATCCGTTGCTATATTGATTTTTTTTCCATCGCTAATCGTATATAGTGATGAAATACGACAGACAAAGTCCGTCACTGCATCAGTTGTCGATGTTAAACTTCCATTGCTAATATGTTGCTTTAGCGACGGATTAGTGACATTGTAGCGACAAAAATATAGCGACCGATTAGTGACTGAAAACATTTGTCGCAATCCTTGCGACAGACTACCAATGGAATGTCGACATTTCGTGAGTTTCATTTTTGAGTATCAGACAGTAGGTTACCGACAAAAATTGTCTAAATTTTCCTTGGTAGTTGGTCGTTATAACGACTGATGTAGAGACGGATTGGAAACTTTTTCTTAATCACCTTTTCCTCTCCTTCGAAAATTACCTCCTAGAAAAACTCTGAATCACCTCTCCCTCTCCTTATAAAATTACAACCTAGAAAAACTCCGAATCACCTCTTCCTCTCCGTAGAAAATTACAACCTAGAAAAAATCTCCTTAGAATGTAGTCACTGCTCTAGATTAGAGTTAGCAAAATCCAATTTAAAACACCTCTATCTCGAAAAGATCTGGACCCTCGATCTCGATCCAATGGTCTTCAGTCCCGATACCGGTATACTGACGGTACACTGATATTGGCATTACGAGTAGGAACTGTTCTTGAACTAAAGCATGTCTCATTGGTGTACCATCGGTATAGAAATGGCGGTATATCGACAATACACCGCCTGCATTGATACTATTTGTCACGCCCCAGAACCAGAACACTGAAGAGTGGGGGTGCACATAGCCAGCTACGTATATCGAAATGGCATCCACCTCGCTATACGGTCACGGCTGTCTAGATATGTGAGGGTTTTCTACAAGCCAACAGTCTCTTATGGTCATGAACAAGCCTAGTGTCTCAATCACCATAAGTAAGTAAAGTCGCAAGATGTATGATCATTAAATATACAATAATAAGGCGTCCCAAATATTACATATTCAGCTGATCATGAAGCTAGTCGTTACAAAATGCTAGGACTAGCAAGAGTTTAGTCATACATGATCAACCCTAGGATCTGTCAATCATGTTTACAGCCCGTAGGCAGACAGTAAGTAAAAGTGCATCGAGCTAACAGGTGCTCGTCGGCTAAACGCCTCAAAAGAATAATTTACAATAGAGTGAGCGAAACAAAATAGAAAACCCACTCGTAGCCCGGGTTTCTTCTAGTTGCCACCATCGGGCTGGAGGTTCGGTAGATCCTCGGGTGCTGCTCCGAAATCTGGCCACACAAAACCAGCTGGTTCAAACCCCAGAAAGAGCAAGTGCCACAAAGGAGGCCACAAAATAAGAACAAAAGCCAGCATATCAGAACATAAGAAAATAATTACATAATAAAGACAATTATTAAGGAGAAACCTGGCAGGTGATATACGATGAGATAACCATGGGACTATTCAGATAACCAGGTTACAACCCGTAAACCAAACAAGGACCGGGGTTGTAACCCTTCGTCTGAACGAAACTTGGTTTCTCCCACCATTTATCGGCAAGATAAAAATACAAGAAATCAGGATCTGTAATTAATCATGATTAAGGTAAGCACGAGTAGTTATGTCATGTCATAACCTTGTACAGGATCAGGACAGGACAAGCGGGACTAGACTCCATCCAATCAATCACGGCCAAGCAAGTACTACGGCTTACTACTTAACTAACTAGGATTATCACAAGCCTAATTACTAACAAGATGCAAGTGAGAATTTCCTAGTCCCAAGCCCTGCAGACTATTCAGTTATCCTTTCGCGGGTTGAGAGTATAGGTGGGTACATCGCCCAGGAGACAAATGTACCCTTAGGTGACTTAGAGGGTACAACACACGACGGTGTGCTGGAAATGTGCTCTACTCGTCGGCAAGCTACAAGTCCAATTAAAGCGCCCAGATAACGAGATTGTCTGTGATTGGAAATTCTCCATGAACTATAGTTTGATCTAGTCATTAGCCTAATTCCATATTCAGTATGAATCCCTGACCGTGGGAACCAGGGAGTCACGTCCTAGACATGATGCAAGACAAGACAAGTGGATTGCACAAGCAAGCAAGCAGGAACACCCACGGTGTCAAGTTGATTATACAAGTCAAGTTAGTCGTCGCAACAGCATCAAGTCAAGTCAGGATTACAAGTTACAAGTTACAAGTCAAGTCAGGTACAAGTCAAGAGTGCGCCGCCACGGGCCACTATCAAGTTATCAAGTATCAAGATTAATCATGTCAGGGTACTTGTCAGGAGTGCGCCACGACGGGCCACTATCAGGTCAGGTTGGTCATGTCAGGAGTGCACCACTACGGGTCACTGTCGTGTTATGCTAGTTCCTTGTCATACCATGCCATGTACAATAGTCATTCCAAACATATTAAGTGAAATCAAGTTCATGACAAAAGGCGTAAGGATATAAAATGGGCATGAAATATCTAATAAAATATCAATATACAGGGCTATGGAAGATCCAGGCCTAAGGAAAATAAAACCAAATCTCCATAATTGGACAGATTGTGCAAGGGTCCCTGGGGTCGGGTTGCGCAGGGGTCAGTGCGCCAGGGGCCAACTGCGCAGGGGTGAGCTGCGCAGGGTACCAACTGTGCAGGAGTGAATTGCGCAGGGGTGGATTGCGCATGAGCAGACTGCGCAGGAGTGAACTGTGCAGGGATGGATTGCGCATGAGCGGACTGCGCAGGAGTGAACTGTGTAGGGGTTGGATTGCGCATGAGCAGACTGCGCAGGAGTGAACTGCGCAGGGGTTGGATTGCGTATGAGCAGACTGCGCAGGAGTGAACTGCGCAGGGGTTACTTTGTGCATGGCTGGCTTGCACATGGCTAGCTTATGCCAGTGCAATCCAACGCAGCGCAAAGCACTGGCTGAGCCTATGCGCAATCGGCCATGCGCTAAAGAGCACAGACCGGGGTGTGCAAATGGTCAAGTGCTAAAGAGCACTGGCCGAGAGCCTTCACCAAGGCTGAGATGAACTCCTCAAGAACACCAAAAACTTCAAATCTTCATAACTTAGCCAAATCAAAACCAAATCTAGATTTTCAAAGTTCTAACTTGAGTAAAATCGAATTCTCTTCCACATGGAAGCATCAAAACAAACTAAAATCCAAGTTAAATAGATCAAAATCATGCAAATCTAAAAATAGTAAAAACCTAGATCTAGAACAATGGAAACTCCAAATCACAAAATGTCAAGTTCTAAAGTTAATCTCCATGGCCTAATCTAGCTAATGGACAAATAAAAAGTGGTGCTTATTTGATGGCAAGGTGCACTTGCCTATAGGTGATGGTGTTGTGTAGAGGAAGGAAGAAGAAGAAGAAATAAATGAAAATAATGAGGAGAGAGAAAAGTTAGGTGGGATTTAATGGAGGTGGGTTGTGTTGTGTTGAGGGTGGAGTGTAGGTTAAAGTGCTCCTCTCATGATAAACCAAACCAAACCAAACCCTCTCCACAAAATAAAACCAAGCCAAGTCAAAACCCATTTTACGAGAAAATCCAAAATCTGCAAGTCGAGCCAGAAATACAATTACAGGCCAGAATCTGAGAAAATAAAATACAGGTCCATGATACATGCAGGCTTAACCAAAAATACGTATTCAGAATATGGGTGTTACACTATTTTTTCAATAGTCTGTCACGAGTTCAAAATGACCCTCCTTCATCGCCTTCGACTACCCGAGCTTCTCTGAAAAAATGATAGCACTTGTCATACTCTTGGTGTTCTCCACATAAGTTGCAAACCTCGTCCAACAACAACATATCTTCTTCTTCCTAACTATGTGTCACGATATGCTCCCACTTTTAGAATACGAGTACGTAGCCAAGTCCAGCCTACGCCACAGCATCGACGGTAGTACGCTGTCTGTGATAACATAGTCCACAACACGAATAATATGCACATAACATCTACAGCTAAACCGTCAAAGATAATATTCAATAATCTTAACAATAAACTAAAGAAAACTGCAAAATAATTCACTACAACTCAGATAGTCTCGGGAACGAACCCGATAGCAGAAAAGTAAAATATATAAACTAGAATCCAAAACTATGACCACTAACTAATGGAAAAGCATAAGAAAGAAAATATGCTAATTCGCATCAGTGTAAAATCTAGTACGTCAGTAACGTCAGTGCTGCCAACATATTCACCGTAGACCTCAGGACAGATGACTTTGTCTAAAGCTAAAAATAGTTATCTAATCAGGATTGGAAAAAGTTTAACATAACATTACACTACACAATATTATATACAAACATGGAGGAACAACAGTAAAAGCAAGATGAGCTGTAAACATGATACAATATAACAAAAAAAGATCTACTATGACATATTAAAGCATACTCAAAAGAGAGAGACATCTAAGCAATATAGCAAAAGAATCGAAGACACGTGTCCAATGTGTTTTAGAATACTAACGTTCAACATGTGTTTGGGTTAGTAATCGAATAGTCAACATGTGAAGTGTATTGACTGAACAAACTTTATAATATGTTACCCTTACCGAATAAACTTTGGGCTATACTGGGGTACCACATGTCTACTAGTCGTATTCTCCTATCCGACTAACTCACAAGTACATGTACGTCCAACACGATAAACATAAACAATACGATAAATAATAAACATGATAAACAAAAAGTAAGATATTAACATGTACATATACTCTAACAGTTCTAACTCTTGTGTACAAGCAGTAATCATAATGAATTTAGAACGACGACAATAAGAAGTAAAGTGAACAGACAATATATAAAGATACATGCAGTACAAAATAAAGGTAATATAATGTCATAAAAAAACTTACCTAATTTCCTGGACAAACAATTTTCATAAGTCAAGGACGAGAGGAACTCTGGCCTATAAGCTACCAACCCATATCATATCATCATAAAACCACAAGTTAGTTCTAAGATTCCTACTCTAAAAATTATGGAAAGGTGGCTAATGGGTTAATCTACTTAATATTATTTAATTCTAGAATAAATTAATTAAAATCTAATTTAATCATATTATAATCTGAATTATAATCTAAACAAGGAATTTTAGCTATAGAAAGTCTCGGTTCTAATTTCCGAATCCATGACACGCAAATCGAGATATATCGTTGACTAACTAGTTAAATATTATGAACTCAATAATTTGAGTGCGTATCTAGTAGATTTTAGTGCCACGAGTGTACTGGAATCAACGGTGTCACAAAATTATGATTTGGTCAAAAGAGACGTTCCGTTACGGCTAACCATAACCAAATCGATGAATCACCCATCAAATATGAGTTCAACGAATTAAATAAAATACTAAATAATCATATAGATTTTTGGGAAAATAATATGTTATAGATCATCGTGCCAGCTTTCCAAAACTTCAAACGGATCATAAAACGGAATTCAGGATCACGAGAATCACAAAAATCATACAACGCATCAATTTTTGGACAACCGGCACTCAAATAAATCTCCAAAAATTTACATAAATAATTACAGAAAATAAATTATATTTTCGGAAAGCTAACTTCGATACGGTTCTAACAAAAAAACACGCAAAAAAGATGCCGGAGTTGGTCGCAATCGCTCCACGAAGTCGAAGGATTACAGAGAATAAAACCATAGGAGGCTGGAACTAAAAAAATAGGGTTTTTGGAATTTATCCTAACATATATATAGGGAAAATCACTCCACTTATTCTTGGTTAAATTTCACTATGTATATAGACTAAAAAATATGGCACGGTTAGTGCACTCATGTGCCATGACTAGCATATTAGCTGTAACACCCTCCCTCCAAATTTATTTGTTTTAATATTCATTTATTTTAAATTTACTAATTTATACTTTGGTAATATTTTTCATTTTTCTATTTAATTATTTTAAAATATGTATAAACTAAATTTTTGTTTAATAGTAATAATAAAAAGAGTTTCAATATTAATAAGTACATTTTATATAATATATATATTTTTTTTTCTTTTTTTTTTACATTTTATATAATATATATATATATATATATATATATATATATATATAAGTACATTTTTTTACATTTATATATATATATATATATATATATATATATATATATATGTGTGTGTGTGTGTGTGTGTGTGTGTGTGTGTGTGTGTGTGTGTGTGTGTGTGTGTGTGTGTGTGTGCGTGTGTGTGTGTTACCAAACTATTTTAGGTATTTTAGGCATTTTAAAAATATATATTCTTAAGATTTTTATGAATTTAGACTAGAACATATATATATATATATTTTATATATATATATATATATATATATATATATATATATATATATATATATATATATATATATATATATATATATATATATATATATATATTTTTAATAAGTAATATATACTTTTTATTTATGTTATAATATATATATATATATATATATTATTTAATTTATAAATAAATTATAAAGAAAAAAAAATAAAAAAAATTAAAAAAAATTAAAAAAAATATATATATATATAGAAAATATACATGGCTCTTCTTCTGCTCTGGTGCTCCCCTTCCCCGTGGAGACCCTAGGGTCTCCTTCGTTCCCTCTCCGCTCCCCCCGCCCGGCTCCCGATGGTGGCTCCTTGGCCGGCCGACCTGTTGGCTCTGGTCGGTCACCCTCCCCCCTCATCCTCTCCTCCATCTCCGGCCCCGTCTCCTCCCTCCTCGCCTCCCCCCTCCCCATCTCCGGCCCCGCCTCTTCCTCCCCCGCCTCCTCCCCTTTGTCCCTTCTCTCCAGGCGCCCCGCTCTCCCGCTCGGTAGCTACAGCTCTCAGCTGCCGGCATCCAGGTGGCCCCCCTTCCAGGGTGATGGCGTTGCCTGGACTGGTAACTCATTGGCCCCCAGTGGCAGGCTTCCGCCCCCCCCCAGTTTTTGAACTTGTCGCTTCTTCCGCTGTCCCATCCGGGCGGGACTCCTCCTGTGGTGCAGGTGTGGGGTCCCACCCCTCTGGTTCCCTTGGTATGGGCGCTGACTCCCCATGCGGTGCAGGTGTGGGGTCCCACCCCTTTTGGTCTCTCGGTATGGGCACTGGCAGCCCAGTCTCCGAGGTAGACCCTTCCCATTTGAATGAGTTCGTGCAGTACGCTGTCTGGCTCACTTCATTGTTGGGTGGGTCCCATCCTTCCTTTTTCTTGCCCCAGCTCTTCGCTGCTCAGCTGTCCTTCAATGCTGGGTCACACCGTCCACATAACCTTGTTGGTGCTTCCCTAGGAGCAGACTCCACCGCTCCTTACGCTGGGCTCGTGGACCCCTCCCGTGCGTATTTCTCTCCTTATTCCCCTTACGCTTGTCACGTGTCCCCCGCGTGTACTTTTCCCCATACCCCCCTTACGCAGGACTCAAGCTCCTTCGCGTATCCTTCCCCTTCCTTGTCAGCGTACTCTGTCGGGTTTGCCCACCACCCGCAGTTTTACGCTCCCCAGCTTGTGGCCCCGGGGCCCCCCATCTCCTCTCCTCACTCCTCTCGGGCCCTTGCCCCCCCCGCTACCCCTTTAGTCTCATCCGTCAGCCTCCCAGTCGGCACCCCTCCATCAGTCTTTGTGTCCTCCGCTACGCAGCCATCCGACCCTTTAGCCCCCGAAGCTCTTCATTCCGGGACTTCGGGAGGCATCCCCTCCTTGGCTGTCGTCGGTCCTGGACCCCCCGGAGCGGTCCGCGTAGCTATCTCCCCCTTATCCCTCCTCCTCCGCCCGAGATGGCCCCTCCAGCGTCGTCTCCCCTTACTCGGGATGCTGTCTCTCCCCTTCTTCCGACAGCCCCCTTTTGGCTGGCCCCGTTGCCCCCCCCCCCCACCTTGCCCGAGTCGGGTCCCTCCTTGCCGCTGTCCCCGCCGGCCGAGGGAGCGAACAAGGTCCCCTCCCCGTCTGGACCCTCCCAGCGGTCCTTCGCCGCAGCTCTTCGCCTGGAATTGGTGCCCCAGAAGGGTCTCGTTCTCCACGACGTCAGCCTTCCGGACATTATTTATCCTGAGGGATCCTCTGCTCCTATGGTCCCCTTCTCTGACTTGGAATTGGCCTCCCTGTCATCCTCTTTTCCCCATTCCTTTGTTCTTAAGTTTTCTACCCGGCTGCCCCAAACTCTCCAGGGTGCAGGAAGAAATTGCCAGCTGGAGCCTCTCGACAGATTACCGGGTAGCCCCCCTTGACCCCAGGCATATTTTCCTCTATCTTTCCTCCGATACCGACCACAGGACGGTGTGGTCCAAAGGCACATGCAGGATCGGAGCCCACTTGATGAAGATCATCAAATGGTCACAAGGGTTTACCACCAAAGAAGACTCTGCGAGAGTCGCAACCTGGGTGACCCTGCTCAATCTTCTCCTCATATGCTTCGTTCCAGCAGCTCTCAGGCGCATCGCCAACTCCTTCGGCACGTATGTGGCCACGGCCCCAGAGACCAGCAACCTAACCAAGGACCACTATGCCAAAATTTGTGTAGAATTTGACCTTACCGTCGAACCACCCAACTTCATCTCCATAGAGCTGGGCAACCGCTCCCATACCCAACAAGTCCTTTACGACAACCACATATTGTTCTGTAATCATTGCCATTTAAGGGGCCACCTCACGAAGTACTACCACCGCCTTCTCCCAGAACTCAAGAAGAAAGCTACCCGAAGAGACATTGAGCCAGCTGGAGAAAGGACACCCTCGTCGCCCATTCTGCCACGCCCAAACTCGCACATTCGATTCGGATCCAGTGACGGACAGACCGACCTAAGCGAGCATCCTTGAAAAACCCTGATCACAGCTCGGCCCCCCTACAACACTCGCGATCTCACCCTCTCCAACCCTTTCGATGTCCTAGAATCGGGAGAAGCGGATCCAAGTGAGTCTAGCTACCCTCCGACCGAACTTGATCTCATCGAGACAGCACACACCCCTCCGAACACGGAGATTGACGAAGAGATCACTGACACCATCTGCGTTGTCCATCAACGCCCCATCGAAGATCCGGTTGAAGAAGCGCTTGCAATCCTCGGGCCAGAACAAGTGCGGAGAGGACTTCAGGTACAAGCCGCAGGTTACCCCCTCCAGCAAACTATTCTGCTGATTAGGAGCGCCAGTGACTCCCTGGTCATCCCCTCTGAAGATCCCATCTTGGACTCCCCCGGGGAATTGGTAACCATTCCCACGGATTCACCAGAGCTACCCTAAAGCGACTCTCCATCCACGTCAAAGGCGGAGGCGCCACCAGCGAGTGGGGGCAATGTTACCTCGCCAAGGGCAGAAGCGTCCTCCTCAGGTGGGGACAAGGCCAACAAAGCTACTATTGATAACAAAACCATTCAAACCAGATCCGCCACCAGGCGGAACAACCCCCCCCCCCAACTTCATTAATGTTGAACATCCTTTTGTGGAACGTCCGCGGACTGGCGAACAAACCAACATTAAGGAGAATTTTGGACTGTGGAAAATCCACAAGATCGACATCCTCATTATCATCGAACCCAAAATCACTCCCAAAAGATTAAAATCTATCCAGTTACAGCTAGGCCTCCCCACGGCCATAGCCGGCAGAAATGACATATGGATCCTCGGCACGATGGATGTCAAAATCGAGGTCATCCAGGACTCCCGCAGGCCCTCACTTGCTGGTGGGAACATCCATCGCTTCCTGAGCGTAACATCATTTCCGCGGTCTACGGTAGCTGTGAGATTGCCGAACAGAAACAACTCTGGAACGACCTCATAAACATCCACCTCCACCACATCAACTTTCCTTGGCTGTGCATCGGGGACTTCAATGCGATCACCTGTAGAGAAGAGAAAATCGGAGGGCGTCCTCCTCCTATATTGGCCATGCAAGACTTCAACAATTTTATCTTTGATGCTCACCTCACTACTCTCCAGTTCACCGGCAACACCTTCACCTGGTGCAACATGCAGGAAGGCGACCGTCGATAATACTCCCGATTGGACAGAGCCCTCACGAACGATCGTTGGCACGGCATGGGGATCACCATCAACCTATCCCATCTCAACTCCACCGAATCCGACCACACCCCTCTGCTGGTTGAAATCAAAAACCATGCCAGCCCTACCAAAAAGAAGTTCCAATTCCTCGATTTATGGACTGATCATCACCAATTTTTGGGCATCGTCGCGAAAGCTTGGAACCGTGAAGACTCCCCCAACCCCCTTTCAGGATGAGCAACACTCTGTACGACGAGGAAAGCTCTATCCAATTGGAGCAAACTCGCCTATGGGGACATTTTCCAAGCCGTGCGGGTTGCGGAGAATGATGTCACCCAAGCTGAAACACATTTTGCGTCGGAGCAATCGACAACTGCCAGGTCTGCCCTGAACCTCACCAAGGCCATGCTCAAATTCCGTCTTAAAGTGGAGACCGACTTCTGAAAGCAGAAAGCGAGATTGAAATGGGACAGCGAGGGGGATAGAAACTCAAAATTTTTCCATGCCTGCGTCAACGGTCGCAGACAGAAGTTAGCCATCCACCATACGACAACGACAATAGGAACATCATTCTGACCAAAAAACATCCAAGCAGCAGCGGCAGAGTTCTATTCCAAATTATTCACCAAAGAGACTGTCCATAACGACAGACCCTTCTTGGACCAAATCCCCAGACTCATAAATGACAACGATAACCCAGCTGGAACGTCTACCTACGGTCCAGGAGGTGAAAGACGCGGTCTGGGCCTTGAACGAGCAAAGTGCCCCCGGCCCGGACAGGTTCACTGGTGTCTTCTTTCACAAATGCTGGGATATTATCAAGCATGACATCATCGACGTGGCCATTGCCTTCTTCGAGGGTGCTACATACCCCAAAGCCATATCCAACGCCAACCTCATCCTCATCCCGAAAAAATAACCCGAAATCCTTTCGAGATTACCGCCCCATCAGTATTTGTACTTTCACCAACAAAATTATCTCCAAAATTATCGCGTCCAGGATGGCGGAGTTTTTACCCAAGATAATCTCTGAGGAACAAAGTAGCTTTGTGCAAGGGAGAAACATCCAGGACAATATTATACTGGCCCAAGAGTTAATCACCTGCATGAAGTTTCCAGCTAGAGGGGCAACATTGCCGTTAAGATAGACATGGAGAAAGCCTATGACAGGCTGGATTGGCAATTTATGATCTGGGTTTTCAGAGCTTTCGGATTCTCGGAAGCCTGAACCAAAACCGTGTGGAGATCCATCAGCAACTCGTGGTTCTCCACGGTTATCAACGGCCAGGCGGGTGGATTCTTCAAATCCAGTCGAGGCGTTAGACAAGGCGACCCCCTGTCCTCTATCGTCTTTATCATTGCCGTGGACGCCCTGAGTAGAAACCTTAACAATATGGTCGGTACTCCGAACTTCCAACACTATCACACCTCCAGTGGCTGCCCTACTATCACCCACCCAGCGGACGATTTACTCATCTTCTCCTCAAGGGGATGTTGAAGCAGTGGATATTGTCCACAAAACCCTGCAGAGGTACTCCAGATGTTCGGGTCAGAAGATTAATCATTCCAAGAGCATTATCTACGCCCACCATAACATCAAAAGAGAGCATGCTACCAACCTCTCCAATTAACATCCTTCTCAGTTGCACAACCCCCGTTCAACTATCTCGGATGTTCCTTGGTGTACGGGAGATCTAATACCCATCTTTGAGAACCTGATAGCTAGAATCAGAAAGAAACTTGAAGGGTGGCATAATGCCACTTTGTCCCGGGTGGCAAGATGATCCTTATCAATCATGTGCTAGCTTCCATCCCCATCCACACTCTGGCTGCGTTTTCCCCGCCCAAGAAGGTTCTTGATTCGATCGAACAGATCTTCTGTAACTTTTTCTGGGGGCATTGCAATGGTCAAGACAAGTACCACTGGGCTAGCTGGGAATCGATGGCTCGACCTTCCGAAGTCGGAGGTCTGCGATTTACTAAGCTCACCCTCATCGTTAAATCTTTCTCCATAAAATTGTGGTGGAAACTCCGCGTGAGCAAGAACTTATGGACCAGATTTATGAAGGCCAGGTACTTCAAATACACTCACCCGACTCTGGCCATCTCCAACAGCAGATCATCGGCGGCCTGGCGTCACATCCTTGTTGGTCGTGACCTCGTCGAGCCCGCGATGAGACTCATATTGGGCACCGGTGAGTCGAACCCATTCCTGGAGCGATGGACCGGGGACAGCTTAATCCCTAGTCTACTGGTTATCTCAAGAAATAGCAGAATCAGAGACTTGTGGAAATTTTCCACTAACGACTGGCACTGGGACAAAATCTGGGATTGGGCTGGTGATGAAGCAGTGTCTAGCATCTGCCAAATCGGTATTACCTTAGGCAGTGAAGATGATGCGCTAAGATGGACGCTTGAAACTTCAGGGGCATTCTCAGTGAGGTCCGCGAGGAATGCTATCCTTGGGCCAGCCAGCCGCATCACCCCATTGCGTACTATTGGCAAAGCTGTATTTCCAAGAAGTGGTCCATCCTCATGTGGAGAGACATAAACAAGAGACTCCCTACTGACGACGTCCTCAACACCATCGGGATTAGTCTTGCGTCAGCCTGCAATTGCTGTCCGGATCGTCAGATGGAGACCATCGACCACAACTTTTGTCAAGGGACCCTGCCATGTATTTTGTGGAGGACCCTCAATCAACTCTACACACCATTGAGCCGGGCGGTGGAAGCTTCCACGATCTGGTGGGCGCCTGGGGCTCTGCTTCCAACGGCCACCAGATCGTCGCAGCGGCCGTCACGTGGGTGATATGGAAAAATCGCAACAAAGTGAGATATAAAGGCCACCAATACTCTTCTGATCAGATCATTCGGGAAGTCTTCCGTCAGTGCCGTAAGCGGAGCACCCTTTGCTCCCACATTCGAGCTCGTTTTGGGTCTCCACCCTCCCTTAGCTTCTGCTAGTGGAGATTCGTCCTTTCCTCTCTGTTCCCTTTTGGTGGTATACTTGTATAGGCTTTGTCATTTTGTGTCTTGTATACTTGGCCAGGCTTCGGCTTTTGTGCCTTTTCAATAAATAGAGAGGGTTATATATAATATATATATATATATATATATATATATATATATAATATATATATATATATATATATATATATTGGAAAAAGGTAATTCTATTGATGTAAAAAAAGGTACAAAAACTTTACAATGCCCGTGCATCAAAAACTGCACATCAGCTTCAATGTTTCGACTAATGCCAATACTACTTATGGTTTTCTCTTCAAAAATCTATAATTGCGAGCCTTCCAATTATGCCATACTGACAATCATCCTGATCCTAGCTTCTTTCATCCACTAGCCGAACGACTTTCATATTCTTATTGCTTCAATAACTTCCATGATATCTCGAGTATCACCATTAGTCATGCCCAGTTTGGCTTGCTGGAATTTCCACACATCCCATGTAACCGTGCATTGCATGAACAGATGAGCAGCACTCTCATCTTCCTGCATATAATACACAAGCAGTGCTTGGAATTGCAACTCCGAACCGACGAAGCCTATCAACAGTGGTAAGTCGGCCACTTAGCAGTTTATACATGTTGTATTGGAACTTGGGTGTAACCCCTTTAATCCAAATAAACTCATACTGAAGGATGTTCGGGAACTTCTCTCGTTTATCCTCATAGACTTTATGATGTTCAAACTCCGCTTGTAGAGCCATCCCACGCCAGTGATCCTCCTTACACTCGATGTCAATCCGAACTTGCTTGATTAGCTCACTAAAGCGACGTGCAACCCCATGCGTCTCTGGCCTCCACTTTCCTTGCTGCATTATAACACTTACTGGGATACCACTCCTCACCCGAGCTACCAGGTTGTCGCCGCCCAGCTCCAACATGCTACTGTGATCAACCCAAGGGTCATACCAAAAATCCGTTTTGGTCCCGTCTCTCATAGTTCGAGCTATTCTTTATGTACGGCCTTTGTACCAATAAACTTTTAAAAGTGACCGAATCATTAGAGTTCCCCCTCATTGCCCAGAAACATCCGCCTCTAACATACTTCTGTGCCATCCATCGGGCCCAGAGAGACTCCCCCTGAAGGAATTTCCATAGAGCCTTGTAGCCGAACGTCTCGTAATGTTCGAGCGATCTCAATCCCATCCCTCCTTCCTTCTTAGGTCTGCAGAATCTCCCATCTGATAGCATGTATACCCCTCGCCATACAAAAATCTGCACATATTTTCTCGATTTTATCTATAGTCTTGATCAGCAGTAAGATCGTTTAGCGAATACTGGACGATTGCATTAACTGACCTCACGATCATTAATAACTAATTCAATCCGACCCCCAAATGACAAATTTAATACATGCCAACCCTCTGTTCGTCGCGCACGTAATCAATAAGGTTCAGACACTCTGTATCCCTGGCATAATTTATACGGAGAGGAACTCCAAGATATTTAACTGGAAGTTCCCCTCTCGTCATCCCCGAACAAGAGCTCTTTCTTCTTTATTGGGACACAACTCATTAAATTAAATTCGGCACTTCTCTGTTTATTGCAGTCCCGAAAGTACTCCAAATTGTTGCAGAATTCCATCCAGTGCCTCCAGTCCCGCCATCGTAGGCTCTATAAAAACTAGCAGGTCATCAGCGTAAATAAGATGAGATATCGTCGCTTGATCCTTTTTTGTAGCGGGACAATATACTTTTGTGCCGCAGCCATCTCCATGAGGCATGTAAATACTCCATCACGATCGTAAATAGGTATGGGGATAGTGGATCCCCTTGCCGGATCCCTCGACTACTATGAATAAAGCCGTGCGGAATACCCTTCAATAAAATTGAAAAAGACGGAGTGTTAATACATTCACAACCATGTCCACCCACTCTTCGGCAAATCCCATAGCCCGCATCACATGGCAAATAAAGTCCCGATTCACAGTGTCATATGCCTTCCGTAAGTCCAGCTTGATACATGCTCTTTTTCCCCTTGGCTTTGAGAAGTCCCTGACTAGTTCGTACGCCAACAAGAATTATCTACAATAGACCTGCCTTGAATAAATGCCGCCTGATTATCTGAGATGAGATGCTGCATAACCCCCCTCATCCTTTTGCACATCAGGTGGGTAATCAATTTGTAAATAAAATTGCAGCACGCTATTAGCCGAAGTCGGATAAAGACGTGGCACCCTCCTTCTTAGGTATAAGCGTAATGAAAGTGTGGTTAACTTCTTTAGGAGCCGATGATACGAAAAGAAGTCCTGAACTACTTCCAGCACTGCATATTTAATATCATCCCAGTGAACTTTGAAGAACATACTCCCAAATCCATCTGGGCCTGGTGCTTTATCCGGGTCAGCTCCTTTAACTATTTCCTCAGTTCTTCCATCTCCACCCGTGCCCGCAATTGACAGTTGCCGACCGTCGTGACCACCTTTTTATATTATCTCTGGGAACACATTCAAATAATCAGTTTGATTATATAGATTAGTATAATACCATTGCTTCATTCTGCATATCATCCAATGTCGTTGCTTCCCTGCCGTCTGGCCAATGAATTTAGGCGAGTGGTTCCTATGATGCCGCATGCGAATAATATCATAGAAGAACCTCGTACACTTATCTCCATGCTGAAGCCAAGAGCACTTAGCCCTTTGAGCCGCTTCTATTTCCTCCAGCATCCGGAGTCTCCCGACTACCTGGATAAGCCTCTTCTCCTCCTCTGCGAGTCTAGGATTTGAAACATCCTGATGAAGATTATTTTTATGTACTGAAGTCGCATCTCTTCCTCAACCAGATTGGTTTTCGGCAGTGCTTTATTCCACATCTTCAAGTAAGCTTTAGTAGCTTTAAGTCTCTGAATAAATATGAATTGAGTGTTACCGACCGCCTCAGTATGTAGCCCAGCTTGGACCGCCTCTCTATAGCCATCCATGTGCTGCCATTTGTTATTATAACGGAACGGCCGAGCACGTGTCCTTCTTTCCTCCGCTAATTGAACATACATTGGCGAATGATCGCTCGTACCGGCCGCCAGTCCCTCCGCTTTAGACTCTGGAAATAGACTGGTCCAGATGCTGTTCTCAATGCCCTATCCAATTGACATGCCACCCCGCCTCTCAACTGCTTTGTTGTTCCACGTCCACACGTGGCCAATGCGCTCCAATTGAAGAAGTCCCGATTGAGAAGACAGTTTTGGAACTCTTGGAGGATCACATTGGTACTACTCTGCCTCCTATCTTTTTATGCGATAGAGCATCGCATTGAAATCACCCATCAATAATAACGACAATTGTAGTATTAGCCATGCTACTTATCTGAATAATTTCCTGCCACAACTGACCTCGTCTACCTCGGTCATTATGCCCATACACAGCCCCAAACAGAAACTGTAGACCACCTAAAATTTTGAATTGAATGACCACCATCTGTTTCCGACATATGGACTACATTACCATCCCAGCTCCTACTGTCCCATCTGACCCAGATGCGTGCCATGTTACAAGGATAGATTATGTACCTGTCTCCAGTTAATCGTCGTTCTTTTATTAGGATCCTTTCTACTTGATCTTTGTTTCGAGCAACACAGATGCTCACCCTCTTCTGAATCATAACTTCACCTATCTCTCGCCAACGTCCCATCGAACATGCTCCGCGGACGTTCACGCGATAATTGTCATTGATTAATGATGTTGTCCTCAGTTCCTTCCCGACCCACGTCCTCTGAGGTAGGACATGGTTCATTATCTTCTAATCTTGTCTCGCCTCTCTGTTGCTCGCCCTCCTTGGCAATATTCCGAATTAGCTCTTGCCATTTAGGATTGTCCCTACATACTTCCAGTTCAGGCTGTGACCTCCATGAGGGTCGATCGATATCTTCCATTGTGCTGTATGCCTGACGTTTTCGACTACCGCTCCCTTCTTTTGGAGTGCTTTGACCCCTCTCCTCCACCTGTGCTATTCCATTAGTAATCATCCTTACTCCACCTCCTGCCGTTTTTCCTTTGTTTGCACCTCGACCTCTACTGGCTTGATGCCTTTGCGCTTGGAACACAATGCTCTGGACATATCCCGCTACGTTACTAGAAGAAGCCTGCTCTTTACCTCTTTATAAGTTGGAACCTGGTGTCAGACTATCTAACCCAATATCGATCTCAAGCTCCATCCCATCCGTAGGCCCGAAGATCCGCTTCTCCCTACTGCCAATAGCATTGTCTGTTCTATTGGCCTCTTCTGGTGCCACCTCTCTCGTTTCCCCTTCCACATTCATATTGGTGTTTCCTTTATCTCGAGCCTCTTGGGTCGTTCCCCTAGGTTGAACTTCTTCTACGCCGTCCCCTTGTTTACATTCACTAGGAGCATGCCCGAACTGCCTACAATGGGTGCACGTGGGTGAACCCATTCATACTCCACTTGTTGATATATACCTCGCCGCTCGGAACTTCGTACTCAACATACGAGGGTAGAGCCTGTCCCGCTTCTATTTCCACAAACACCCTAGCGAATCCATCATCGATCGAGCATTGGTTCTCTCATCAGCCTTAATTGGTTTACCAATTATGCTTGCAAGTTTCATCATCATATGCGGACTCCAGTATAGAATAGGCAAGTTAGGAAATCTGATCCAAACTGGGACCGATCGAAGGGCTTCTTTTGCATCTCATTTCCGACGTCCATCTTTTTATCATGATTAGGCCCCATCAAACGTCCATGGACCCCCTTGAACCACACTCCAGATCCTCTTCCATCCCGAACCGGACATAGTAAAATCCATTGCTACGGAGAAGAATTCCATGCTCCCTTTAGGTTTCCATACACGATCAGCATAACCTCTAATGTGGTTGTAAAAAGGACGACTGCCAAGAACATATAAGATCAATGTATTCCTCCAATATTCTTTGGTCTCCGACAGGTCTTCTTCGAGAACGCTGCTCTATAAACGTTACCACCTTCTTTGGAGTAATATATTGCATCTCTTCTTTCCCTCTCGTAGCGTCATTCCGAAGGAAGTCCGCCCATGACCTACCTTGTGTACCTTGCTCCATTGGTGCTTTGCCCCTGACATCCGCACTTTGGCTACGCTGACTCTCCCTCTCCATCTCCTTCGTAGCTGATCCCGGCCTTTGTGTTTCCGTCGGTTGTGTCACCTTTGCTGGGTTTGTACTTGACGCTAGCGAACACCGAGTCTTTCTCTCCCTGCCCCTGGGATCCTCCTCGCTCCGACCGCTCCACCCGCTATCTGACCACGACCTTGCTCTCCTTGTTGATATTCGCCCCCATCGTCGCCCAAAAATTTCTCCTTGGTTTCCTTGCATCGATTGTGCTCCCATCATCCTTCCTCTGACCCGCCGCCTCAACGTGGTCCAACGCCGCCCGTCTCCCAGCCTTCGGCCTCCCCTCGTGGTTCCTCTTGCCTGGATCCCAGATCGGGAAACCGAGTTCTTGAGAAACCCTAGTTCCTGCCGCCATTTTTATATATATATATATTATATATATATATATATATATATAT